>CM034541.1:22679192-22686692 GCA_020002185.1 Paraescarpia echinospica
GATTCATATTATACATATCCAAACAATTTACCGTGCCACCTTCATATTTGACCTTTGCCTATATGTATGTTTGTTCTAGCTGTCTGTCAGTATGTCTCTCTCTTTATGCATCCCTCCATCAAATGCTTGTGTAAAGTTCACGTACCTATTTGATGATATCATCATACTGAATGTCTCGTACCCATCATCTAAATACAAAGTATATCGAGTTGACTGCAGCTATCGCGTATGTTGTAATGCTATTAATGCGTGAACTATTCAAATGACACCGGGTCGTATTTAGACCAATGTCGGCTATTGCTAAATTATCTGTATCCATTATTCATATTCTGTTCTGTGCAGGAATAGAAAATGTAATAGTTTGAAGGCATAAGGGCAACTATTGTCACGTGTAGAGTGGTTTTGTGCAGTGTGTGTGACGTTTTGAAAACAGTTCTAGACTCGTTGTCCCGGGTTATAGGACACTTGCCTCGACGTCGGTTCTCTTGTCCCGGGTCTAATGACACTTGCCTCGGCTTTAGTTCTCTCGTGCCGGATCTAAGGACACTTGCCTCGATGTTGGCTCTCTTGTCCCGGTCTAAGGACACTTGCCTCGACGATGGTTCTCGTGTCTCTTGTCCCATGTCTAAGGACACTTGCCTCGCCGTTGGTTCTCTTGTCCCTGGTCTAAGGACACTTGCCTCGACGTTGTATTTTCCTTATTTGCCTCCCCTTCTTCATTCTCTTCCTCATTTCCGTATTCTTCCTCTCTAAAAGTAATCGCTTCTCAGTTCCATGCAAGTTTCCAATAATGTTTCGCGCAACCGAACAACTAATTCACCTTGTAGAATTCATCTAATGGTTCCTCCAACAAACTCCAAGTCGCGGCAGTAAAACTGGTGAATCGCAGTGCATTGACACGAACTTCTAACAAGACAGTGTGCATCCCTATAGAATGTTTCCATTCCACATACAAACACATGACCTTGTAATAGTTCTCTACTACGCATCATTGTTCGAATAGGGACAATCCGACCTCGTGATGTTTGTGTAAACCTTGCAATGTTGTCACGAGACTCTATGCTAACGTTTACTTTATCGACTAAACAACGAGGTCATTGTGCATACGTCGATGCAACACTGCACTGAATATGGAGGGTATTAAAGCTAACCTATACAATGCTGTTTATAATAATATTCTAACAAATCTATATGTGTTTTTGTGTGTGTGTTTGTTTGTTTGTGTGTGTGTGTGTGCGTGTGTGTGTGTGTGTGTGTGTGTGTGTGTGTGTGTGTGTGTGTGTGTGTGTGTGCGTGCATGTGTGAGTGTGTGTGCGTGTGTGTGTACGTGCGTCGTGCATGCGTGCATTCGTGTGCGGGTATGCTTTTCCTCCCGGACGACTCGCATATCGGGCGCCAACATTTTCTAGGAAGAAAAGGAAACCCTGATTATTTTTTAAAAAGTCTCTGCTGTCATTGCCAGCTACATAAACGATACACACTGCTCCGCTTACGAACTAAGGATATGTTATGTACGAATACTTTTATAAATCGGCTTCGTTATCTATGTGTCCAAGAGGATGGACATTTTATTATTATTATTATTATTATTATTACTATTATTATTACTAGTAATTTAAAATTAAAAAACATCGATGCTGCCAATGACGACAACGACGATTCCAACTATCACAATGATAATAACAATTATTATCTATTATTAATAATTATTATAATATATATATTATTGCAAATGAAATTATTGAATACAAATACCTGCGGATACATTGTTTGAGATAATACACGTTTCGCAATATTTCTGTCCCGTTTCTGCCAACTACAAATCCATGGATTGACCGATGTATAGACGGTATAATATTTCGTTGTGGCATCGTAGAGGGACACCACCTTGCCGAAAAAGGTAAAATTATGCGCGTTTCTGCCAAAAAATACTCAATTATATCAAGAACTGTTGATATTTAAATGTATTGCCAGTCGCCGTCAACCGCCATGAATCGGCTCCTCTCGGGTAATTTATTCTTACATAGATATTTGCTGCTCAGAATTGTGATTTACACCATTTAATTACTTCTGATGGTTGTTTCCTAGATAGATGTGTAGGCGCGGAGTTATGCCACTGCGACCTTTACAAATTGCTGATGCATGACGGTACTTCGTTGCATTGTTCCGTGGCGCATGAAATGAAGGATGACAACTGAAATGTTCATCCTTTGTCAGTTACAAAAAAATCGCTCTTCTCCGAAACAAGTCTCCGATAGGTTACATTGTGGATTATAGACAGTGAACCAGTGCGCGACATAAGGCTTAAAATATCAAAGGCCAGCCGAGCCTGTAATCATAAAATATTACGGTACGGTCAAAACAGCTATCCTAAAAATAATGTTCGGACATACAAGCACAAGCGTCTCGAACTCGAATATACACACACGCCCACACGCACACGCACACGCACAAGCACACGCGCACGCGCTCGTGCACACGCACGCGCGCACCTTTAAAGGTTAATTGTTGTTTGTTGGACTTATTTTTTTCATAAATGTGCCACGTTGCCGTTATTTTACATGTGTTATTGTATTTATACAATGAAGGATAAAAAACAAATCGTACTTTTTATATACACGGGGTAGTAGTAGTAGTAGTAGTAGTAGTAGGTTTTATTTGGAATTGTCTAAATCATACATACAAATATATATAATCCGTAAAACAATTGACAAGCTGGATCAATAAACGTCTTCGTTCTTAGTTCGTTCTTCGTTCGTTGCTGCTCTGTCAATGCCACCATCTCCAGCCCATGTTGGTATATACCGACGTTACACGATATTTAGAATTTCCATTTCAAGTTAGATGATAATATCCCTGACTGTCAGTCTTTCTGCCTTCCTCGTGCGTGCACACCTTCTTGTAAACACCACTTCCCGCACTCCTGTCGACAAACGCGCTTAACCGGTAAACGTTCCGATAGCACACACACAGCCACCGGCATGTTTGATCTTATTCACCTCCAACACGATGATCAACCTTTCTGTTTGGTGTCCAAATGTATCATTTCTGTAATGTACAGGCTTATCTTCACCCTATGCTTCTCGAACACGTCTTTGAACTCTTGCAGCACTCTTTGTGTTTCGTGCATGTTTTACGCTATTGTAGAAAGATCGGCAGAGAAACCCCCTATATTCAAAACCGCTGGTACAAGATACAAGATGCTTTATTTAATTACGACAGTGCAAATGGCGTCACGGTGCTAGTGCTGTATGAGAGATCTGCTATTTGTAGTGACCATTTCGTTGTGACAGTTTGTTTTTTGCCGTGCTACACAACTGCACAATTGACGCAGACGCAGTTGGGATTCCACTGGTACAGAGACGTTGTGTATGCATGGTGCAATGTGCTGATACTGAACCATTTAAGGTGAATTAACTTATTTATCGTCCACTTGTGCATCATTCGGAACTACCTGTAGACTCGCCGGCAATACCGGCGTTGTGTATGCCCAGTAGTCCGTGACCCACTCCGGGTACGTTGTGACATCACATGCGAACAGGCTTTTAGGCCACAGCGAGTGGTACGACGACCATCACAACTGTTCGCGAGTAAACGGACCACCTCGGCGACCACTGCGGTCAGCTGTTCATTGTTGTGCTTCATCGACGACCACTGCTGACTGTTCCTCATTGTCTAACATCATCGAATCACTGCCCTTCTCGACAATGCCAACGAAGGGGAAAACACGAGCCTCATCCAGCACAGACCAACATGATGACATGGCGGAATTGAAACAAGCAATATCGTTCATAAGTGATAAACTGGATGAACTGTTGCCCATACGACAAGAGATAACATCGTTACTGAAAGCGTTACAAAAACTAGAAAGTGAAAATGCAGAAAAGGACAAACAAATTAAAGAGTTAGAGTCACGCCTAAACGATATGGATCAATATTCCAGACTAGAAAATATCGTCATCTCCGGTCTGGAAACAAAGCAACCATCCTACAGTTCGGCAGCAACTCCACCAGGCGAAAAACGACGAGACGATGAAGATCGCCTCAACGTGGGTGAGGAATGGAAAAGTATTCATAAGAACACTGGGGTCACCTGAGGTGGCCAAGACATATGTGTTGCATGACGAAACTGACTGCGCTCGGCTTGTCGAGTCCTCGTCGACGTGATTGAAGGTTGATGGCTGTCATTTGTTTTCCTTATCACAATATAAGTGACGAAGAATTTAGATATATTACAAGCGAAAGTGACATAAATGAATCATTTTTTAACATTTATGATAAAACTTCCAAGTTTGATTTTAAAGGTTATGAATACACCGACTATTTACATCATAATTATGGCGACTATATCGATCCAGATAATAACTTGTACAACGGCTTAATAGTAGACTGTTCGTATTATACAGAAGCTAAATTTGAACATAAAACAAAACACAGCAATGAATTATCAATAATACACTTTAACGCAAGAAGCTTAAATGCAAACTTTCAGAATATCAAAGATTTTTTATATACATTGCATGACCCCTTTGATGTAGTTGTTATAAGTGAATCGTGGAGTCACAAAGGGAATAAAAACAGTTTTATTTTACAAGGGTTTGAATCCGTACAAGTCAGTCGCAAAAATAAAAAAGGAGGTGGTGTAGTAATTTACGTTAGAAAATGCATTGACTTTAAGGAAATCAGTTGTATGTCATTGGCAGTAGACAACATCATGGAATGTGTCACAGTAGAATTACAACTAAATAGTAGGAAGAATATTATCATAGGATGTATATACAGAACTCCTGGATCAAATGTGGACACATTTAATGAAACTTTACAGCATATGTTTGAGAAGACAAGAAACACCAATAAGACTATGTACTGGTGTGGTGATTATAATCTTGATCTTTTAAAACATGATACTCACTACGGAACTAAACAGTTTCTAGACGTCATGTACAGTTACGGATTATACCCATTGATTACAAAGCCAAGTAGAATTTCTGAATTCAGCGCCACTTTGATTGATAATATTTTCACTAACGAATTGACAAAGGAGGTTTGCTGTGGGTTATTAATTACAGATGTTAGTGACCATTTACCTGTTTTCGCATTGAGTAGAAGTAACATTGATAGACCTAAAGGACAAAGTTTTAAATATGTCAGGTGTAGAAACGAGCATTGGCCAACTGTAATTGGGACTTGATTATGCACGGCATTGGCCAACTGTAATTGGGACTTGATTATGCAACCGGATGATATTAACACGGCATATAGTGAATTTGTTAAAATTTTCTCCGATCTATACAATACCCATTGTCCGTTAAGAAAGGTGTATAATAAGATTCACAATTCATATAAGCCATGGTTTACAAAAGGATTAGCAAATGCATGTAAAAAGAAAAACAATCTCTACAAAGAATCTCTTGCAAGTAAATCAAAAAGCACAGAAAAAAGATAAAAAATGTATAAAAAATAAGCTAATTAATATTCTAAGACAAGCCGAAAAAGATCACTATTCTAAATTATTGCAAAAAAATCAACATGATATTAAAGGAACTTGGAAAGTATTAAATTCAATAATCAAAAAGGGAAACACCTATAAATATATTCCAGATTCATTTGTCGGTGACAATAAAATCCTTACTGATAAATCAGAAATAGCTGATGGCTTTAACGATTTCTTCGTAAATGTTGGACCACGGCTTGTCAAGAAAATCAAAACACCATTATATGCAACCAGTAATTACGAGGAAGTACAAATCAGAACGAAAGCCTCTATGTTTCTCCGTGCTACGGATGAACAAGAAGTACTAAGTGTTGTTAACAATTTTAAAGGGAAATACTCCAATGATTATGATAATATAGACATGTATATCATAAAAAAGGTTATTTCTCATATTGCAAAACCATTAACTCAGATCTGTAATAGATCTTTTAAATCCGGCATATTTCCGGATAAAATTAAAATGGCAAAAGTCATTCCATTATTCAAAACTGGAGATAAAAAGGAGTTTTCCAACTATAGGCCTGTGTCATTATTACCTCAGTTCTTCAAAATTCTAGAAAAACTCTTTGACTTCAGGTTAGATAATTTTATAGAACTTAATGATATACTGAATGAAAGTCAATATGGTTTTCGAAAAAACAGATCAACCTCCATGGCGTTATTGGAGTTAACTGAGGAAATAACAAATGCAATTGATAAGATTAAATCGTCAGTAGGCGTGTTTATCGACTTGAAAAAAGCTTTCGACACTGTAAACCACAATTTGCTGTTAAAAAAAATAGAATTGTGTGGTATACGTGGGGTTGTAAATAATTGGTTGAGCAGTTACCTTGAAAAGAGGAAACAATTTGTATGTATTGATAATGTAAAATCTAATGTTTTAAACATATTATGTGGAGTACCGCAATGATCAATACTTGGTCCAAAATTATTTTTGATTTATAGCAATGACTTATGCAAAGTTTCTGATATATTAAAATTCATTTTATTTGCAGATGACACCAACATATTCTATTGTGCTGATGATCCAAATATGCTTAGCGCAGTAGTCAACCGGGAGTTGATGAAATTACAATATTGGTTCGAATTAAACAAACTATCCCTTAATGTCGATAAAACCAGTTTCATGATACTTGGAAAAAAGAGAAATGCTCCAGGCATCAATATAACCATAAATCATAAAAACATAGAAAGAGTGTACCAAACAAAATTCCTGGGTGTAATAATTGATGAAAAGCTATCCTGGAAAACACAGATTCAATTGGTTAAATCTAAACTAGCAAAAATAACATCAATAATTTACAAAGCACGAAGCTTATTAAATGTCAAGTCATTATCCTTGTTATACTTTTCACTTTTTATACCGTATATTGACTACTGCTCTGAGATTTGGGGCAACACGTATCGTTCCAACTTATGGCCGATATTTATTTTGCAAAAAAGAGTGATTCGTATTATATATGGAGCAAAAGCTCAAGATCACACAAACAAACTTGTTTGTCGATCTTAAAGTTATGAAGTTTTTTGATTATATTGAGTATAAAACGGCTATCACAATGTACAAGGTGAAATATAATTTACTTCCGAAAAACATTCTAAGCTGTTTTCACTCGAATAACGAATGTTGGTATGTAACAAGACAGAGAGGTGTATTTAAACAATTGTACGTTCGTACAACCCTGAAGGCTATGTGTGTGTCTAATATTGGAGTCAAACAGTGGAATAGTTTACCTGAAGATTTAAGAAAGTGTCAGCATATTTGTATGTTTAAAAAAAAGTACAAATCATTCATAATTGACAGATATACAGCACTATTGTAATCGTGGTACTATGTGGAGAAATGAAGACCTATAAGAATGTCAAAAACCAAAATTTAATATAAACTTATTATGTTGTAGGCACCGTGTACACTAATTTTTGATTGGTAAATCTTTACTCTATAAAAACATATTGTATTTACATCGCAAGCAACTAAAATGGATGGGGGTGAACCACTGATAAGTATT
>CM034541.1:22691692-22873189 GCA_020002185.1 Paraescarpia echinospica
TAAGGTCACCCTCGCGACCGGATCAAAGTGACCCGAATAGCAAGGCGACCGTATTAACGGATTAATTTTCGTTATATTCTGCTTCATAAATAGCTTGAGGTTGCCTTAGCGTGAAAATACTTGTGATGTGGCTGGATTACCGGGGTGACCGTAGAGCGAGTGTCGAATGTAGCTCCGTTTACTTAATCGCTGGAGTGACGGTGTTTCAATTATCACTCGAAGCTGCAGAGACCATCAGCGGACGACGAAGAGTTGCAGTGAAATGATGTTGCAATGTGCGAAGAAACCGCATGGATACTTTCACTGGCATACTTTAATATTCAGTCATTACGAGTGCTCATTGGCAGACCTGTTCAACTGAACACCAGCTCGATGTCTCTGGGAAGCATTCAGCCACACTGCAATTAATGCGTGAAGACTATTCTTACACAACTAGCTACCACTGCCTATAGCCCGGTACTCATTATATAGCGACCTGGGGCAACACCGAGTAAACGTACTTGTCCAAAGGCAATGTCCGAAATGGGGGAGCAAGGAACAAGTGATTGGAACCCATTATCTCTAGATTGAGAGGTCGAAGCACTATTTACAACGCCTCGCCCTCTACGACTGGAGAGTAAACAGAATGTTGCTGGCGGTGTCGGGAGAGCCACTGGGCGGTTCAGGCACCGTCATTGTGTCTTGGTCACGCGGGCGGAAGTGAAGCCTGGCCGTCCGCTACTTGCGCACGGCCGCGGCCACTGCCCGGGGCCACGACCGTGTCGTTCGTTGTGTTAGATGACGCCACTAATTCTGACGGATCAATTAATGTTACACGATACATACGTCGATCTGTATGTGACCGACTGATTAGTAAAGGGATGGACAGTCGGGTATATTTCATGTCTGTCTTACTGGTAGATTACCTGGCTGACTGGCTGGCTGCCTGGCTGGCTGGCCGGCTGTCCGACTGGCCGACTGACCGAGTGAATGACAAACTGACTGACTGATGGACGGACTGACTGACTGATTGTGTGGCTGACTGAGTGACTGGCTGACCGGCTGACTTGCTGACTACTGCATTTGCTATTTTGCTGATCTACAAACATATTGACCCATCGACTCAACAACTTACGAACAAACTCGCGGAGCCGTTGATTAGCTGACTCACCGACTTACCGACTCACCGACTGACTCGTCGACTCACTGACAGGAAGTATGAACGATGTGTGTGTGTGTGTGTGTGTGTGTGTGTGTGTGTGTGTGTGTGTGTGTGTGTGTGTGTGTGTGTGTGTGTGTGTGTGTGTGTGTGTGTGTGTGTGTGTATGTGCGTATGTGTGTATATAAGTGTGTGTGTATGTGTGTGTGTATGTGTGTACGTGTGTGTGTGTGTGTGTGTGTGTGTGTGTGTTTGTGTGTGTGTGTGTGTGTGTGAGTGTGTGTTTGTTTGTGTGTGTGTGTTGTGTGTGTGTGTGTATGTGTGTGTGCGTGCCTGCGTGCGTGTGTGTGTGTGTATGGTATAGTAGACAAAATGCAAATTGACAAAGGAAAATGTATAATATAAAATAACATCAACGAAACGTTATACAGAGAAGTCACGGGACTCGCGACGAGAGAAGTGACACGCAGGCACATATGTAGCCCGGAATGTAACCAGGCATACAAAATTTGAATTAAAGGGACGGAACATTAATTAAATTTCTTGTTCATGGCGCACGAAGGAAGAGTTGGTATTTTGAGCGCTTTTGGCAATCTGTGGCTCCATGGAAAATAGTTTTTGAGCATTGATTTTCATATTTGAGGACGACAACCCATACTAAATTGTTTAGTGGACCACTGGCGATACGTGTACGTGTGAATTAATAGAGAATGTCTGCAAGCATACCGATCTCGATTCCCTTCCCTATCCGTATCCCTAACTGCATCACGGCGTTTCACGAGCCAAAGTATCGTACGTTTATTCCCTTTTCAGCAGGATATGTGGTCCTAATTACAAGCTCAAATGGACAGACCATAATGCATCTAATTCATTTTGAATTATATACAAAAGCACAGCACGGCGAAGATAGGATGCACGGTTTTTTACTCAGGCTCCGTTTAGTTTTACGAGATTTGGATTTGCGTGTATACATTCGTAACTACTTCACCCAAGACAACTTTTTAACAGTTTATTTGCACAAAGTTAACGGAATATGTGTTAGAGATTTAGCACAGAGATATCTTATGGAAGAATTTGATCAGTTATTTTATGAAAACAACAAAAACGATTGCACGCACGATTTGTACCCCCACCGTTATGTATTACATGCCGATACCGGTCTTATTTTTTTCTGATGCATTAAACACAACAGCAATTAAAATGAGGCGGCTAACCAGTAACAAACAGTTGTATGTACAATGCTGACATATTGTTTACTTTGATTCATCCATAATTTGAACGTAGAATGAATAGGGATTGCGCTTACCGATCACCCTTGCCGGTTACGTATTTACCTATCCGATCGACACATAACCAATCGCATAAACTCAAACAGCGATGACATAGTACACACATCGCGTTAGGGATAGGGAAGGGAATCGAGATCGGTATGCTTGCAGACACTCTCTATTGAAGGACCCTTCGCCTATGAAGACGTAGGGCCCGTTTTTGGTCTCATTTTCATAGGAGCGTATTGTGTGTTGATCTTGCTTAAAATAAATTGACAATATTTATTTAACGAGTTGGATCCAACGGTTCACGAGAGTCATCTACAACAATGGAAAATATAACATTATCGTGGACCGTTGTTATACGCGATTGAGGGGTTTGGGGGGTTGGAGATAAGCAAACGGTGCAACGGGTATCACTGATAGACTATTTGATCCACACATATTTAAATATATATATATATATATATACAGTATACATATTTAAATGTATACATATAATTATATATATATATACCAATATATATATACATATATAATTATATATATATATAATTATATATATATATATATATATGTACAAATATATATACATATAAAATTATATATATATATATATATATGTATATATATATATATATGTATGTACAAATATATATAATTATATATATATATATATATGTATATATATATATATATATATCTTTAAATATGTGATTGTAATTCTTTAACAGTAAAACAACAATACTTATGTACAGTGCCTAGATGCACACACTTCTTCACCCATGCTCTACATTACAAATTAAACTAGTATTATGATTAAACAATAATTTTTAATTGTTTATAAGAAAGAATAACAGACGTATGACAAGCGGATATAATGTTTCGTGTTTCGCGCGATTTGAGGAAAGTGACATATAGTAATTTAAGCGATATTCAGTATTTCAAAGATGGACGTTCTCAGAAAGCAACTTTAATAGCGGTCTCTCGCGCTCTAAGTTATTTCTGACAGCGTCACCTTCCTTTATGATATATAATTCGAAATTTCACACAAGTAGCGGATACCTGTGCGTCGAGTTAGTTATACTCCCACAGCCAGTATTACACCAATGGTGCGAATTAATTTAATAAACCATCGGATGCTGTCGGGCATCATTAAATATACGCGTCGTTGCTTGGCCCATTATCTCGCCCGGTAATCCCTATCCCCGCCACCAAAGTCGTAACGTTGCCCTTTCTGCGTGATTAATGTATTTTATAGTCCACTGAGGCTCATCCTAGAAGCCCGCCGTGGATTGCTACTTGAAGGCGCAAGGAAACGCATTTGAGATTAATATCGATTGGTTATATATAATAATTGGTAGGCATATATATAATAATTTCGATAATAGATGACACTCATTGAGTATTGAGCATTTTTTGGATATATTCTCCTATTTCATACCCGCAATTTTAGCACGCGCACACGCAAGCACCAACACACGCACCCACTCAAACACGTGTGCGCACGCGCACGCGCACGCGCACGCGCACCCACCCACCCACACGCACACACACATACACACAAGAACGCACACACACGCACACGTACACGCACACGCACACGCACATGCATACGTACACGCACACACGTACATATTTTCAATTATATTAACGCGATTAAGTCAGGATTACATTTATGACTTTATAACCGACGCCTATCCACAAATGATTGAAAAAGCCATTGTTAGGTATGATTGGATTCATTAAAAATACTAACGTTCCTGCAATCGGAAGAAAATGATTAGGATACTTTATACCATAGTTCTCGAATTTAGCAATTGCTTCAACGTCCTAGTTGGAGGTTTACTAATCATTTAATAATTTTTCTTCTGGGCGGTGACCAGACAAAGGCGTTACGTGCAGTTGGCGTTATTATTATTGCTATGATAGTAAATTCGTATGTCGAGGAACCTCATTGGTGTATGTGTTTGTATGTATCCTGATTAACTACTGTTCCGGATAAAGGATTCAGTCACATATCAGTGTACAATATTAGGGTTCACGGTGGCAAAATGTTTAGAGCATCTAAACAATCAAGATATACCGGATAGTTCACTCAGCATTGTGAATGATAAATACAAGGCTATGGACAGTGGTGGATATTTGTGTAAGAATGGTCTTCGCGCAGTAAATGTAGTGTGGCTGAATTCTTCCCAGTGAAGTCGAGCTGATGTTCAGATGAACAGGTCTGCCAGTGAGTAAAGTGTAAAGCGCGTTAAGCACTCTTAATTGGATACTAACTTACCTTTACTTTGTCCACCAGACATATCGGTGTACAATATTTGCGTTTAGCAATTCCGTTCACGTGAAATGATGCCCGGATTGTATGGTCTCCGAAATATGGGGGCCGGCCTAACAAGGTCACACCGTTTATTCAAACTTCTAGCGATTGAGGACGTGAATAATCACGCCGGATTATTTGTTTTAGATCGGCGCTTTGGACGGATATTATCTTCTTGTAAGGCAATTACACCCGAAGAGATCGAAACGGGCGGCTCGACGCTATACACGAGCGCTCGTTGAGGACGATAGGGTAAGCTACTGGAGATATAGGATTGGATATTGAAGATTATAGGGTAGACTACTAAGAGTGATAAGGTTTGCTACTAAATAAGACAGGGTAGGCTACTAAGAGTGATAGGGTACGGTAATAAATGTGATAGGGTAGCCTACTGGGGATGGTAGGGTAGGTTAGGGGGTTGGTTCGGGAGATTGTACTAGCAAGCAGTTTAACCGGAATAACGTATTGGGTCTGGCAGACTGCAGATCCAACCTATTTACACAGTGGTTGATCCTTGCTATACGTTTCTGGTCCACAAATTAAAAAGCATGGCAATACCACTGTCATTAACAGCTAATTTTGTTCTACGTGAACTGTTTTTTTTTATACGCAGTTTCTACTTTTTGAGAAGTTGACTATTAATAGTCTAATTGGTCATGCCGATATCGCAGTGATGTGTTATAAATGTTATTATTAAGAGTTATGTCTAGTCAGGTTAGTGAGCACCAACTTATTCACGAACGTTGTTTGCGTACATTCGCCCCACTATTTAATGTCCTGTACAGGTGCTATTCATTAAAGATGTAGCTGATACGCCACATATCACACACCACGTGCCCACAAAATGTCTGCAACCAGATGGCGGCTAGCGTATCCGTTTTATTGGCCGGAAATCATTGTTGCCTGAAAACGTGACAGTTGGCGGTGCTACACGCTGAGATTTTCCATCAACCCGTGCGACATATTGCAATAATTTTGTGGCTCGCGTCATTATCCATTAGCAGCCATTGTTGCTGAGACTCCACGGCGTTCAAGCACAAACTTAACGCGACCGGCTCCAACCAATCAGTGCGTGTTTGCAGCTGTACATTTCATTAAGTCACGTCACCCGAGTGAGGGTGAGAAACCGATTACAGGCTCCATTGAGGAGTGCATTGATTTATACACGCGCTTAACACTAGTGATGCGGAGAGTAAGTGAAATATCGACCTACCAAACCACAGGGATCAACTCGATGATTTGATTTAGCATGCGATTTCTCTTAATAGGTGGATACGTAGGTGTGTGTGTGTGTGTGTGTGTGTGTGTGTGTGTGTGTGTGTGTGTGGGTGGGTGGGTGGGTGGGTGGGTGGGTGGGTGGGTGGGTGGGTGTGTGACAGTCTCTGTGGGTGTGTGTGTGGTTGTGTGTGTGTGTATGTGTGCGTGCGTGTGTGTGCGCTCACGCGCGCGCATGTGTCTGTGCCTCTGTGTGTGTTTTTGTGTGCGCTTTGCGTGTGTGTGAGTGTGTGTTTGTATGTGTCTATCTCTCTGTGTGCTGTTGGGTAATAAATCCTTAAACATTCTACAATTTTTTTTAAATCTACACCACCAGTTCTAGACGCAAGTTCTCGAAGTATATATTAAGCATAAAGTATTCACATGCCACGCACATTCAATAAAGAACCTTAAGACAATTTAAAACATACCCGCATTTGGTTTTATATAAATGTCCATTTATTTTAAACTTAAAACAATAATCGACTTTGGTCAGGTAGCTTGAGAAGTATTTTTAGTAATGGTCCATAATAGATCAAACTAGAACGCTATGCCCTTTTTCGTTGCCTTTTAACCACATCCAATCCAAAAGTCGTTACAAGTGTGCATGATGATTTCATACACAAACTGACTATCACATTTGCACATACGAATTAGCATGTTGCAGTAGTTGTCAGAACGGTCCGGTTGTTTTCGAAATGCTTCTGAAAAGAGACGAGAAAATAACGTCGACTTGAGGGGAAACCTTTACTATTGCCCGAGATGATATCCAGAGAAACGCGTGCGCATGTATGCATTAACAAACATAATGTATTCAACATATATTATTTGGAATAATAAAGCCGATGTGTTGTTTAGTGATACATGTGCTAGATTGAACTACCCGCGCGACACAAGTGGCGTTGTTTTACAGGTGCAATGGGCTGAACAGCAGTACGAGATATTGCGAGAGAAACGAGATTTGATCAACAAACGGGAAGAAACACTTGCCTACCGGAACGTACGATACGATGACTCTGATTGGAACAAAGAATGGTATCTGGTAAGTAGGCAATGATGTATTGTCTGATCAGTAGTAGCAAAATAGAGAAGCCAGCGAAAAATGAACAACTCAAAACACGTCCCCAAAACGCTTTTTGAACGATTGCTAGTACCATTACGGTTCGTCCGATCCAAACAATCTTGATATCGTTTGAAAGCTTACGCGTTCTGCTATACAAACATATAAATAGTTTCCTGATAATCATTCCTAAAATAAACTGTAAAAAGACCTACAACTGTGCCGGTTCCGGTGTCTTAGACACTGCGAATGATGTTGGTTCGTCGACACAGTTCACCAATCTACCGATTGAGGCAATACTATCTGATTTCATGCTATAAACTCCACTCACTTTCAAACGGCTGTTAAACTGACAAACTCGAACTAGGCGTGACGTCACTATCACGTATATCAATCAACCAGCGCAATGAATCTTGACAATTAGTTTCCGTTAGTTGGCGTAGGTTATTGCGACGACGTAGACATATATATCGGTTTCGCTGCCACCAAAGCACGTCAGTTTAAAAGTGGGTGGAGCTTATTACACGAAATCAAGAAATGATGAAGTGCGCATGTCTGAACCTATGCAAATGACGAAAACAGCGCCGCAACCGGAAGATTAGTTGACTGAGTACCAGCCGCCAACATCGTTCGGAACCGTACTGAACACCGAAAACGGCACGATTGTACGTCTGTTTGTAGGTGTTCTATAAACGGTTACCGGGAAATCTAGATACCGATTGAATAACGGAGAGTGCGTCCTTTCAAATGACACCAAGATCACCAGGATGGGACGAGTCGTGAGGATGCTAGCAACCGTAGTATTTCATGTTTTGGATGTGTTTCGAGTTGTTCATTTTTCGCTCTCTTATCTATTTTTGTTAGTAGTACTCATTCTCAACTAAATAGCGACCCAGTTTCTACTGAACAAACTCTCATTTCCGCTTAGTCAGTTTTATACCACTACTTCGCCCGCCAAATACGATGCTTAGTCAGCAATTCGTATGTGGGCATAATGTAACAACTATTTTTAATGTTCGATTGAAGCATATGTTATTTGACGCTGAAGTAAACATTACGATATCTTAGTAGCAAAAACAGTTGATGATATCCCCCAAACAAATATTAGGGTGTATGGCATCAGATCAAGATCGACTCTTGGAGATGTGATTAAATTCCCCGTATTAATTCCTATTTTATGCACACTACGGCGATAAAATGGTTACAGTGTGTGTTAAATAATGTATGATACGTACGGGCCATAATGCCAAAACAACGAGCAGAAAACATATTCGGGTTGGCTAAACATGCAACCGCAAATGTCAATATTTTAGCAACATGACATAATGCAAATTGCACCTTTTAAAAGCCGACCATGTTGTAGAACATTGCGAGCATAGCACCACTTAAAGATTGATGTTTCTGCATGAGTGATTGTGGATCGTGAGCAGTCCGGTTGCCAGGCAATGCGTGGTCGCTGTCTGTCATTAGCTCACCCCGGCACGGTCCAGTGCATATAGCAAATTGATGCGCTAGCTATGGCGTGATACTTGCCTGATTGTAATCTCCACTGTGCGGCAGGCGTTGCACTAGAAGATGAACCTGGAGGCAAACGTTAGCAACTGCTACAAGAGGGCGCGTGGGATACAAAATATTCTTCTTCTTCTTCTTCGACGTTTGCTTAGGCAGCAATTCCGGTTTCACGTTATGTAGGTTGTTGTGCGCCACAGGCCTTCCAGAGGGCCACATATCTTGTCTTTTGCTGATGCATCTGTGGGTCAGGTTGTCTTGATCTCATTCTGGTGTATTTGGCAACCTTGAATGTGTTTCATAGTCATTGGAGCCATGCCATATGGACACATGCATGTTTTCCCAATGTTTTTGTGTGCTCATGATACCTGAGTCTGAATGCACAAGATGTATGCACGTGGCAACCGTGTAAGTTAAACACGAAGGGCGATATTTGTTAATTATTCAACACGATTTCTAGGAATCCCACCAGTGTTACCCAGACCACAACAGCCAATGGAGTCACAAATGATCGGTCGCGAACTAGATGACATATGTTGATCCATGCACTGGAGTCGTCGCATCCCTCTGGATTTGTGCCATAGCATCAATGAAACCACCACCAACAACAACCGTAGAAACAGAGGCATACTAGTAGTGGGTCGGACAGTGGGCCGCCGTCTTGCCAAGAGGAATCAAACAGGCCCACAACTAACCGGGCTGGACCGAGCATAACAGAGTGCATTCACCAATGTTTTGATTTAACCGGCACAGCACATCACGCGGCATGTTGATTTGACAGCTATCCGGCAATTTTGTCAAGTCCTGCAAAAACTGTCGGTATTGTATTTGCGTTTTTATGCTGTTCAATTTAATTCTGAAATAATTTATTTACACCTGTAGTATGTGTAACAGAGATTGTTGATCAAAGATCGAACTTTGCTGGTGTTGCTGTGCGGAACATTAGTAGTCATCGAAAGTGCCACACCATTGTCTGGTGAGATAGAAGGGTGCCAATGGACATTTACGAATAATTTCTGTAGCATTATCGTATTCCTTAGAGTTGTGTAGATCTATACATGCAATATACATGTTGTACTTCGTTGCCAGTTCGACACGCGAGGACGGAGGGACTCGCCCCGGTTAGATTTGCATGTCATTCCCGTGTGGGCAAGAAACATCACTGGGAGAGGCGTCGTCGTGACCGTGTTAGACGACGGTAGGCATCGTTTATTTTTTACGAAATATACCCTCGCAAGACCACAGGCGCGCACGATATTATACCCACGCACGCACGCATGAATGCACGCACATACACACGCACGCACACACGCGCGCACACTCGCGCGCGCGCTCACACACACACACACACACGCACGCACGCACACACACACACACACACACACACACACTTTAACGCTGACCCAGGTAATCGTAATACGCTAGCAATCTGTTTCGTATTTTGACACGGAATCAGTTTATCTTCGTTGTTTCATGATTCAATCGAATCAGTGTCAAGACGTTAATATTTAATTTAAGCGACATAGAACAAGCAACGCTAAACCTCTCAATGTCACGATTTGCTGTGACACTTTCATCTCGATATAATACATAAATATGGAGTTTATACAATTTCACCAGCTGTGGTTACCAGGATAAAATGTTTGATATATTTCAGTATATCTTATAAATATACATTAACTGTATAACATTATTATTATGTCGGTTGTTACAAAAATTGAGGTATTATATATAACCCTATAATTATCTACATTTGCAGGGGTTGAACACAATCACACGGATCTCCGCGCCAATTATGTAAGTTAACAGTTTAAGTTGCGCGTTCACAATTTCGCTCTCTTAGCAAAACTTTATTAAGAGCTGTATTCATCGTATAAAATATATTGTCAAGATTACGTATCAATTAACCCAATGGCATATTTCATACAGTTGTCATATTGACGATCGCCTGCGTAAGAAAACTTCTCTTGCGTTGATCTGCCAGGGATTGTGGCAATAGCAGAACGACAAATAACCAATCCCATACAACAACAAAGCCACGGTTCATTTCATAAAAATCACATATAATTTAGGAATCCCACACGGTGAGCAGACGTTTAGTTGGTCGATGGACTCTCAGGTTGCCGATTGACTAGCAGATGGTTGGTGAACACTCTGACTGTTGATGGAATCTCGGATGGTTGATGAACTCTGACATGATTGATGAACTCTTAGATGGTTGATGAACTTTCAGATGGTTGACGAACTCTGACATGATTGATGAACTCTCAAGCGGTTGGTGGATATTCAGTTAGTTAATGGACAAGGAGAGTCGAACATTCAGCAACTCGTGTAAGCAAACTGTGCTATGTCACCACAACCAGTATAGGAGACAGCGAAAGGGTGACTGTCACATTGTGGGTGATCTAACCTGGCAGTTACATGTAAATATCTACGTCACTTTTTCTAGGATCCTGCTGCCAGCTACGATCTCAATGATAATGATCCAGATCCGTTTCCACGTTATGACTCAAAGAACGAAAACAAGTAAGAATGGCTTATTTATGGTTTACTACCGTCGAAAGTACCTCTTACGCAAATCAGTGCACATGTTGCCAATTTCCCGGTAAATGCATTCTTTGTGTCATGGAATTTATGGCAGTTTACCGATGTAGTTACGTCATTAATTGATACCAAGAAATTACCTAAATATAGTTATCAATCACTTTGGTAGTGCTATGTCAGGATGCAAGACCTACTATGGGCGATGAAGATCACGAGTGTGCGTACGACAACTTGAATGTATATTACGCACCGTACACAATGTGCAATCATTGACATACAAAAACCGTAAATAAAATATATTAACTTACCGTACGCAACGGTATGTTTTTAAGTGAAAATAAATTGTTACTCTGTTATGTCGAATATAAATACATACAGTAATTATTGCTTCAGACATGCTGTTCAAAATACTATTTTTCAATACCCATCATTGGAACTTCATATGTCTCCGTTTGGTCTAACTGCCATGTTGGAGGGACGAACTCTGTGCATTTACCTTGCAGACATGGAACGCGTTGCGCTGGAGAGATCGCTATGGCTGCAAACAACCAAAAGTGTGGGGTCGGTGTAGCATACAACGCTGCTCTAGGAGGTACGTTGTCTTGCGGCCGGTTTACAACAGCGATTAATTGCCTAATTTATCTGCCGACATGGTGTAGCGTGAAATATCGGTTAAAAATCGGCGGATACTCAAACACCCTCACGGGACATATTAGCGAAGCCGATTTGGGGCGGCCATTAGGTCGATGGGGGTTGGTTGTAGTTAGGACGACAGTTGGCGTCGATGTGGAAGCGGTGGCCAACCAGTAACCGCGCAGCAGGCACACACGTTTGGGGAAGGGGGCAGAGGCTGTTTGCTCTGGCTTCGGACAACGATATTTTACGATTCGGTCCGATATTATTGTATATATTGATAATATATTGATATGATCATATAATTATTAACTTCTTTCTTCTGAGGGTGAGGGATGAGTCCAGATAAAAGTTATTTGGTCTGATGTCGGACATCGACTTTCTGCGATGATCCCTTAGCAAAGCTCAAATCGTGAATGGCGCAAGTCAATATCTAGGTCGCAGTGTATAGACACGTCGTTCATCGTAATTCTGACGCCGTCTAGCTGCATACCGTTTTAGGACACGGTCTAGCCGGAACAATTGAGGCACAAATTGCTCGTGTTAACTGACATCTACCTGGGTGTGCCAAGTTATCTGATGACCGCTTCGAATTATCGCCTTGGTTTCACCATTTCTTCTTCCTTTCTTCCTTCCTATATCAAAATGCATTTTCTTTACTTGACATAAGGATATGCATGACAAACATATTCACAACGTACACGTACATGCACATATAAAATTTACTTAATTAAAAAAATTCAAACATGCGTAGTATCTATACCACAAACAAGTTCTTTTGAGCAGCTACTACGTTACGAATATATATATATATATATATATATATATATTAATACGCTAACATTCGAGCATTGCCAAGTCAAATCAAAAGCGTTTAATCAAACAAATCAAACAGGTTAGACGTACAAATTAAATATACAAAATAAAAAAGTTGAAAGGTTCGAAAGGAGAAACATTGAAGTAAAAATACTTATAAAGTCATGTAACTCTTTTGTCAACAATTTCTAATAGTTTTGTTTTACATGATGCTAATTTCATAAGAGATACAGACATGACTATCGTTTCTAAGTCTATCTCCTCGTAAACACCGAGGTCAACCCGCCTATTTTTGTAGTCATTCGGTTCTTAAATAACTGACATCTGAAAAACCCACAAATGAATTTATGCTCAAAACTATAATGGTGACAAGTGTTGTCCTTGGTCTGTTGCACCCCGGCTGGGTGTAAGCCAGTACGTTACTAAATCTGGTGAAATCAGTAGACAAATTATACAATTATTGGTGTCTGGGTGGGCTCCTAATGTTACGACACAAGACTAACCACAACTGTGCAAGTTTCCCGAGCTAGCGATCAAAATAAATAAATTTGATGATTTTTGTACCAATTTACTCACTCTCTTATTAAACCAAACCTGCTTAATACTGAAACCATCCATACGCAACAAACGTGAATTGCAACGAAACTGATTCGCCGTGTGCTAAATCAATTTAAGAATGATTTTGTTAAATATCATGTTTTGTTGGACCAGGAATCCGGATGCTGGACGGACCAGTGACGGACAGTCTGGAGGCCCGCGCTCTCACCCACGGCCTGGGCCACATCGATATCTACAGCGCCAGCTGGGGCCCAGTGGACGACGGGCGCACTCTCGAAGGACCAGGCAAACTGGCGTCTGCGGCCTTCCGTTTCGGAACATCGAAGGTATGTGTATTTGGTATCCCGGTGGTGCCATTTTAAAACACTCACCCGGGAAGACACTACGATGGTGTTTTCAACTTAAATTACAAAAACGTTCTAGTGTTTATTCAATTTAATTTGACAATACTCACCTGTCCACGTTCAAAACGCTAAAGTTATGTTAAAAACTCAGTCATCAATTTCAAAACATGCTGGTCTTAAAACGTATATTTACACTTTACGAATATAATACTCTAGAAACGCAAACCTTGCCACAGCATGTATACTTTTGTGTGCGTTTTCAACTCGACTAGAGTGTTTTCAATTTAAGTTCAAAACACTCTAGAGTGTTTTCAAATTAATTTAAAAACACTCTGGAGTGTTTTCAAATTAATGTAGAAACACTCTGGAGTGTTTTCTACTTGGGTAGTATTTTGAAATTCTCTCACCGGAATGCAAGCTTCGTGTGTTGACGTTATTATCTTCTTCACCTTCTGCTTTCCAATGACATTGAATGTCTTTGAGATACGACGTTTACTAACAATGTATTTCCAATTTTGTTGGTCCGTCGTCGCATTCAGGCGCTCGGAGAAGCTCAGTTCCGGCCTATGGTTTGCCACTTGTGGGGTTTGCGGGGTTGTTTTCTGACCAGGCTTGGCTACCTGTTCCGGCTGTCATTTCTAGCCTCTCGGATTATATTGGCACTGTACCGCGAGGAAGGATCATTCGCGATAATTCGTCATCCCCCGTAGGATAGAGCTTGCTGACCCAATAAAACGTAGTTGCATTGACGGACATTAAACACACTTTTCAGGACGTTACTCACCCTCTGCAACGCCATTCCAACGCCGAGCTTGTTAGTTCGGTGTAACCCATAATAACGCGAACACATGGATAACTGGTGTGGTATCATACAGACAGCCAGACTTATACAAGAGAAGATCAGATCAGTGGCATGTGCTCAGAAAAAAGACTATCGTTACTTGACGGCACAAACATGAAGCCCCTAACAGAGAGCAGAACATACACTAAACTATGCATGATGTACAATATAGTAAATGGCTTAGTTGGAATACCAACGATTCAATGTCTCCTTCATATACATATTGTCCCTAGACAACAGCATTCCTTAGCATACCACATTTCTCACTCCAGAGGCAACTACGATTTATATTTTCCTAGTAATATTCAACTTTGGAATTCCCTCCCTCAACATATTGTTAGTATAAACGACCTGGATGCATTCAAGAATAATATCCAGACTTTGAAATATCCAATATTCTAGACTCCAAGTTCGTGTGCATGTATTTATGTTATTTACACGTTATTTGTAATAAATAAACAATATTGCGCTGTGTACATAAACGCGCAGTTCCGGTTCGCCTGCCAACTACCGTTTGTATCTTCAGCAAGATGAAGGTAGGCGGTGTACCGAAAAAAGAAGAAAAAGCAGACGAAGAAGGGAAGCTGAAAGTGTGTCGCCCAAAGACAACATGGCGACAACCGTTTGGAAAGAAGACCAACAGCTGGGGAGGAAATAACGGAAAGAAGCGGATAGCCGAGACAGGACAAACGAAGAAGAAAGAAATGATCGACAGTGGATAACTCGAAGTGTGTCCATAACGCCGCCAACGTCGAAGAAACGAACGTGTACTGTTGCTACCTTCAGGCTCGGATGAACGTAACGTGGTATTCAGTGGAGCGTCAGTAACCACGAAATGATACTCCGCCATCCGACCTTTTCGCTCGTGGACACTTGATGTCCTACACAATATCTGCGAGACGCAGATTGTATATCACTCCAACGGTATTAATCGCGACCCAGAGATGACCACAACTGATCTAATTGACACCGTCTTGTGAACTCGGTCCGATTGTTAATAAACGCCCGCGGGAGCAAGATTGACGTGACTAGTGTTGCAGACAGCAACCTTTAAATGACCTCAGCAATTCGATGTTTTATTCGTGTCGTATCAGATTAATTTCGCAAACAAAAACCGTATCTAATATCGCGTAACCACATAATTACCCCGACGTTGCTCGAAGGGAGGAAAGACACATGTTATTATTTTCTAGTTAAAGCCAATTCTACATCAAGAATGTTATATATGATGTCAATGGATAGCTACACTGATACTATATAAAACACGCGAACGTTTGTTGTTGGCAATGAGGGTGAAATAACATGCGCACGCCGTTGGCCGCTCCAATCAGCAACAGACAACGAAGGGCAATTCCGATTGCGGCCAAGATTCCAACCCAATTGAGAATTTTAAATACCCTCAATCTAAATCTCGCCTGCTTGCCTACACAATTTCAGTCCCATACATGCGAAATTGACGGTGATTTGTTCGGACACACAGAACAACAGAAATACTCTGTTTTGTTATAATGCAACCGACATAGCTCTTTCGTATAAATGTGATGTTTGTATTAAATCTTCGGACAATGACTGTGTGTATCCGGCCTGTTAAATACATTGCCAACGGCTACACATACCTTGACATGTTACCCGATCTAACGATCAGTATAAGTTGTTTCGATGATTTTAACAAAAGTACACCTTTGTTATTTGGTCGACTGCGAATATTATTTTATTGATTCCCACACTACACACAAACATGACAAGTGTATTGCCCTAGCGGTCTGAGACGTTGACAGTTACTAAACCAACAGCAAATTGCAAACACCATTAGAAACGCCTCAGAACCATTATAACAATAACATGGCTACAGAGAGTAACCTTCATAGAACTGAAGAACAGGACAAACCAAACATGCATACAAATTAAATTCGAAAAGACACTACAACAGCTACAAGTCAAACCTTAACATAGAATCCACAAAGGAAACGGAACACAGTAAGACCGAAAAACAGCTGGAGGAGATTCACAGCTAAGGAACTGAAGAAATATTAAATCTCCCGAAATGAAATAAAGAAGACAGAAAACAACCGTCAGAGTGCGTTGGAAAAGTGTCGTTTCTGTCCTGGGCTCTAGTCATAGCGAAGAGGATTAAGTAAATAACATATACGTTGAACATCATCGAACGTAACTCGCAATGGACTAAACGAAGTAAAGTAGCCGTGACAACGTCAAAGGATATGCAAATCGCATACAATTCGTGTGATTATTACTGAAACGTTTACTAGAATCATAAAAGTAATTCCAACTGAATCCCTCATATGTTATTACCTTGACTGACAGCGTAGACAAATATGACCACGCTTTTGAACTTTACCTTTTAGCAACATAATGCAGCACCTGTAGTTTTTGTTATCCTGGTCTTCTGGGTAGTTATTCTACATTGTCTTACCATCTTATTATTTCTGAATTGCATCAATGGGACGCGGCGAAAGCTTGTGAAATCAAGTTTTTACCAGCTGTCAATATGATACAAAACCAACATTAATGTGGCTGAGAATGCAGAAAAATTAGACCCACGGAGCAGACGACAAGGAAACGATAAGAATATATGTCCAGCATCAAGCTCATCTGCGATGGATTCGTTAGTTCTATGTTTTGTCCACGAAACTCGTAATGTATTTCTGTAACGCTTGTTTTTAAATGCATTGATACGTTTAGTAATATTCTTATTAAGAGTCCAGGTTTCGCATCCATATGTAGCCGTTGGAAATATGCAGACTCGGATAATTCGTAGTTTTATATTTGTGTTCGTTGCTTTCAACAGCTTTTTCATATCCGTCAACTTTTTACTCGCCATTGCCAACCTCAGCTTGATCTCTTTCGTCCCATCTCCACTCGCTTCTATCAGTGACCCCAGATATTCAAAACTCTCCACTCGTTCTATTTCCTCGCCATCTACTATGACTTCTGATGGTTTTCGACGTCCTTTCACATCCATAATCTTAATCTTGTTTACGGTTAGTATAAATCCTTTCACCTTTTATTTAGTACACAATATACACATGGCTGAACACGCACATTTTAATATGGTTTAAATATATCGACATATATATGTGCACGATATTAGCAACATGTAAATGGCTGCGAACTAGAACATTTGTTTTACTATTAACTATATTATTAAATCATACCTGAACATTACGCCACTTTCCCGTACGCAATATCATTATACTAACCATGTACATCAAGTATGCTATCTTCATATCTGACCATGGATCAATTCGTTGTGGGCACGCAGGGTCGTGGAGGCAAGGGCGCCATCTATGTGTGGGCTTCCGGTAATGGTGGCGGGTCACGTGACAACTGCGACTGCGACGGCTATTCGGGGAGTATCTATACGTTGTCTGTGAGCAGCGCGTCACAGACCCAACGGTCGCCGTGGTACGCGGAGCAGTGCGCCTCCACCATCGCCACTACCTACTCCAGCGGAACCATCTCCGAACAGAAGATTGTACGTACGGTTATCTTGAGGGGTCAGGTGATAGTACAACATTGTAGAGTCGAGTTAGTATGTCTTGTGGAGCGCAGGGGCTCAACGATTAGGTTCGAGTCCTGTGCTGCCGTGACGAATTTTGGGAAAGTTCGTTAACTCTATGTTGCTGCAGTTTACTCAGCTGTACGAACGAATACCTGGCTGTCTAAGGTGGTGTATATTTGTGTAGGAATAGATTTCGCATTAATTGCAGAAAACGTCGAGATGGTGTTGTGTTTAACAGATCTGCCACGGAGTAAAGTGTACTGCGGTTTGGAAAGTCATAAGGAATGGATACTGCGCTATATAAGAACTTAGATTTGTTTTTAACACTATCATGGGTGATAATCTAAGTAAACTTATCTGAATAAGACAATCGTCTTCTTCCTTCCCATTGGGCTCCTCTGATATTGCGTTCTATCGACGATAGTTCGCCAACTACCCTGATCTTCTAAGAGGTGTTATCTATACGGGCATTACTTATTTAAAATTCAACATGTCTTTTAATGGTATAATGCATTTTAAAGGAAGCATAGCACGCATTTGAAATATTACAAATACTCGCTAAATTGTATAATACGTTTCTTTAGGTATTGCAAATACTTCGCGATATTTATAACTCTGTTTTAAAATGGCAGTTTTTCGAGTATTGCGTATATATTAATGATACAGATATGCACATATGCACGCTTGTACCGCACACAGTAACTACCGTACTTGTACGACAGAGCTTAATTATCTGTGACTGAACGGGAGTGTGCGTGTTCTTCCTTTCGTGCATCCCTGCATACCAGTGCACGAAACCACCCGTACCGAAGCGACGTGCGGGATCTAAAGTAAAAAATACCCCGTGTATTCACTACTGTAAAATCAAAAATATCAAAAAGCATAGCAGTTTTGTATAAAACTGGGCATGTTCTTGATTGTCAAGTGTTACACACATTATATAATTCACTTGTTGAACCACATATGTCATATTGCTGTGAGATTTGGGGAAATACTTATCAATCTAGACTCAGAAAAATATATGTGTTACAGAAAAAAGCTATACAGATTATTTATAACCTTAATTACCATGATCATACATCTGTATTTTTCCATCTCTCAAACATGCTTAAATTTCATGATTTAGTTAAATACAATACTATGATCATACTTTATAAAGCAAACAACCATTCTTTAAATGGTCGTGTTCAAGCATTATTTGAACCAACCGCAGCTATACATGATACCAGACAAAGCAAACTGATCTATGTTAAAAAGACAAACACCACCCTCCGACTGCTGTCACTCACCGTCAAGTATATAAAAACGTGTAACAATTTACCAAATAAATTCACTCACCTTTCAAGTTTAACACAATTTAAAAAAGCATTCAAGTTGTCATTACTTTCTACATGTTTGTAAATTGTTAATTGAAGGTGATGTTTTGTTAAACCCATGTATTAGTAACACGAGCACTATGGTAACAAGGTTATATATGCGTTGTGAATATTCTTTTGTAATTTATTTATAATTCATGTTGTATTTATTAAGTTTTTTAGTTTGAGAAGGGCATAGCAACACATAAGTCTATGACTTCAGCTATGTCCTTTCAGCAGCAGCAGCAGCAGCAGCAGCAGCAGCAGCAGCAGCAGCAGCAGCAGCAGCAGCAGCAGCAGCAGCAGCAGCAGCAGCAGCTCACCATACTGTGCATGTATTATGTTGTTGTTGTTGAATAAACGTTCATTCATTCATTGTAGATAAGCACGGACCTACACGACGCTTGCACCGCTTCACACACTGGAACATCGGCGTCCGCTCCTCTCGCAGCCGGCATATTCGCCCTACTACTCGAAGCAAAGTAAGTTCCTGCCAATCCGATCTTTTGTTTAAAGTTTCTTCCTCAATTATGTTTCGCTCCTGTCGTTTTAGAATAATTTAGCGGAAACTATCAGACCCAACTAATATCTACTACGGAACGCTAATTCATTTGTACAAATGTGTAATTTAGTGTTGACGAAATCGTCATCCAAACTAGTAAATTAGTTTTGATCGCTTGTGCTTTTTCGGTAGGACCAAACTATATTTACTTTCGGTTACCTGCAGTAAGATCTGTAAATGTTGGTTACTCAATAGCAAGGACTTAACGTGGCGAGACGTGCAACACCTCGTAGCCTGGACGTCGGAGTATGCTCCACTTATCGGAAACCCCGGTTGGAAGATGAACGGGGCTGGATTCTGGGTCAACAGTCGCTTTGGATTCGGTCTACTGAACGCTGCTGCCCTCATTAATGCCGCTGACCCAACACAGTATAAATCCGTCCCACCGAAGTCTGAGTGCGCCAACAGCGCCACCCAACGACTACCGAGGTAAGATATTGTACCTACACGGAGGCCATCTATAATTCTTCAATGATCGGATGGTAAGTGTTCAAGTCAAGCGTTATAACACCTTGTTCAAATGTTGGTACGTAAAACTTTTGGATTGAGTCTTGATAACTGAACTGAAGGTATCCAACCAGTGCTATAACGCACTCACCCCAAGACGTACGATATTGACACCATTTTCTTCTTTCTTTTGAGGTTTTTTAACAATAACTTTTAGTTGTTTTGAAGGAAAATATGACATTATTTTCAATAATTTAACAACGGTTTGTGACCAGTGATCACCGGCATACGATGGAATGTGGTGAGCATACAGCACAAGATGTGTACATTAGGCCGGTGCTGTAATTTGAATACTGTGTTGTAAGTTGTGTGGTAAATGTAAATTAAACGTAAGTTCTTTTAATTCAGTGTCCCGTTCTTAGGACAGCTCAAAGCGCCGTGGCTGGCAGACCTGTTCACGTAAACACCATCTCGACTTCTCTGGGATGCATACAGCCACGGTGCAATTAATGCGCGAATGATATTCGTACACAAATGCCCACCACTGTCTATAGCCAGGTATTCATACATACAGCAGAGTGAACTGGAACAACACAGAGTGAACGAATTTGCCCGAAGTTGAAAACGGCGACACATAATTCGAACCCGTGTTCTCACCAATGAGAGTCCGAAGCTTCATTCACTGTGCCACTGTGTTGGACTGTGACTACATATTGAATGTGTTACTGAGAACAGCTAACTGGCGAGTGCCACACAAAGCAGAATACCTTCTTAGTGAAGGTGGTCTCGTTAAACCTAGAAAATCAGCAATGAGATTCCACGATGGGTGGAGGATTTTGATCAACGGGAGACCACTAATGTAAAGAACATTAGGAAACTAATCAGGCTCATAGCATGGTTGGTTATTTGGGGTTACCTTTATAGACCTCCAACTGCATAGGCATGGTAACCAAAAATCTAACTGCACCACTTTCAGGCTCTCCAAAAGCATATAACTACGCTTCCTTCAAAGGCGGCTTAAGGCATTGGGTTGTTGGTATGATTCTCACGCAACCAGAGAAACCAACAGGAGAAATGTTTCAGCTACCGCTTTATCTTCAACAGGTTAGATTATGCACATAACATTTATGGGTACATCGCTCTCATGGAAGAGGTGAAAACCATAAAATCAGAATGTTTCCACGAGTTTGGTGAAGCGCAGCTCACACTAAAGAGCAACTTTGTTTCATGCTCTCACAGTGGACTACTTATAAATTTTGCGAAGGAATACCTTGACAAATCTTCCAAAAGTCAAGGGGTTATTGCTGGAATAACACATTGCGCCAAAACATTGCACATGTATAAAATGATCGCTAGATGGCGCCACTGCCTTCTTTGCGCCAGCAATTCTCTTTGGAATAATTGTACAACACAACACCACTATTAAGCATTTTTCAACGCTCCCAGTAAGGGTCGGCGCTAATAAATAAAGATGTTTCTATCCTAACTAAACAGACGGAATTATTTCTATGTTTTTAACATCCAAAATGTATGTTCGTTCAAATAATCATGAAGAAAAGTATATTGTTACCGTTTGTTAACAAAAAAAAACAATCGTTGAGTTAAACAATAACTCCCGTTGCATATCGTCGACAATTTTCTGAGTGTTCTCAAGAAAATGTGTATGACAGTTGTGTAAATACGAATGCAGTCCTCGTAATCCGGGGGCTTGGGTTTTAGGACTGTTGGTATAAACAGAAAACATTGGTGACAACGAGGCGCGGAAGCATAGTTTGTAAACCACCAGAATCCGAATACATGTAATCCTGGTTCCAATCCTCGTGATGTCGTTTGAAAACAATTTGTGTTCTCTCTGCCTTTTTTCACTTTACAGTTATTGGCTATTTACATTGGTGGATATTTAATTGAACGAATCGATTTTACGCAGTAATTTCAGGGTAACGGAATTATATTAGAGAAGTCGAGATGGTATAATAAAGAATATGTCTGCGAGGAGGTGAAACATAAAAGTCATAACGACTTCATACCGCGCTATATAAGAATTGTTACAGAGGATGGACAGACAAATCAAGCTTATATTGACCACCATTCATATGTGTCCGTGCAGGCGCCTCCTCAGCGGTGAAACACTGACGCTGCTTTGGCCTAGCAACGGTTGTGAAGGAGGAAGTGACGAAGTGAACTACCTGGAACACGTGCAGCTATACCTGGACATCGACTACAGCCAGCGGGGTGCACTCGAAGTTGTCCTCACCTCTCCAAAAGGTCAATTCAACGAGACATCGTATCTATTTGACTCCATGCTTAACCGTGCTTTCAACTGTTTTATTGAATTCGTTTTTTTCGAAATTATTTATAAAGTGGTCATGCTATATACATTAGAAGATATACAAGGCTATTTATACTTTCGCACGATGTCAGTCACCAATAGACAAGGAAGCATCCGAGTTTTATTGATTGCAGCGTTTATTCTTCTTATCTTATCATTAAGTCTTATTCTCCTGTCCTTCGGATATATTTATTAGTGTTGTTTTTAAACATATTCGCGCTGCACTCTGGCGTTTATACGATCAGTAGATAACGTGTTCCTTTTGTAATTTTGTCATCCTCAGCAAGAATGTAATCATTTAGTATGGACGTCTTCAATACTGGGCAACTTGTTTTACGCTTTCCGTACACACACACACACACACACACACACACACACACACACACACACACACACACACACACACACACACACACACACACACACCACACACACACACACACACACGCACGCACGCACACACACGCACGCTCACACACAGCTTTCTCCTGGTTTATTTTTCAAACAATAGCAGTGCTCTAAATCAGCACAACAAAATAATTTTGATCAGCGTATGACATTTTAGTACTATATAAATGGTATATGATGCCAAATGGAAACCACGCTACGTATATAATCCAGAGAAAAAAGTAGTTTACAAACGAAAATAAGTGAAAACATTTCTTGGTGTTATTATCATTAAGTGGACACTTGTCTAAAAGTCTAAGCTTGTTTACGAAACATATTATGGGCGTTTGCTTGCACTTTTAATTTTTGACACCAATATCCCGAATTCATTGAAGACGTGCATATCGCGTATTCCTAAACCGCATTTCAGGAACGGAGACTGTGTTGTTATCATCGAGGCCAATGGACTTGTCAACGAAGGGCTTCCTGCAGTGGCCATTCATGTCTGTCCACACCTGGGGCGAGGAGCCGCGAGGAACATGGCGTCTCGACATCGTTGACAAGGTAAGTACACTTTAGAAAATTTCGTAATTACGTTGTGAATTCACGTGAGAACGGTGAGCCTTTGTACTTCCATGTCACTGACTCTCTCGAACAATTCAACTCTCTGCGTAAGACACATCTTTTTAAAGATAGAATTCAAAGATTATTCATAAAATAACTTCAATCTAGCTATTACATATCGTTACTACATTTATTATATCTTACTGCACTTTAATTATGTATTTAAATACTTGAATGATTGTAAAGCAGCAAATATTTAAATTTTAGATAATATTATAATAATTACGTCTAGTAAATACTGAGTCGATAATTTACGTTATATAATTGTTTTTATTTTACAAATGTATATTTAAAGTACGTATTAAATTATCATTGTATTCTACATTTTTTGTATGTAACATGTGTTTTGTTTTGCAGCAATTATGTTTGAATAATGTGGTATTTTAAGCGCCTTTGAACATGTTTTTATATCCGAAGACATGGCGCTATACAAATAAAACGTATTAGTATAATTATAATATTATACATAACATGTCAACTTGTAACGTCGATATTACCAATGGTCTGCGCACTCTACCTTGATCGTTTTCCTTTGCTGCCCACTGCATAATACAATCGTATTCTGGGTTGATTCAGAAAAAAGGGGTTATGGGTTAATTTCTTTTAGCTAACTAGACATAGGCAGAATTGGCGTGGCACAACAGTTATATCACTGCCGTAGATACGTGCTGGTAACTACGGTTAATCATTATAAAGGAGCGTTTATTTAGACAGCAGGCGTCACTGAACGACATCATGGCAGTTTATAATACAAGGTTTTGTCCGTCATTTGGGAGGCTGGCACGTGCGTCTGTGCATCTGTTCTGGCTTGACGTGCCTCCAGAATGGCGGAGTAACCGCTCCATTGAAGTACTTTTTTTTCACAATGGGAACAGCGCGCGCTGGTCCATCTTGTATTGATACACGGTCTTTGATCATTACCATATATATACCAATTGTGGAAACCGTGAATATAAATCTAAATGTAGGACCAAACTAAAAAAATACTGTTAAATTAAATTGTGTTTTCTAATGATAGGCCCTATATTTACATGTTTCTACATATATTTATTATACTTGTACAAGTTGTGATTGTGTTGGGGAGGATAATTAAAAAGAATCGTATTACAAACTATCCCCATTTCATTTATGAATGTTTGTTATATTGCATAATGTGTACGCAGTTGTCTTTGTTTCTATTACTCACTCGGAAATAAAGACATTATTTAAATTGGCCCCGAACGCAACGTCGCGCGTCGCCACTGCTAGGTCAAACCTAGCGCCATTGAAATGGCGGTACCAGCCCAAACACCAATATTGGCGGTGGAGCGGAATTTGAACCAATGATAAAGAAACACTTTTTTGGACTTTCCGAACTTATAACAATCCCCAAATGCGACGTTACGACTGTTGTAGACGGGCGCATCAAACACGGGTTATGTCAAGAATGCATCACTCGTGTTGCACGGCACGAAACAACGGCCAGCCCACGTGACTCGGGCTGGAGGACGACGCGTCTACAGCAACAGCCCTGTGGAGACGACGGAAAAGGTACTGAGTTAAAGGGAAAACAGGGGCGTGTAAGAAGTGAAGTTTATTTGATTAAATCATCATACATACATACAGAGTCAAATAAGAGGTTGTACACATATGATTATCTAGGAAGGCCTGCACTAAGACCTGAGAGATCGCTGTCGTACAAGCCTCCCTACGACTGGACAATTAAAATGGTGCAGTAGTCATTGTTACTTTGTTTGACTAGAGTGCACCCTTAATTTGTTGATACAAATGAGAAGTTCCAATCCGTATCAATAAATAGGTCAGTGCAATAGTACTAACAAAACCAGTACTACACTCAGTGCAAATAATGATAATACAATTAATCAAGTGTCTGTTGCATGTGTGTAAGTGTGAGTAGAAGGTAAGTCAAATAAAATTATCATTATTATGATAAAATAATTACAAAAAGTAAATAATATAGAAACAAATCATAACAATAGTAAAGGCGCAATTAAAATCTAGATAATAAAATAATACATTAGTTCCAGATTTACTTTTTTTTATAGATTGTGTTGTAAGGAGCTCGAATATCAACTATTTTGTCAATACATTTTGGTTGGTTACACAATGTGCATAGTGGTAGTATTACTGAATGACATCCAGTATAATATAATATTATATCACAGAGTTATTAATACACGCAGTTGATCATAATAATTATGACGAAGAGCGTCGTTAATGCTGTAGTTTTTGTAATTGATAATCATATCTTGCACATGTACAAAGATGAAGTAGATGCATTCTATGCAAACCAGGGAGCTAGAATGTATACGTGCATTGTTACTATATCTGAGGTGCCTCTTTCAATTCAAATCTACTTTTTCTTAAGCTACCAGTAATACCCCATTCACTACAATGGGCCTACGGTTAAGCTTCCTGCTACTTGTATTACTCACAGTTGCACAGCTGTGTTTGAGACATATGTCTTTGCGTTGATGCAATATTAGTGATGACTCATTGCTTTTCTTTTCACCCACATTTACACACGTACACATTTCATGCAGCAAGAAGACAATCACCTGCTGTCAGGCGTGAAGCGACTCGAGGAAGGAATCAAACAGCTGCGTCGCTACCTATCACCTCTTGCTTGGGAATCTGCGCCTTGGCAAGCCGCACTACCCACTGAAGACGACCACATTGACGTCACATATGACTACGGTGAAGACACAAACGATGCCGGCAAATCTTCTGAAAACGTGCCGATGCTAAATGAAGACATATTGCCCTACCAAGAGTCGCGCGACCGCAATGCCGACTAGAACATGCGGGAAGATGAAGATGGTCGTGCCTTCGGATACAATATAATTATAAATACATTTTATTTTAATAAAAAAATATTGTGTGTGTGTCACGTCGCTATGGATCTCTCAACAATATGCGTGGAGTCTAATGTATACCTACATGTTGTTATATATATATATATAATTTTTTTAATATTTATATATATATATAAATATATATATATAATTATATGTATATATATATACATATAATTATATATATATATATATTGTATAATATATAGTATCTATATACATAATTACATACATACATACATAAAATAAACTTCAACAAATATGTAAATGTTGCGTCATTGTTGGATCGAATGTAAACACAATACATTATAGTCATAATATGTGGTACGTAGAATAAATAACGTTTCAATTAAAACAATTATGAGAGATTGGAATAACGTGTATCTTCCTACGGCGCAGTGTTCCGCCAAAAAATTGTGAATTCATATTCAATGCAATTATGATAAATAAACAGTGGCAATTAAAAGACTACGAACCAACAAGTCGTAATTGTGTGACTTCTGTTTCATAAAAGTGTCATCATTATCATCATCGTCGTCGTCATCATCACCAATTATTAAATTTGAGGGGGATGAATCAAATCAATTAGGGCAGTTGTTTGTTACTCCTGAAATTATATCAAAGAAAATTAATTATTTGACTAGAGTGCACCCCAGTTCCAATCCGTATCAATAAATAGATCAATGCAATAGTACTAACAAATCTAGTACTACACTCAGTGCAAATAATGTGAATACAATTAATCAAGTGTTTGTTGCATGTGTGTAAGAGTGAATAGAAGGTAAATCAAATCAAATAATCATTATTATGTGACTTCCGTAATTGTGTGACTTCTGTTTCATAAAAGTGTCATCATTATCATCGTCGTCGTCGTCATCATCACTAGTTATTAAATTTGAGGGGGATAAATCAAATCAATTAGGACAGTTGTGTGTTACTCCTGAAATTATATCAAAGAAAATTAAGATGATGAAAGAAAACAAAACACCTGGAGTTGACGGGATTCCACCAAAACTGCTTAAGGAAATTGTAGACCGAATCAGTACACCATTTGCTATATTCTTTAACTTGTCACTTACAGGAGGGAATCTATACATAGAAATGTTTATTAGAGACCACAAATTAATAAATGAATCTCAACATGGGTTCCTGAAAGCTAGGTCTTGTCTAACCAATCTCATATGTGTTTTAAAAGAAATTATAAAGTGGGTAGATGATGGGTCACCAGTGGATGTTGTCTACTTAGATTTTCAGAAAGCATTTAATAAAGTGTCACATCAAAGATTGTTACTTAAACTAAAAGCCCATGGTATAGAGGATGGTGTGATCAGTTGGATACAAACAAGAGAATAATAGTAGAGGCGGAAATTTCAAACTGGAAACTGGTTGGTGTTGGGACCTATATTATTATTGATATATATAAATGATTTGGATGATGATGTTTCAAACAAAGTGCTAAAATTCGCAGACGATACAAAAGTGTTCATAACAGTTTTCAGGATGATCTAGCCAAATTGGTCAAATGGTCTGAAAAATGACAAATATTATTCAATTTTGGGAAGAGTAAATGCATCCACATAGGACATGGAAATGTGAACAAAGAATACATAATGGGGAAACTAGTTAGATAAAACTGTAAAAGAAAAGGACCTAGGAGTAACAAGTAGTGCTGACATGAAAGTTTCGGAGCAACGTGGAATTGCTGCTTCAAAGGGTAACCAAATCCTAGGGCTAATTAAGAGAAATATCACATATAAGGAGAAACAACCAATTGCACCACTGTACAAAATAATAGTTAGGGCACATTTGGAATATTGTATACAAGCATGGAGACCATATGGTAAGAAGGACATAGATAAGCTAGAAATAGTGCAATGAAGAGCAACTAAGCTGATTCCTGAACTGAAAGGTCTTGGTTATCAAAGACGCCTATTAGAATGTGGGTTAACAACACTAGAGATTAGGAGACTAAGAGGAAACCAAATAGAAGTTTTTTTTATGATATTGAATGGTTATGAAGATATTGATAGAAATAGTTTCTTCAAACTGAAATATGGCAGTATAACCACAGGGCACAATGCAGCATTCGTCAAGAAAGAGTGTTGGATGGATATGAGAAAGTACTCAATCTCTCAGAGGACAACATATGACTGGAACAAATTATTTGATGGTTGTGTTAATGCTAGCGGTGTGAATAGTTGTTCAAAAATAAAATGACAGCTATCTGGCGAGGGCGGATTATACGTAGACCTGTGGAAAATTGTTGGACTCTCGATAAGCCAAACGCTACCTTGGCCGCATGCCTTCTGGAGCATATAGGTCTAGTCGGCAATCTTGTTAAATGTGATTAAATCTTGTTAAATCATTGTGTTCACTTTCGAGCTCGTATTGTTGCATCACGCATAGCTAGTATGCGTACTGGCCGAGTTCATCCGTATTGAGGCCGAGTTCCTCAGTATTGGCTGAGTTCATCAAGAACGTCAGATTTATGACGTTCGCGTAACTGACGTATCCATCACGTGATATGTTGCGTGGCAAAACCTCCGTTAAGCCATAACAAATGGATACCGAACATGTGGTATGTTCGTGCATTCTAAGATATATTTGTTGAAATTCCCCAAAGGCAATGCTTGACAGAGTTCACGCGCATGTACGCAAACTGGGACGTGCTGAATACATCAATTTATTAGTTGTCTTGCAGCAGTAGTAATGTAATTCACGTATATAGCCGTTGCGAATACTTTTGGCAAAGGCAAAGTTTGACGGAGGTCACGCGCAGAATTTTGATTGTGACGTACCAAGGAGCCTCTGTTTGGACTGGACGCGTCACTGAGCGAGAAAATGGCAGTTTACACTGAAGGTTTTTGTCCGTCATTCGTGAAGCAAGCGTATGCGCCTGCGGGACCAGCAGCGCGCGATGTTCGCGTATTTATTCAGTCACCTCATTTCATCAGAATAATCACCAAGCAGTGATTCGTCATATAAAATGAAATATATTAAAGAAATCTGTGAAGTTTATTACCTATCGCAGTTCAAAATAATGAAATTTGCAAACAAATCACATAGAAACGTTGCAATTATTTATTGAGCCATCTGAACTCTGTCATGTTTCATCAGAATAATCATCAGGTTATACTACTTCTTATATAATTAAACTATTGAAGTTATCATTGAAAATGTTGAGCAATGATAACTGCAAACAACTGCATTTTCTGCGCGCGTGTGGTCTGGCTTGGCGCACCTCCGGAATGGCGGACGGACTGTTTTCGTACTTTTCTCGAACATGTAAATAGCGCGCGCTGCACCGTCTTGTATTGATATACGCAAAGCAATTATATACCAAGTATAGTTACTTGGCGATACGCTATTTAAAATTGGATGGTGGCGCCATCTACTGGACTGAGTCTACAGCGCAGCAAATATGACCGCCGAGCCTGGACGGCGTCCTTGTGGTGGCTCATGTTGTGCCGTGTTTGGGTGCAACAACCGTTCGTCGAAAACACCAGAAAAACATTTCTTTTCATTTCCGAAAGACCCAACAAGGTAAGGAAATTAGGTATACTTATTGTAACGGTACCGGTTCATTTGTTTAGGCAGGTAACTAAAATGACACTGGTGTCGTGTAATCATAATATTACATTTACTGAGTTCCCATCTACATACTGATTTGAATAAGCCGTTTAAATAAAAATCGGAACCTGTATTTGTTTAAAAGTGTCAGTATTCGAAATCAGTAACATTAGTTTGATCGACTGAATGCAAACAAACGGTTAGAAACGTTGTTTTAGACAATGAAATGTCGGTGACACGAATTAACGCACCACGTCCACGGGCACGGACGCCGCCGGATTTTGCCACCTATCGCATTAGTTAATAAACCATTTATGAGGGGTATGCAATTTGTTTATAAATAGTAAACAAGTAGATTAATGAAAAGTTATATTGTGTCTAAAAAGCTCAGAGGCGCGTCAAGACAAAAGGATTGGTCAACCTCAAAATCCATAAGCAGTATTCCTGTACAGAATGTTTCAACAGATGGGTCAAGGCGCTATGGTGGATAACAAGGTTGTAAAGATAAGTTTTTAAATGACAACGGAATTTTGTAGTATTTTCCACTGATCTAACGCTAAGAGGGAGCATATTCCAAAGAGTTGGTGCAGCAACAGAAAAATCCCTAGTTCCAATGTTAGTGTTGACTCTAGGAACAGTAGGTCAGAACTAGATGATCGTAGCTGGGTAGGTTTTCTTATAGGAGTAAGCAGTGATTGCAAATAACATAGTTGCTTACTGGACAGTACCTGGTATGAAATGGCACAGATCTTAAATATTATACGATATCGTACAGGAAGCAAATGCAAAGACTTCAAAAGTGGTATAGAGCGATAAAAACGAGGAAATCTTATAATTACCCTTGCCAGACAATTTTGGACGCGTTGACGTTTTCTTGATAACGATATTATAAAGGAGGGAATTGCAATAGCCATTTCTGCTGCTACCAAGTGCTGTTGAATAGTTTTAGCAACATAAAATGACATACACCGACGAATACGGCGAAAATCACGAATGTGATAAAAACAGCAGCCATACGAAGAAGATCGGTCAGAGATTGAATATTTAACGTCCATAGACACTCCTGATAGCGTATGCAAAATGTTCAAGTAATAACAATATTATGAATTAATATTCGTATTGCCTCCGTGGTAGTTCAAAACATATTTATGATAACATACGATGCAATTGCAAATCGCGTGGAGCTACAATTGAACAAAAGTGAGGGTCAGAAACACACATAGAAATGATATAATTGAACAATGACTCAAGCCGTATCCGATGACGCATCTAGTATGATACATGTGTCTACCCACTCCTTTAACACCACAAAGTCCAAAGATTGGGCTGTTTGGAGTACCCGACCTAAGACGTAACACGTCCTTGACGTTGTACATAGGTACCATTTTCGTAGTCTTCGTCTCCATCTCCAATTTATCTGAAAATAGCGACAACCAAGACATTATGGATCTATTTTACTATGCACACTTTAGAATGCTGAAGACGTACACTCATAATTATATGTTACCGAGCTTTAGCATGCAATTCCTTAACAATAGATTAGGTAACATATCATTTGTTTAGGTCCTTTTCGGAAGTGACGTCGTAAGTCATAGATATATGTGATACGCAACTATAAAATAAGTTTCGTTGCATCATCTGTTATTATTATTATTCGTTATTGGATCCATATGAACGAGGACAAGCAGAATGTGTCACCGGAAATGTGTGGTATTATTTGTTAAATGTATCTTCGCGTGGCAGATATTTCACTTATGCCGTTCCACAAAATGTACAATGACATTTATGTAAAATTAAAGTTAATAATTATATAAAATATTAACATCAAATCATTACAATGCCCATGCAATTAATACACGTGTTTAAAACAATTAATAAAAGCCAATTAAATTGGGACTAATAGGTGATAAGTATGCAAAAAAATAATTATAAGTAATTTCCACCGATTCCTGTGCTACACTCTCAAATTGTTAGGAACTGTATGTAGAAACATACTAATGCTCTGAAACATTGGCATTTCTCGTGTCGGCCTAAAGAACACTTTAGGCAATTATAGACAGTTCTCAGTAATAATATTCTATTAAATGCAGAATGGATAGCTTGTAAAGGTAATAATGTCATACAAGCAGCTAAAATCACGACTTTATTTTAGGTTTGTATCTCAAAACAATTGTTGCGGCAATCAGGCTCATTTTGTGGTGGAGGTTCTCACCTGTATGTTACGCACAACAAACATGGCAAAACCAGGCCCGCAGGAAACAATGTGAGTGTCGAGAAAAAAGGAAGGTCTAGAATGATCGCCTCGACTGTATTTACTTTCACTTTTCTGTTACGCGTTGCACACTCATGCATTTAGTAATATAGGTGTTTTTGTAGAAGTCAATCGGACAAGGGAATCCGATTTGGGAGGAAATGGTCGCTAAGACTGACATGTGAGTACAGAGATGTCGACGTGTAAGCGAAGTGTTTGTAGTAGGTGGTAACGCCCCCGGCCAGCCAACCCGCCCACCAACCGAAAGTACTGACCGTTGACAACGTATGATTGCACAAACTCAAAATTGCAAAGTCGATGATGGGCGATCTACTTTCCGAGAATGACACGTTCGTCTCATTTCCCAGATTCTGTTTACACCACGGTATGTCGTCGCTGCAAACGACAAAATGAACTCGCGTGAAGTTACATCGAAAGTCGTTCATAGCCCTGACAATATACGATTTACTGGCGACTCGGTACCTTTGAGCGCGTAACATGTCCCCGCGACGAACATGAACGCCGACAAAAGTGATATTCCGATATGATACAGTATTGTTGTACATCATAACTATGCGTACTAAGTAACCAGTCGCATTTGTCTGGAGTGCTTCATTTAAAATAAACTGTGCTCGCAGGTCACGTTCGTTATTTCTGGAAATACTTCCATGACTGAAGATAACTAAAGAGTTGGACATGGGATTCGGAGAGTTTCTCCAACTTCCGGTTGTAGGTGTAATATTTTCCATTGTGTATATTATCCATGGTCGGCGGGGAATGGAGAAGTTGGCGAACGTAGCCCTAGTTGTGTTGAATGCCGTTTTAGCTGACTTGACCGACCTGTTATTCATACATGCAATACCGTACCCAGCGGAACAACTTGTTGCCGATTCTACCGATGTGTCCAGATAAATACACTATGTACGGTTTCTTCGGCACAGAATCTTTGGCGGATGCCTGCTGTTTCGCTACTTTCACTGCACTTGTTTTAACTGTAGCAATAGACGAAAACTGCACAGTTGTTGATTTAGCGGAAGTCGTAGTTTTACTTGATATAGAAGTCTTACTGGAAGTAGTAGTCGTTTTCTGCACTCGCTTGGTAGTTATGGATTGCTTGATCGCATTCTGTGCTGGTCTCGCTAGTGGTGTGAATTCGATGTTGCCGCATTAGTCGTTGTTATTGTTGTTGTATGTACAAGCAACATAGTTAATTTAGTAGGATATGATGTCTGAATGATTCCCTCTTGGGACATTGTCGCTTGTAGAGATATGTGATAGACTGCTCTGTTTCGAATCAGGGAGTCTTCTTCTTCAGTTCAGCATATCTCTGCGAGACGTAGCTGCCTAGATGATCCCACGATACGCTGCTCTGTCTGCGGTTCGTCTCCCTGCTCTCACGATATCGTTCAGGATCTCTGCATTGGTTGTTCTTGTTATCCATGGCACTCTTAGGACTTTTCTATAACAGTTCATCTCAAATGCTTGTATTCTTCTCATGTCTTCTTTGTTCAGTGTCCACGTTTCGCTCCCGTATAGAGCTGTTGGAAAAACGCAGGTTTTTAAAATTCTTATCTTTGTTGGTATGTATTGTCCTTTCCATACATTTTTCAGATTATTTAGTTTCTGCGGTGCTGTGGCTATTCTACTTCTGATGATTTCTTGCCGTCTCCTTGTAGTCTTGCTCCAAGGTATTCGTAGTGGTTCAACAACATAGATAATTTAGTAGATAATGACGTTTTGTCTGCCCATGAATTGTTCTTTGTTGCTAGTGCATGGTGTATCTTGGTCATACCGAACATTGTATGTTAAACACCGTTTCATTGGTTGTCGCGCATATTCGGACTACGATTCAGCGAATCCACGAAAGTCCAGCTTCTCATTAATTGATCTAAACCATGTAGTCCTGTCAATCTATGCCCAAAAGAGGGTCAACCTCAAACAAATTACAGTAGTAATTATGACAGTGTTTTTATTTAGTACTATATGTCTACATTATCAAAAAAAAGTCCACCGAAATCCACGTGGTGGAACAATGACAAGTGGTCAAAAGTCGCTGCCAGTGACGTTTTGGCTTAGTGAAATGTAGGGGTAGACGTTATTTAGGCTGTGATATATATTTTCTTTGCATATTTCATATACATTTTGCATACCATTGGCAATATAATAGATTAATCTACCCAGCGATATATAATAAGTAGAACTTCGTTGAATATTAATGTAAACAATCGTTTTTAAGCACAGTGAACCCCGATTTTTAGTCGCTATGGGGGATATCATATATCCGCCATTTTTAAAGATGGTGCCCATCAAAACCAATGATCGCTATAACTAAAGACCTACATCATCTAGAGCCGTAATGTTGATGCCAAAAGATAGATTTTCAGGTGCGATGATTTCAAATATATTACATACGCATCGTCCCCAATCGTGAGAGGGTTTACAACAAAGATCGCCAGCTGTACACGCGCAATAGATGGTAAACGACATATTAATGCCGTGGCAACTGCAACCATCATTGCTGCATGTCTTGCTCTCTGCTTTCCAAACACAGCTTATGACATCAGTCAGACCTGGAGGATGCGAGGGTCCAATGTCAAAGCTGGAAGACGGGATACCGTCCTTCACCCACACAAACTGCTTGATGTCCAAATGAGGAGGACCTTGCTGATCAGCCGCCTTCCATAGCATCATCTGAAGATGAGGGTGGGAGAAAGAATGGGAAGCCAGTGCACACCATGGCGTTTCCTCCCACAGATTATGTGCGGAGAGCACATCATCAGATGTTGCTGTGGAAGGCGGCTGATCAGCAAGGTACTCCTCCCAAAGGAGGAGTGTTTTTAGCCAACATAGAAAACAAGCACATATAATCATCAACTTACTGAGCAATGAGCTTGAGAAAGCTGGGTGCTGTCGTTTTCATGCAGATGACGTTAAAGTAATGATCGTTAGACAACACTGAACTCATCAGACAAAATCGACACTATCCTCATTGGTGAAGACACCGATTTACTAGTGATGTTGTGTTACCACTTTCAGCAGGAGCTCTTTGGTGTATTCTTAATGTCAGAACATAAACAAAGCATAGTACAACAAGTAAATAACGATCTGGTACATCAGAGCTCTCACAGAATATTTGGGCCCAGCTGTGGGCTAAGATATGATACCACAGCAACAGTTGAAGAATTGGTTACTGCAGAAAACCAGGCTATTGTGTGCTTCCAAAGTGGGACCATTGGCAAAAACCTGGATGGTTTGCTGTACATGCACTTCATTGAAAATGTAGCATCAAGCGCAGCTTACACACAGGGATAAATGTACCCCCGTACTTCAACTGTTGCCCACTATCACAGCCGCAGGATCAAATCTCAGAACCAACAGGGGAAAGGATCCAAGAAAACTCTAAAAGCCACGGACTTTGTGTGGGGCAGTTTGTTCGTTTGTGAAGATCAGTAGGGAGATCTATGTCCCTGGAGGGGCGGCGGCACGCATTCTGGTGGTTACAGAGGCCCATCCTGGATTTGCAGGCTCTGGAGCAGGTTGGACAAAGGTTTTCTTGGCCTGAAGGTGCCTCCGCCAACGCTTCTCCCCGTCGGCTTCTCTTCTGGAATGCTCAACGTCCTGGGCAGCTCCCATGGTAGTCGCTCTGTTGCCAACCTTTGTGGTCTTGTCAGGGAGAGTTGGCATTTCAGCTGATCCTTCTAGCGCCTGTGGGGGGTTCTTTATCAGTTGCCCTGACGAAGCTCATCATAAAATACAACTTCTGGCATTCTGATGTCATGCATGCGCGAGACGTGGCCTGCCCATGGTTTTGATGCTCCGGAGGTTTGCCTTTTCCAGGACTTCTTTGTTGGAGACATAGTCCTGCCAATGCAGTCCCGTGATGGAGCGCCGACGCTGGTGGAACCGTTCAAGCAGTTGTACTTGCTTTCTGTAGAGGAACCACGCCTCTGCCCCATACAAAAGGGTAGTGACGAGTGACGACGGCAGCCTTGTATACTTGTATCTTTGTTGACAAACGCAGCGAGTGATTCTGCCATACGTATACATTTCAGCAGGCGACCGAGTGAATTGTTGGCAAAGACAAACTACAATCCGTTGGGATGTAGTTGCGGAAAGAACGGATTTGAGTGTACTTCTGTATGTGCGTGGTGTGTCAAATTACAACTAACATCTCCGTGGAAGCTCTCAACGACAGCAATGTTTGAAAGTGTCAAGTTAAGCAATAATAAGGATGTACGTACACACCTCACTGCAATTTTTATAGCGTATGGTTTTGGTGAAGATAACTGATATTGGAATAAGTACCCGAGTTAAAATATCAACCAAATACAAAGTATACTAACATATTCATGAAAACGGTGTTACTATTTAGAAACTGTAGCTAAGGACGTAAACTGTGTTGAAATAAAAGGTTTATGACTATGATATGTAAGCAAAATTTGGTTGATCGCAAAGCTTCTCCATGTGGCGGCTAAAATTCGGGTTTCACTTTGTTTAGAAAATTATTCTCATGTTATTACTAAATGGAATTAAACTTGATGTACAGGCCCCCTGTATATCGTTGTATTAATCTATCAACACCACTTCCAATGGTGTGTATAATATAGAATACTCAGCTTAAATAAGTCCTTTCCCTATATTTTACTATGACAAAAGCGACCGGCAGCGACTTTCGACCACTTGTCATTATCGTCAGAAATGAAAATGTTCCACCACGTGAATTTCTGTGGACTTTTTATCTAATAATGCAAACATATAGAGCTAACAAAATTCGCCATAATGATTGTTATTACAATTTGTTTGAGGCTGAACCATAGATTGACTGGCCTAGGCCAAAAATCGGGGTACATGTAAATGATACTTTGTAAATGTGTTTATAATACGATTTTGACCTTAATATCCATTGCAATGACACTTCTTAGGCACCATTACACAGCTAAATGCATTGCCTTTCCAACGATATACATAATCTTTATAGTGTTCTCACAGAAAATAAGTTATGCAACATTAATTACGTGTACCCCCTAAAGTTCAGTGATACATACGACCACTTGGCAGTATGCGAAAATGACAATGTTCCACCAAGTGGATTTTGGTGGACTTTTTTTCTGGTAATATAAACATACAGTAGAATCTAAAAATGCCTAAAAACTTACTATTGCAATTTGTTTGAGGTTGAACCATAGATTGACTGGACTAATGGCTGAACCAGACGCTGCTGTGTGTTTTTTTATCAAGAAATTGAAGTTTGGCGCCCGATTGTCCGACACGATCAACAATGTCATTTCCCGTGTTTGTAGCGGCGCCGCTCTAACACGGAAAGTATGTGTTGGCGTTGAATGAGCGGATTGTTGTCGAAATGACAGCGAGCGTCCTTGCGGATGCTACGTTTATTTTCTTGAACGATGGCAACATTAGTACCACCGAAATGAAACGAAAAGACAACCCGAAAGCTGACGTTTTAGACACAATACAAAATAGCAATAAAGAAAATAAACTGCCAACGTGCAACACAGGCGAAACCAATAATGTGTGCATGTTTAATCTGAACATCGGATTTCAGCCAACCAAGTTGACACGCTGGGAAAACGGGTTGTAGACACTGTCTTCAATGCTTGCATAATCAGCATCGCACTGCATTGCATTGCATTGCATTGCATTGCATTGCATTACTTCGAAATATAATAATGTAGTTATATTTGGAGGTACGACAATCACATCCTAGTTATGCCAGTCAAATTAATATTATCACAGCAAGATATATCCTACCTCTAATCTATACATCTATGGCTGTAATGTTAACACACCATAATGGTATCTGCTAAGTCTTGTTATCAGTACTTATTATTCTAAATTCTAATAGTCTTCAACTTTTATTAAACTATCATAGAAATACGTGTCTAGTAAGTTTAGATACAATGCCAAATCATTTTAGCAATGTACTGTATTGCTCATATGAAACTTAAAGTATTTAACAAAACATCTTTGTCATGCAATTATTTTTATTTTTATTCTCCCTCCTCCTTAACAACAATGTCCCAAAATCCGTAATCCTATCAATCAAATTGGTGTGGCCTTAAGGACGAAAATAAACTAACTGTGTCCTTCAGGCAATGATGGCTAGCCGACATTATGACAAATAATTCGGATTTCAAAGTGTCACCTCCTTTGTGTGGTTGAGCCATGTAGTCATCAACAGTCCATCGATCACGCAGTCGCACCCATCCACTACATCCGTAGTTGACACAGTTCAGTGCCCACGCTTGCCGTCGCCCTACATTACTGGTCTGAAAGTAAGTTCCGGTTCCGTTTTGTGTACTGCGCATGCGGCTGTACATGCCAAAGGTTAGCGCTTACGTTCGACCCACTTATACACGTGTCGAAAATACGTTCCGGTTTCATTTTACTTGTTACGTATACCTGTACGTGTGTACTTGCCAAAGGTTAGCGCCTGCATTCGGCCAGCTTAAACACGGTCCCCGCCGAAAGTATGCGTGACCCATTTATATTACAGTCTGCGTTAATGACACGATTAGTTTTGTAATTGTTTAAATGACACATATCTCCGTCAGTTTGGCATGTATGAAGCTAAAATTGTGTATGTAATTTAGGGGGCCCATTGGGATAATTTGTAAATGTTTATCTTTTCGAAATACATCCAGGGGTGGGGGGTCATAATTTTTAAATGGCACTTATTATCAAATTATTATGTATGGAGATGAAATTCGTGTGTGATCCAGGGGACCCTTTGGGGTAATTTGTAGATGTATATTTTTTCTCCAAAATTCGTCCGGGGTGGGGAATTTAAAAATAGCACTTATCTGAACCACTTTTGCAAGTATGAGGCAGACATTTTTGTGCGATCTAGCGGGCCCATTGGGATGGTTCGTAGATTTTTATTTTTTTCGAAATTCGTTCAATGGTGGGAGTATGGGGGTCACAATTTAAAAATGGCACTTATCTCAGTCAGTTTAGCATATATGGGGCTGACATTTTGTATGCAGACTAGCAGGCCCATTGGAGTGGTTCCAAATTCGTACGGAGGATTGGGATCTTGGGGTCACCATTTCCAAACATTTTTTCCCAACGCAACTCCGTGTTACTCGGCTATTTTTTAATAACACTTTTATGGAAATGAGTCATGCAATCACGATTTACATAATTAAATGTATTATCATGTATGTATCATATAATTATGTGTGACATAACAGTTCAAATAGTATTATTAAATAAAATATAAAATGCAAAAAATGTCATCCATTTGCACAGATCGTAGCCTTTTAAATAATACTGACATGTTTACAACAAAACATTTATACAAATACGGTCTATTATAACAGTTAATCTGTTAAATGATCTAACCCAATTATTCAGCTCTGATCACGCACAGATGGACGTTCGCTGTTCAGCCCCATAGGGGAGCGTATAGGTCAATGAAGTAACGGTCGTTACAGCAAACAAACAAATATTAATTACGTAACTCAGTCGCCGCGTGCGTCGAGGTCACGTTGATCACCACGGTGTAACTCAATCGCCGCATACTTCTAGTACGGGGTCAAAGTTGATCGGTCACCTGAGGTCACGTTGCTCACCGCGGTTTGCATTGAACGTACTGCGCTTGCGCGAGCATGCGCAATATGCAAAAACGGAACCGGAACTTACTTTCAGACCGAAACTTTCTTCCAGTCATGTACACCGGATCGTCTCTGACGATCACTGCTTTGTGGAGACCCACTGTCCGCATTGTCTTCACCCACACCTGGTTGCCAACATGCCTTGGCAACACATCACAGCCTCCATCCACCGATTCTTCCAAATACGTTTACCTGCAACCTCGTTATTCGCCTCCCACACACCATTACAATGTCCCCTGTCTTGCTCTAGACAATAGCGTAGCACACCCGGGTGATGTCTCCAGTATAACGTATCTTTTTATACTCGGCCACCTGTGCATAACACATGACTGAATTTAGCCAACCATCAAACATATCCGCCGTGGGTCGGGCCCACTATGGGGCACAACTCTAAATTTCTTATAATTATGCATCTCATTAATTCAAAACACCCCTGTTCAATAATGAAACAGTCCGTGTTGAGTTAATAACAGCCGCACATTCAGAGACTGAGGGCACCTGCAGCCACCCACAAATATTACGTAACACAATTCCGCTCTGCTTAAAGGTCATATGCAAGACTGGCTGGCCTGCCCTGCCCTAACAAAAAAGAAAAAAGAAATATGATTCTGATTACATAAATAGCAGAATGCTACAATGATAATATGACACCTTTTAGGGTGTTTTTATTTTGAGTGATAGTTTGAATTGTATTCCAGATCAATGGACATAAAAACTGTTTGAAGATCTTACAGTAAAGGTGGTGAAAGAACGCATATGTGACGCGTGTCTACTTCCGTCAGTGTGTATGTCACTGGTAAATGTAAAATACTGAATAAAGAATGTAGTAGGCTCCCCGTGAACATAATTATACATAAGTTTTCCAACTTAAGTTTCATATATATCTTGCAATTATATTAAATTTAGGCACATAAAGAGGGGTACGAGTGTTCCCAGTAATTTCTTGTAAATATGGAACGGATTTGTTTTTGCATAATAAATAATTTGGGGAACTGAGTTTTGTATGTGGATCCCCACAAGATAATTCCGTATGTCAAGTATGGGTAAACTACAGTATAATAAATTGTTTTAAGGGCAGAAACAGGAATATAGCGGTTAACTTTATTACTTGCGTATAAAATACTGGTTAGTTTATTTTTTTATACATTTATGTGTTCCTGCCAATTAAGTCTTTCATCAAAATGAAGACCTAGACATTTTACACATTTTATATGCTGAATTATTTCTTTAGACATTGTTAGGGATACTGTACTTTATTCGCACGAAACCAGTCAGCTAATACGTTAAGTTTGTTATTCATATCTTCATTTATGCTATTTATTTGTTATTCAATCTTCTATATAGTACTGTAGTCAGCAAAAATAATATAGTTTTGCACGAAACTGAAGGTCATTTGTGGATAAGATAAACAAGAGCGGACAGAAGATAGACCCCTGCGGGACATCGAATGTGATATCATCCGGTTTGAGAAATAACTCTTAAACCATTTGAATGGAGTACCGCTAATTCCATAATATTCAAGTTTATGTATAAGATTTGCTGATCAATTGTATATAAAGCTTTACTCAGATCAACGAAAACACAAAGGACAGAGTCGTTTTCCCAGACCTTCTGTGATATGCGGTTATAGCATTTATTGTTGAATGTTTTTCATGAAAACCATTTTGGTTGTTGTCCAGGAGCCGGTTTCATGAACGTACTTACGACGTCGTAGCGGCCGCTACGACGTAGTATATAGATTTAACAAGATTTAACAAGATTGCCATCCAGAAAATTAACTCTAGATAGCAGATGGACAAGGAAGCCTTTTGGCTTATCGAGAGTCAAATACTTTTTATCTACGTGTATCCCGCCCTTTTTAAGGTGTGTATCGATTTTATTTTTAAACATATTCGCGCTACTAGCACCAACACAATCAGGAGATAATCTTTTCCATTTATTTACAATTCCTTGTGAGAATGGGAACTTTCTTATACCTAATCTACACTGCTCCTTTACTAATGTAACTTCATGTCCGCTGGTCCTTCTATCTTTCTGAAATGGAAAAAAATATTTGTATCAATATTTTCATAACCATTCAATATTTTAAACAATTATATCTGATCTCCTCTCAATCTCCTGGTCTCTAGTGTTGTTAAACCACATTCTCTTAGGCGTATTTCGTAACTAAGATCCCTCAGTTTTGGTATCATTTTAATTGCTCTCCTATGTACTCTTTCTAGCATATCTACGTCCTTCCTGCGATATGGCCTCCACGCTTGAATACATTATTCCAACTGAGGCCTAAGTATTGTTTTGTACAGCGGTATTATTAGCTCGTGTTTCTATACGTTACATTTCGCCTAATTAATCCAAGGATTTGATTTCCCTTTGAAGCGGCAATACCGCACTGCTTTGACACTTTTATATCAGCACTAATGGTTAAACCTAAGTCCTTTTCTTTTACAATAGTACTTAGTACAGAATCTCCCATTGTATATTGTACATATTCGTTCCCATGTCCAGTGTGGAGGCATTTACATTTCCCAAAATTGAACAGCATTTGCCATTTTCAGACAATTTTATCAACCTGTAAAGATCATCTTATAAATGCTCTTTATCTTCGTCACGTTTAGTCTTTCTAAACAATTTTGTATCATCCGCAAATTTCAACACCTTGCTTGTTATATCATCGTCCAAATCGTTGATATATATTAAGAATAATATAGTTCCCAGTATTGATCCATGTGGTACCCCACTCAAAAGTGATTTCCAGTTTGAAGCCTCCCATCAATTACTACCCGTTGTCTTCTGTCAACTAGCCATTTTTCTATCCAGTTAATTAAACCATTTCTATGCCATTCTCTAGTTTAAGCAGTAATCTTTGATGTGGTATTTTGTTGAAAGCTTTCTGAAAATCTAAGTAGATGATATCTACTGGTGATCCCTCGTTTACACACCTAGTGATATCTTCCAAAAAAGCATAACATATTTGTTAAGCATGACTTCGCTTTTAGAAATCCATGTTGAGATGGGTTTAACAAGTTATGTTTAACAAGAAAGTCCACCATGTGATATGTAATTAATCTTTCTAATAATTTGCAAATCACTGACGTTAAGCTCACGGGTCAGTAGTTCTCTGACTTGTTCCTGGAACCTTTTTAAAATAACGGTGTAATGTTCTTTCCAATCTAAAGGAACTACTCCCTCTTCTAATGACAAGTTGAAAACTGTTGCAACTGGTATGCTAATTTGTTCTATAATTTCCAATAGTAGTTTTTTCAAGGGAAAAAAGTTATCGACGATGCACTCTATTTAACTCTTTAAGATATTCCAGCATTCTGTTGCTGTCTTATTCTTCAGTGTGTTGTTCCAGTCTATCTTTGTCAAATATTTCATTTCCTTATATCTTCCTTTGTGGAAATTACTCCTGAACTGCTTTGTATTATTTCTTTAGATATAGCATGCATAAGCTTGGTATATAGCAGGCATAAGCTTGGTATATAGCGGGCATATGCTTTCATTATTTGAAATGTTTCCGGGATACTCCAAGTTCTAAGATGCTCCCCGGACGCACATACGAGACATAAATATTTACAATCACCAAGACAATAGCTTGGAGTATGGTGCATGAACTGCAAAGAAGACATATTCGGAGATTCAGAGATAGGAATAACCCTTTGCAAGAATAGGGCAACACAGAGACATTGAACATCTAAAATTAAACAATTATACTATGATAACCCAATCCTACACTAACAATTGTTCAAGAAAAGGAGGCCTGGTAACATACATATCAAACAATATTTCTGTAGTCAATTACAAATCGCATAATATCTACTCAACCTGGGAAAGATTGTTTATAAGCATTATTGACGATTCGGGTAAAGACATTACAATATGTAACGTATACAGACCTCCAAAAGATAACAATAATCATAGATTCATTTCTGCAAGATTTCACCCCTTAATCCGGAACTTGTGTAATTCCTCTAAACACATCGTACTAACAGGAGACATTAGTATTGATTTATTAAAGTTAAACTCCAATAATACATTTCAAGACTTTTACGATAAATTGGCAGAATTATATCTGCTACCAATCATAACTTTACCAACCAGAATATCAAAACGAAACACAACACTAATATACCATATGTATTGTAAATCTCCAAACCCACTCATAATCTCACAGAGTGGTATACTCGCTACACAAATCTCTGATCACATGGCCATATTTGCTGCACTAAATTTTAAAGTTAATAAAACATTTAATAAAATAAAAACAATTAACACAAGATCATGTACAGGAAACAAAATGCGGGGTTTTCTTGAAGAACTCGAAAACATAGAATGGACCGAAGTTTTTGATCATAATGTAACAGCAGACCCTACGATAACCTATGATCAACAATTCACTAAAAAACTTGATGAAATAATAAATAGCCATTTTCTATTAATGTCTGTTAAATTCAATAAATACAAACAGAAAAAATTAAAATGGATGAATTGCAATCTCCTCTGAGAAATTAAACAAAATTTAATGGACGAACTTTACCGAACAGTCAACATGACAGAACCTGGCACAATGGCATATGCCTCAAAATATGCTGAACTTAAAACCAAGGTTAAACAAGTCAGAAACCTGAAACGAGATGCCAAAGCAGATTATTATAAGTTAGAATTTAATAAACACAAAGAAGACACTAAAAACACACATGAAACTATTGCTGATGTAATGAACACATCCAGAATCAAAAATAATCACCAACTCACCTTAATAAAAACGGAATCAAGATAACAGATAAAAACAAAATAGCAAATCAATTCAACAAAATTTCTAAAAGTTGGGCCAAATCTTGCTAATAAAATCGATAGTGAAGGAAAACATAACTTCAAAACTTACGTAGACAAGAAGAAAGTAGAGGCAGTTTTAACACTTACGCCAATTAACGAGGAACAAACGAAAACAATTATAAATAAACTAAAACATTATAAAAGCTCTAGATATGACAGCATTTCTCAAATTGTATTAAAAGCTTCAGTCAATGCCTTAGCCAAGCCAAATAGTTGCATAATTAATCAATCACTGACAACAGGAAGATTTCCCAAAAAATTGAAAATTACGAAGATTGTTCCTATTTTCAAGAAAGATGATGAATAGCTACAGACCTATGTCACTTTTATCTTCTGTATCTAAAGTGTTTATGCACAATTATTTTGAATATTTCATTATAAATAACCTCTTATGTGTAAATCAGTACTGATTCAGAGAAGGTTATTCTACTAAATTAGCATTAACTGAAATGTAGATCGAATCTATTTAGATCTTGATTAAAAAAAAAACTATATTAACATTCCTAGATTTGTCAAAGGCCTTTGACACTATTGACCATGCAATTATCAGCAGCAAATTAAAACATTACGGCACAACTAATGTAGAGTTAGATTGGTTCCGAAGTTACTTATACAACAGATAGCACTATATTGAAGTTAACAACGTTCAATCATCTGCAGAAACAATAATCGCAGGAGTCGCTCAAGGGCCAATATTAGGACCTCTACTATTCTTAATATATATCAATGATTTAGCAATGGCTAGTACAATATTTACACCCATCATGTATGCTGATGACACCACCCTGTTCGGCACGTTGGTCAACTTCAAAAATAACCATACAACTAACTCAACATCAAATCAAATAAATGCGGAATTAACCAAGATAACGGACTGGGTAGCTGTGAACAAGCTCTCACTCAATGTGAGCAAAAGGAAGATTATTATTTTTCATAGTAAACAAAGAAAATAAAAAAATAGCGACATTCCTAATATTGAGGTAAACAGCATTCCAGTTGAACATTTAACATACTTTAAATTTCTTGGTATTATCATAGACTCGAATCTAACATGGTCTTCTCATCTCAATTACATAGCCAACAAATTGTCAAGGATATGTGGAATTATATCTAGATTAAGAGACTATGTTCCAGTGTACATCTTGAACATAATCTACAATTCACTATTTTTATCGCACTTAAATTGTGGAATAACAGCATGGGGTCTTAATGTAGGACCACGAATAAGTAAGTTGCAAAAAGGGCTGTCAGAGCATTATCGAACAGTAAATATAATTCCCATACTGCACCTATGTTTAAGAATCTTGAATTACTAAAGGTAAAGAAAGGACATCTATAAACTATCATGTCTCAAACTTTTTTTAAATATGAAAACGGAAACCTCCCAAGATACTTCCAAAACACGTTTCAAACACGGGAACATACAATAATAAGATTAAGAAGGACCAGATGGACACCTCAACGTTTTAATAACACGGAAAACAACCTTCCAAACAACACTAATTATGATATTCAAGTAAAACATACACATTCAAAGTACTGCCGCCTTTGCATCAGACATAGAATTCCAAAATTAATCCAAGAAAACTTTCTTCCAAAAATTGTACTTGAAAACATTAAAAGTCATTCATACCAAGGCTTTATAAACTATGCAACAAAATATATAATTAACAAATATATATCACAATATAACATTCAGAATTGCTATATATGCAAGCTAAATGGACCATATATACAGTAGACATTTTATAATATAATTTTTTGTATTAGTTATACCCTAGTATGTGTTAGATTATGTTTGTAAATGTAGGTTAGGCTAGTTTTGTTTCAGTTAACATTAACTGCCAATAATGACGTCAGTGGGTTTAGAGACAGTAGTGATAATTATTGATATCAATATTTGTAAATGATGGTATTACTTGTTTACTACTCTTCTTGTATTTTAATTAATTTACAGGTACTATTTTTTATAACATCTGTAAGTTATATTTATACATACACATTTAATATATATTCGTCATGGTGGCCTGCACGTCAGCAATCTTGTAGGTCTTAGTGCAGGTATCTGTAAATCAATCATCGTATATACTTATAATAATGTATAAACTGTATTATTATGTACATAATTGATCTGAAATAAAAATGTATCTATCTTTTGATTCGTTAAACGACTATGAACTAGTTGAGCCGTATTGGTTTAGAAGTTATGATAAATTGTGGCTGACTGACGAGTTAAGAGGTGCGCTCGAACACCGGAATGAGCGACAAGGAGGGCTGCCGCCCTCGATACGCCGTAAGTTTAGGCTTAGCAAAGCGAGATGCTGTGATTCGCGTCTTTCACATTTTATTCAAATGTGGCAGTATTCGTGCTAATTTCACTCTGAACAACTATACATATACATTTTCTATGCGCAGCCACATTTAAAAATAAAATATACGTTCGTTCGAAATTACAATATACGAAATTTTATGGATCATTATTATTTCCTGCGTGCTTACTTTTTACTGCGGACACAGGGATTCACCATCGCAACGTAACTAAGTCAATTCTACGTCGACGTAGTTAACGTGAATATTAAATTGTTCTCATGAAACCGGTCGTAAGCTACACCAGCTAGTTGCACTTAACTAGGACCAGTATAATGTCTAGTTTTGCGTAAAATTACGCCGCTTCATGAAACCTGCAATAGTTTTTTTTTATAAACAAAATCACAAGTCTTTCTATGTATAATTTTCCCAGTATTTTAGAAATTTAGGGTAAGAAAGATATGGGTTTATATTTGGAAATTTCATCTTTAGCATTTGCCTTATACACACGTATAATTTTCGCTATTTTCAATTCATCTGGTACTATTCCCTCAAATATTGCCTTGTTTATTAAAATAGTTATTGGTAGAGTTATTTGCTTAAGGAATAGTTTTAGAACAAGCGGACTCAGCTTGTCATAACCAAAACGTTTCTTTGGTTGAAGAGACATTATAATTTGCCTGATCTCATTTTCATCGGTTGATATCATAAAACAACTATTTGGATTTTGTTTAGGGCAATTCTGAAAGTATGCTGTAATTTGCTTTTAGATTGACGTTTTGTATTTGCGTGATTTGGACCAAGAAAAAGAACCAAAAATTACAATATATTCATGTATAATATCAAATTAACGTAATGAATAAGCATATACACAGTATATTCATATATACAAATGCAGTGTAATTTCAAATTAGGTGGGGTCTGTGACTCCTGTTAAGACAATAACAGTCGCTCTCATAGGAGCCACTATAATCATTTTGTTCAACTCAAATTTTACCGAAGGAAGTGCAATGTGCAGGAAACAAAAATAAACCGAGATTGCTTGATTACATATATGCATGTATTGGAATATTTATGATATATTAAAATAAACAAATAATAATTGTCAATAGTACACGTCAATATACTTCTAAAAACACACTTACAAAATTATGTATACGCACAGATACAATACCCATATGCTGATATATATATATATATATATAATATATATCCATACATTTAACATACAGTAATACAGTTTTATTTACTTTGATAGCATGTATTGCAGTTTAATATTGTACACGTATCTACGTATTTTTCTAATAAATTGTTTTTCGCATAATTAGCAAAACCTCTGAAGCTATGTGCTCCAATTTTCTCTGTGACTAACTTTGTGGTATTTTTATTGATATGTGGCAAATTATATCTAAGACATCGTTTGGCAAATTCATGTTTTGTTCTAAATGGGTGTAACTGTGTTTTTTCATTATGTGGTAATTGTGTATGTAAGTATTGCATTTAGTTTCCAATTTAATAGATAGGCATGGAGGTCATGATATACGTATTTAAAATAAAAATTAAGTTCATGTAATTTTAGTACGACGTAATTTTTTTTAATATTTTTTGAAAAGTGATTTATTTATAGCTAAAATTCTCTTAGCTTTCTTTTGTCTTTTCAATATTCGACTACCTTGGTATCCCCACGCCATAATACAATAGTTGATATGTGATAATAATGACGTATCATATAGAGAATTTTAATTTCTAGAGGAAAGACATGTTTTAGTCTGTTTAAGATGCCGACTGTTTTGGAACAATTGTTTGGTAGTTTTTCAATGTGTTTATTCCAATTAAAATCTGTATCTAAAGTAAGTCCTAAACAATAATTCATCCACTATTTCTATGTTTGTACCATTTATATTAAGCGAAAAGTTATCGACAACTTTATGTTACATGTGAAAAATCATATATTTAAATTTGTTTCTGTTTAATGATAATTTATTAATGTTTAGTCATTCAAGTATTTTATGTAGTTCATCATTTATTGCCGATTCGATATTTCTTTTTAGGGAATTACCATGAAAATAATTTATGGTACTAAATAAGGTGGTATCGTCGGCATACATAAGAAGGTTAAACATTCCACCAGCTTTAGGAAAATCATTACTACATATAATGAATAATAAGTGACTAAGGATAGATCCTAGTAGTACACCAATTGTGATAGGTAAGATACTGGAACTTTCGTTTTGAAATTCGGTATATTGTAATATATTGCTTTAGTAGCTATTAAATAGATTCTTGGTAGGACATTGTAATCCATAATATCTTAATTTATTTAATAGTATTGAGTGATCAATTGTATCGAAGGCCTTGGAGAGGTCAAGAAAAATACTTAAAGGAACATCATTTTTATCAATTTGTGTAATTATTCTAATTACTAGTTCAAGTCATGCATATTCGGCAGAGTGTTTTTTCATAAGCCATATTGATTTTAAACAAATAGTTCAGAATCGTTAAAGTATGGAAAAAAGGATATGATGGGTTTTTAGAGATTATTTTAGCGAGTTTAAGTGTATCAGGAAATATACCAGTATTGATTACTTGGTTTACTACAAGGGTTAATGGTTTGATGATGGAGTGTTCAATTATTTTTAAACGTTTAGAGGAAATACCGTCACAGCCACTACTGTTTTGTAAGGTTTTCAATGGTTTTTTGACTATTTCTTCATCAACATTTAATATACTAAAGACGGTATGGATATTTTCATTCAAGTAGTAATCATAATCCTTATTACCTTGACAATGAATGTATTGTGCTGTCGACTGACCTATACTTGTAGTTGTTAGTTAGTAATATTTGTTAAATTGGTTTGCAATAACCGTTTTATCTGTTGTAGTTATGCCGTCACTTTTAAACGAAAACATTTTGTTTGTATTGTTTTTGGAAAGAAATTCATTTATGGTTTTCCATGTTTTTGTAATGTCATCTTTATGTCGGTTAAAGCGTGATTCAAAGACATTTTTTGGGCAGTACGAATGTTTTTCTTTAATATTAAATTATATGTTTTAAGGTTAGTTAGAATGACTTCGTACATTGGTAAATTTGGATTAGACATTTTTAATTCCTTATAAAGCGAGTATCGATATTTGATTGATTTTAGAACACCGTATGTGTACCATGTAAACATTTGTAAAAAAAAGTTACAAATTTGATCAGGATCATTAATTGTATCGTTATTATGTTTGTAAATTCCATTTTTCTGGTAGAATGGTAGTGGTGGTGCTGGTGATAGTGATGGTGGTGGTGGTTGTGGTGATGCTGGTGATAGTGATGATGGTGGTGGTTGTGGTGGTGCTGGTGATAGTGATGATGGTGGTGGTTGTGATGATGCTGGTGATAGTGATGGTAGTGGTGGTTGTGGTGGTGCTGGTGATAGTTATGGTGGTGGTGGTTGTGGTGATGCTGGTGATAGTGATGATGGTGGTGGTTGTGGTGATGCTGGTGATAGTGATGGTGGTGGTGGTTGTGGTGGTGCTGGTGATAGTGATGGTGGTGGTGGTTGTGGTGGTGCTGGTAGTGGTGGTGGTGCTGGTGATAGTGATGATGGTGGTGGTTGTGGTGATGCTGGTGATAGTGATGGTGGTGGTGGTTGAGGTGGTGCTGGTGGTGGTGGTTGTGGTGGTGGTAGTACTAGCCGTAGCGGCAGCAGCAGCAGCAGCAGCAGCAACCATGCGGATCTCTGGGGAAAAATGGACTAATCTACGATTATCGCCTCGAATGTATTTAATTTCACTATTGTGTAATATTGATGTTTTTGTAGAAGTCAATCAGACATGGGAATCCAAGTTGGGAGGAAATGGTCAGAAACATTGGTATCTGTGTACAGAGACGTCGATGTGATAGCGAAGTGTTTGTAGTACGTGGTAACGCCTCCGGCCAGCCACCCCGCCCACCAACCGAAAGTACCGACGGTTGACAACGTATGATTGCACAAACTCAAAATTGCGAGGTCGATGATGGGCGATTTACTTTCCGAGAATGACACGTTCTTCTGATGTCGCAGGTTCTGTTTACACCACGGTATGCCGTCGCTGCAAACGACAAAATGAACTCGCGTGAAGTTACGCCGAAAGTCGTTCATAGCCCTGATGATATACGATTTACTGGCGACTCGGTAACTTTGAGCGCCTACCATGTCCCCGCGGCGAACATGGACGCCGACAAAAGTGATATTCCGATATGAACCACTATTGTTGTACATCTGAATTATGCGCACTAAGTAATCAGTCGCATTTTTGTGGAGTGTTTCAGTTATACAAAACTGCGCTCGCAGATCACGTTCATATTTCTGGAAGTATTTCCACGACTGATAATAACCAATCAGTTGGACGTTGGATTCGGGCAGTTTCTCCAACTTCTGGTTGTAGGTGCCGTATTTTCCATCGTATATATTTACTATGTTCGGCAGAGGCTTTCCGCGGGGAATGGAGAGGTTGGCGAACATGGCCCTAATTGTGTTGAATGCCGTGTTCGATGTCACAGCCGACCTGTTATTCATACGTGCAATTCCGTACCCAGCGGCGTATTGGAACATTTTGTTGCCGATTCTACCGCTGTGTCCAGGTAAATACACTATGTACGGTTTCTTAGGCGCGGAACTGTTGGCAGATGTGTGATGTTTCGCTACTTTCACGGCACTTGTTTTAGCTGTACCAATAGCAGAAAACGGCATAATCGTTGTTTTAGCGGGAGTCGTTGTCTTACTCGAAGTAGTAGTTTTACCGGAAGTAGTAGAAAATGAAGACTTATGCGTTGTCTTACCAGTAGTAGTCGTTTTCTGCACTCGCTTGGTAGTTATGGACTGTTTGATCGCATGCTGTGCTGGTCTCGCTAGTGGTGAATTCGCTGTAGCCGCATTGCTCGTTATTGTTGTTGAATGTCCCAGCAACAGAGTTAATTTAGTAGGTAATGGCGATTTTTCTGTCCGTGAATTGTTTTTTGGCGAAATATGCGCAGGTTTCACTCTATTAAGACGCGAATAGCTGGGCGCGACTGCCATTTTATCATTAAAACCGCGTAGGTCAATGTCAGTTGCATGCAATATTGGCGGTGCACCATGCAGCCATCTGCTCGAATAGGTCAGGAATACAAGGCACACGCCAAACAGGGCAATATGGTGCAATTTGCCATTGACACAAGGCCAAATTACCCATGTATTCGATCTACCGGATGACTCGTTCACCTGCATTGTCGACCGACAGGCAACGCGCGTAGGGCCCTCTGGTTATGCAGTTGCCTTGAACAATGAACACATTGCCACTGCGTGGAGGACTCAACCACGCGTAACGACCCAATGTAACCCAACATTTAAGGACGAAGATAAACTGACTGCGCTGTGATTTATTACCTTACTATCGGCTTTGCCTGTAATACATCTGATCACGTCACGCCTAGTACATTTGACATTCATATGAATTCAATAGCCAACCAATAAATGTTCTGTTCTATGAACTTTATTATTTGTACTCATATGGGGTCCTAGAACAAACTCAGCTCGGTTGCCCAAACATACATTTTGAGCAACACTGGTAATTTGCATAAAACCAAGATGGCCACTTGTCGATATCTTGAAAATTTAACTTTGGAACCACTTGTCCTAGAATGATGTATAATACCTCTTTTAATGGGTATTTGGGGTGCGTATCTTATCGGATCATATTTTTTCACTTCAAAGTCATGATGAGATGCTGAAGGTCACGTGTAGGTCAAATTTGTATTCTCGGTGGACAATGAATGGAAAGTGATATTTTCAAAACAGCGCCTATTCAAAAACTTCTCTAGCGCACAGCAGATACATTAAATTGTCAATTGATACACATTGCACCAGTACTCTTATAATCCCTCGCCTCACATCCAAGGAGGCCAAGTGTGTGGGCAATAACAGGGCCATTCCATTCATGGACTCTACTGGCCCTAAGAAGGTGATGCCCCCTGCGGTGCCCACTGGCAAGACCACCGGGATCAGCCACACCGAGGCGTGTGCTCGACAGGCCAGTCTGGTCGCTGCCCAAGAGAAGGACACACAATAGCTCAACAGCCTGAGCCGGGGGCAAGGTACTATGGAGAGGAATGGCTTCAACAATCAGCCAGCCACGAGCCAGGGCATACTCAAACCTGCGAGCACCTACATGTTCGATCCATTGATTGACGAGCCACCCTCTCAGCTAGACACTGTCCTCGCAACACTAACGTACATGCAGAGGTCGCTGCTTGACATGGGGATGACATGTGTTCATCTTTCCATTGACAAGCAGGTGTTTGTAGTAAATAAACAGGTGTGATGGTACTAGCCCGTGCAGTTTCAGAACGTAATCGCTCATCCTGGTGGGATTCATATTATAGAGCCGTTCAATGGCTGCATCACGAAATTTGAAATGTACGTGGCAGCAGCATATTGGGGACTGACAGGTATCTTCAACGGGAAGTCGTGGGTGAAAGCTATGCGGTCCTTTCGGAGCGTATCAGCGGCGCTCTTGTAGCGGTTTGTATCAACAGGGCCGAATACATTTGAGCAGATAGAGCAGTGTCTGGACACTGTTTGCCTCCATCCAACTGGCCGGCACTGGATGAACATCGTCCTTCTCCCCACACTGCTCGTCCACCAGTTTTAGCGTGGAGAGAGAGAGAGAGAGAGAGGGTGACATTTACTTCAAGCAGCTGACCATGGAGCGCATGCTGAATTACGTTTTCCTCGCTGGTCACGTGCAGTACGCCGCTATCTCACTCAGTGCCTGCTGGAGATGCGTGCTGCTGAGGCCAAGGCGGACCTTGTGTCCGGCGCCTTTGTCAATCGATGATATTGGAACACTGTCTCTTGTGATCAGTTTGGCGAGCAGACAACCATCAAAATCGGAAAGGGAGCTGTCATGGCATGACCCTGTCTGGTGAGCTTGTTTGTGAGTGGATTGATGCCTTCCCCATCACCGTGCACATATCAGACAGCGTGGACAACATCTACTCTGCTCATCCACCAGGCCATTCTGCGCAAAATCAGCACAAGAAGGATTTGAAGCACCAGCGTGTCTTGGATGCGGATGATCCGGGTCTCATTGATGCAGAGGTTGAGAAGTACCCTCACCCAGTGGAAGGTCACCGCCCTCATCTGTACAATCCCGTTACCGGCCAAGTTGCTCCTGCTGAAGTGATTGTAGCTGATTCGATTGTGCTTGGAGCAAAGCTGGAGAGCAAGTACATCGCCAGTCTTCACGATGGGTTCCACGACCCTATCAGTAGTCCCATGGACGTTCTAAAGATGCAGGAAAAGGACAACAAGGGCAGGTCAGTTATAGTAGTCGAACTTGAGAATGTTTTTATCCGGCTCTTGATAATATTGATCAGAGGCGGCAGATGGACCTTGGGCCTTTGCTCAACTACGAGCTGTGTGCAGTGCCCCCATCGCTCATCTACGAGCTGTGTGCAGTGCCCCCATCGCTCATCTACGAGCTGTGAGCAGTGCCCCCATCGCTCATCTACGAGCTGGTTGTCTTCACAAAGCCAACATGTCGGAGCTGATCAAGCGCTTGGGTGTGCTCGAGATCTCGCCAACAGCTGATGAAATTGTCATCATGGATATTCAGCAGCTGTTCTACCGTATGGTGTGGCCACACGGCGGCAGTCCCTCAGATCTGGTCGCATCCATCCAGGGTCGTCAGATTCACTATCCAGATGGTACTGAGAAACACTGCATTCGACAAGTACAAAGATGTATCTGTCAAGGATCACGAGAGAATACGACCAGCTGGTGAAGTTATCCTTATCTACGGGCTCTCCATCACCAGTCCACTGCCCAAAAGAGATGGAACCCTGAAGAGCAAGAGTAACAAGCGGAGCCTGGCGAGCGTGCTGTCTACCTTCCGTGCAGGAGAGAACGTGAAGATGGAGACTCTTGACGATGGTGCGTTTGGTCATGATGGGGCGACTGAGTCACTGTCAACGTCGGACGCGATCGAAGCCGATTGCTGTCGAGTTTGTCTGCTCAGCCGTTAAAGTTCAAGTTCCTTACTTAGACTTAGTTCCTCCTGTTCCTTTCGGGACATGGGGCGATGAGCTTTCTCCATCTATTACTGTCTTTCGCAATTTCTTTGGCCTCAATCCAGGTAATTTCCATTTCTGCCAGATCGTCTTTAAATGTCTCGCGTTTAAGTTGGCCTTCCTTTCCTACTGTTACCACGTTCACGCACCTAGTCCATCGCTGCATAATATGCTATTCTATTTATTGGTAAACGTAGGATATGTCCCGCTAGACTCCGTCGTCGAGACTTATCTATGTCATGCAGGCTATCCAGACCTGCGCTCCTCATCACTTCTTCATTGATGATGTGCTCTCTCCATGATACGCCCAATATGAACCGGAGGCATCGCCGGTGGACTATGTCTACTTTTTTTGATATCCTAGCCCTATTCTTCCACGTTCAACTTAAAGTATAATAACTCGACTTTCAAGCGCAAGCGCCCTACAATGTTACTTAAGGAATTGGTCGCGGGATCTTGCTTCTTTAATGTTTCTTAAGTTTGATGGTAACCGTTTAAACAATAGTAACTACACTGTCTCAGACGTGAGTGACAAAAATTAACAATGAAAAAAAGGAGCGTAACTTGTTTTAGGTTTGTTATACATTTAATTATTTTGGTATGGAAATAAACAATCCCCTGACATGTCGAAGACGGTTGAAGAAATTACACCTCTGTAGTGCCGCCAAAGAAATCAAATACTTCGCCGAGGCGTCCAAAAATATCTTACTTGATTTCTGCAAAGAATTTACTCTGGCTATATGTGATCAAGATACTCTCCCAATAGACACATATGCGTACGTTAGTTCTGCCTGGGGAACTACATCATGGCTAGACCATATCAAATGTACCGCCAATATCGTTCAGCATAATCAGGGCTATTGTACCAGAATGCTTTAGTGGTAGTGTCAATACTAATGAAATTAAGCAAGGCATACACTGGGACAGATTACACCCACAATATATTGACGCATATAGGGAATGCACGAACGTTGAATTGAGCAAACTGAATGTTCCACCGGGTGTTAGATGCACTGACCCCAATTGTCATAACTGTAATCATCATGATTACCTCGATGACTTTTACAATTCTATCGTGATTACATTGAAGAGGTGCGGTCACACACTTCGGTCAAATCGCACAGGTGCTTATAAGTATAATGCAGTACCAGGTTGGAACGAGCGAGTGAAAGAGCTTCGTTGTGCATCCCGTGATGCTTACTGTATATGGAAATATATTGGTAAACCTAGACTAGGTGACATGTTTGATGTTATGAAATTACCTATAATAAAATTCAAGCAGGCGATCGGAAAGTGTAAAAGGGAGAAAGAAACTATCATTGTTGATAACATTGTAGAACAGTTGTATCAAAAAGACCACCGCAAATTCTTGAAAGAAATTAAGCACCATACGAACAGTAACGTAAAACTTCCGACAAAGACAAACATTGATAATATACACGGTGCTGTAAACATTGGGTCAATGTGGAAGCATAATTATGAACATTTATTTAATGATGTGGAGGATAGCCGATATGATAAAGTTTGTTATGATTGTTCCACTGGCAATAAGGGAATGACTGTCGGTCCAGTTGAACTGATGGATATTATTAATGGACTCTCAACAAATAAGTCACCAAGTCTGGACGGTATCAATGCAGAACATATTAAGTTCGCTGATTCCCAACTCCCTGTGCTTTTGTCTATCCTTGTGTCTTCGATTCTTGTGCATGGTTATTTACCAAAAGAAATTTCACAGTCTGTTATTGCACCAATTATTAAAGACAAGAATAGACGAGTAAACGACAAAGGTAATTATAGGCCAATATGTCTGTCAAACATATTTTCGAAGATAATTGACACTGTTCTTTTTAATAGAGTGAAAATGTACATGGATACCACTACTAATCAATTTGGCTTTAAGCCTAAACATGGAACGGAATTATGCGTGTTTGCATTTAAGGATTTATTAAGGTTCTACACTGAACATGTCTCGTTTTTAGCTGCATCAAAGGCGTTTGATCGTGTCAACCGATATAAACTTTTAACGAAACTAAAACAACGAAATGTACCGAAATATATATTAACAGTACTCAGCAATGAATTCAATAATCAATGTGTATGCATACGATGGGGACATACATATTCGGACTTCTTCTCGGTAGGCAATGGTGTTAAGCAAGGTGAGTAGTAATCCCTTTTACGTTTTAACATTTATATGGATAATCTGAGTATACAACTATATTTATTCCCCATGTTTTTTAATCTGTATTTTTTGAAGTTCAAGGTAATAATAATAAACCTTTTATAGTAGGTGTAATTTATCGTCCTAACTCTGCTCCCCGTGCATATATTGATATGTTTATAAATAAAATAATAGAAATACAGGATAAAATATCAAATGAAAATAAAACTGCTTATTTAATGGGCGACTATAACATTAATTTGCTAAACTTTATCACCCATCAAAAAACCAATGACTTCATAGATAATGTAATATCTCAAGGATTTATTCCGCATATAACCAAACCAACACGAATAACATCATATTCGGCAACACTTATATTCAAATCTTACTCATCCTAGTTATGAATCGGGAATTATTATCACTGATTTAGCTGATCATTTTGGAATATTTCATATAATTTATGGTACACTCGTCCGAAAAATCAGTATATAGGCAGGTACGACAGTTGACCCCAAAAACCACGGCATCATTTAGAAATCTATTAGATATGGCTGATTACTCAACTGTACTGTCCACTGCCGATGAGAATGAAGCTTATTATAATTTTATGATAATATACAAATCACTTTTCGAAATATATTGTCCAATTAAATCTGTGAAAGTTAAAAAAATACATTAAACGAGAACCACGGATTACTTCAGGCATATTGACTTCATTTCTAAATAAATTAAAGTTACTTCGAACGAAATTAAACAGACCTAATCCAGAAATCATCAACAAATATAGAGAATATTGTAGAGTTTTTAATGAGATTAAACGAGCAGCAAAAAGTTCTTATTATACAGAAATGCAAAAAGAAAGTAAGCACAATATCAAAGAAACATGGGCTGTATTACGACAAGCAATACAGAAACAAAACGAATTCTCCAAACTACCTCCTAAAACCTTCATCATAAACGGACAAGAGAACACAAATTTAAAACAAATTACATAAGAATTTAATAACTTTTTCGTTGGAATAGGTAAATCGGTAAGCAACTCAATAGCTCTTCCTGTTAAGCAATCTGAAACACACCTAAGAGGAGACTATCCCGTAAATTTTGTCATGCAACAAACACAGACAACATAAATAGCAATAATTGTACGAAAACTTAAAACTAAATGCACTGAAGGTTTCGACGGTCTATCCACTAAACTACTGCAAACGACCATACATGAAGTAGCCACTCCGCTTGAGCACATACTAAACCAATCCTTTGTCACTGGAATTGTTCCTGAAAAAAAAAAATTGCAAAAGTCATTCCCGTCTTCAAATCAGGTAACAATAAACTGTTAAACAATTATAGACCTATAAGTATTCTACCCGCGACTTCAACAATAATGGAAAAAAATGTATGCAATAGATTAATAATGTTCTTAGAAAAATAAAACATTATCGTAGAAACACCAATATGGGTTTCATGCAAAACATTCTACTAATCAACCAATACTGCATCTACTCAAAGAAATTGCAGATACAAATAATAAAATAAAAAAATACCTTACATTGGGTATGTTTCTGGACATTTCAAAGCATTCGATACAATAAACCATGACATTTTACTAAACAAATTAAACTTTTATGGAATTCGGGGAATAAGCAACAAATGGTTTGCAAGTTATTTATCAAACCGAAAACAATATACTGAGATAGACAAATGTTAATCATCTCCAAAAATCATAATAAGTGGAGTGCCCCATACTTGGACCAATCTTATTTTTAATTTATATCAATGATATAACTAACTCTACGTCTCTGAATTTATTATCTTTTGCAGATGACACAACTGTATACCAATCAGGTCCTCATATTGATACTTTAATTGACAGCATAAACCAAGAATTAATACATTTGTACGATTGGCTTTGTGCCACTAAATTTTCATTAAATATAAACAAGTCAAACGTTTGCATATTTAGTCCACCGAATAGCAAATACCAGGTAAATAACTGTATTGGAATAAACAGTGAAATTATTAATCATGTTGGAAAGGATGACAAAGAAGAATCGGTGAAGTTCTTAGGAATGCATATTGATAGACATTTAACATGGACAAAACATATCAACATAATCAGTTCTAAAATATCTAGAACAATTTTTTGCAATTAATATAATGAATTTTTTTGGTAAAACAATGCTTTAAAAACTCTCTATTATACCTTAATTCAAAGTGACTTAACTTACGGTGTACAGGCATGGGGCAATGGAAATATCATAAGGAAGATAGACATTTTACAAAAACGCGCTATACGAATAATTAACCAAAACATATATAGAAGTCACACCGATCCTATCTTCAAATCTGAAAATATACTTAAAATCACTGATATTCACAGGTTGCACGTCTCACTTTTTGTGTATGACTATCATCATAGTATACTGCCTAAATCTTTCAAACGTTATATCCCAAAAAGAATCTAGCCACTAACACCAGAATTACTAGACACTGTAACCTCTTATATACAGAGAAGCCCAGATCACTTTTTTTTATTTAAATTACCTAAACACCATTTAATAAAACTATGGAACAATCTCGATTATAAAATACAAAACGTCAAATTCAGACAAAATTTCAAATTGTTATTATCCAATCAATATCCAGTCAACTATCTTAGCCACGTGCATTGCCTAAATCCCTGATGTGCGGAGTGTAATTAAATAACTGGTTACTTTTTATATCTATGTTTGGATCCGCACACATTTCTTATCAGTGTTTTCTAACAATAATTTATTTCCTCCACTAATTCGTTTCTTTCTCCATCGCATCCCCTGTCCGTTGTCACACAGAAGATATCATACACTCGTGATAATCATCGTATACGTATGTGTAAATATAATTCGAAATATATGGTTATGGGGTCACAGGAAGACGGCATATAACATGCCATGTGACCACCATGCAACACAACTTACATTTTTAAAACGGTTGTTTTGTTTACGTCTAATTTTATGTTGTTGTTGTTACAAAATAAATTTATTTATTATTTATTATTATACAACTGCACAAAAACAAATCGGTTGTAATCTTGGTAAAATGGTTGTTAATCACCTTATATACGCCGATGATCTACTTCTGTTTGCACTTTCTGCTCAAGGACTACAAACACTACTAGACATGTTTTACTCATATGGATGTGAGCATGACGTGCATTACAATACGGGTAATCCCTGGTCATGTAGTTTGGATCGAGAAAGTCAAATCTTTCTAAAGAAATTACATTAGGAAGAAAGAAATTAAACTTTGCCACCTCTTATACATGTCATTTCTAATAATTTGTCTGATGAGTCTGACATGCAAGCCAAAGAGAGACTTTTGTATGCCAAGAGTAATATGTTACGTCAAAAAATCCACTTTTGTTCAACTGCTGTAAAAATAAGCTATTTATAGCGTATTTTGGTAATATCTGTATGTGTGCGTTATGAATGAATTTTAGAAACGTTAATTTTCTGCAATTCGTTGTTGCATATAACAACTCTTTCAGGATATTGAACAAATTGCCCATAAGATGTAGCGCTATCCACATGTTTGCTAGAGCTAATGTCAGCTTGGGTAAATACGTAATCAGAAAGGCTATTTTTAGCCTAATGATTAGGATTGACATGTCTTTGAATCCCATTATTTATAGCATTAAAACTAGCGACATGTATTGTACTTCGAAACAGCGGCACCAGTGAGTCCGGGATTTATATAATTTTTAATCAAGTTATTCTTATCGATGTATTTTTATATTTATTTACATACTTTTATTGATGTATTTTTCTATATGGACATGATGATTGTCTGAAATAAATACATTATTATTATTCATGTGCAATCACCAACAATTTTTTTAATCGCAATATAGCAATCAATTTATGAATTCACAATACATGAAGGATGTTCACGTGATATCTTGAAGTTGGGAGTTCTGAATATATATATTGCTAGATGCCACACTGCAACCCATGAATGAAAACAAGAGGGAGCAGAGGTGAACTACAGGCGGTCACCTGGGTCAGACAACACAGGGAGGATACGTAGTCTGCGGGCGGGAGGCCCACGTTTGATCGATCCAGGTAATTTCAAATTGATAACAATCAACCACATACATTTTATTCATATATCTTATGTCTATTTTAATGTGCACATTTAAATATACATTTGTTTTCATTCACATTCTAATAATAACATCTTGGACATGGAAAACTAGGTTGACTTCAGCACTTGCATATTAAATCCGCAGTGTATCAACACAGACATGTTAATACACCTCAGAAAAGTATTTAGGAAACATGTCAGTTACTCAGAAATTAGTTCATAAAATAAAGTAATCATTCTTGAAGACGGTAGACGTACATTTATGAATTTTGCATAGTTGACGAGGAAAATATACCCTTAGCATCACAATAATAACACCTCATTTGGCCATTTCCAATATTCACCTTAACCATTCAAACTTGAGCTTCCTGACTTATTGCTGAACATCCGTTTGTACCTATGCAACAGACAGAGTAACTATTAGCATGGCTCTGAAACAAATTGTATTCACGACACATTTATCAAAAGTCAATAATACATGCTATTTGTCTTCAATAAATTTATAATTTCTATGTGATTGTTATGTATAATTCAAGTTAGTGATGTAGTAATTGCATTGGAAGACTTTTCACATTTGTCAACAACAATTTGTTGATGCACTTCTTAGCTTAAATTCTCTAGACTGTATTATAGTTTTACGTCACGTTTTACGTCACGTCTGCCAGGGAGTAACGTGTAAAGCGTTTTGAGCAATCCTGAGGACTGGAGACTGCACTATATAAGAGCTTACCTTTGAGCAGTCCTGAGGACTGGATACTGTACTACATAAGAACATACCTTTTCTTACCTTTTTATCCTTTTTATCACTGGTTTTTATTTTTATAAATAATTTACACTGATTTTTCATTTTGAGTAATGATAATACAAATTGTACTGACTATGTCATAAGCAACCCTGGAATAAATACAGTAAGTTCTTATATAGAGCGCAGTACCCAGTCTTCAAGACTGCTTGATACGTTTTACACTTACACGGGCAGGCGTGTTCTGTTGAACACCATCTCAACTTCTCTGGGAAGCAATCGGTGATGGTGCTATTACTGCATAAAAGCTATTAGTACACAAATGACCACCACTGTCTATAGCCAGGTAACTATTCATGTAGCTGAGGGAACTTGAACAAGAGCGACCTGGAGCAAGTATTGTGAGTGTATGTACATGTAATTCTCATTATCCGGTCATATGTAATTGTTTAGTCACTATTTTGTGTGAGTTGTACACATACGAGGCATTGTAAAAATTGGAATTTATTATTAAATTTGCATTGTTTTATTTTTTTTAAAGATTCGTAATATAATTAATTGTTTTTTATAATATACATGTACATATGAAATTTTTCAAGTAAACCTCTTCCTAAGTTGTATTGTTCTTATTGGTTTATATTTTTAGTGCAAGTGAAATAATTTTTTTATGTTATACAAACATTTGTCTAGTAATTTTTTTGTGCGAGTTGGGCAATTTAAATTTAATATCTTACTGGTTTTGTAGCGTTTTAAACAAAGAATCATAATAAATTATATAAATATTTGTCTTTGATACATAGGTATTACATTTTCTTCCTAAGCTGTATTTTCTCATTGGTTTACATTTAATGGGCATGTGATGTAACAAATTGTTATGCAATAATTGTCTAGTCACTAATTTGTTTTAGTATTTCACCTGTGACGATGATTCTAAAATTAGTTTATAAAATAAGTTCCGTATTCCTGAAAAAGGAAAAGACAGACATATTATGAACCTTCGAATAGTTGACGAGGAAAGTATAGTGTTAGCATCACAGTGATAACACCTCATTTTGCAATTACACCATTCATCATGACCATTAAACCTGGAGGTTCAGGCATCACTTTGAAATGTCATACAAGAATACGTGTACTAGTTAGATTTGGCAGACACTGACATGAATTTGTATATTGACAAGAACAACATGTCATAGTCTGTTGATTAGGATAAATCAAACCAATCTATAATATTGAATAAGATCACGGTTGGAGTCATTGTAATGAAATTTTAATTTTAATTTGTGTATTGAAAAAGACACATTGTAAATAAAAATATTTAAATGTTACTATCACTTATGAAATATAATGGATTCCATTAATGTCATCTTTCAAAGTGCGGTTTACTTTCCTCGACAAAATATTCCATAACTAATCAGATATATATATTCACGAAGTTATAAATTAAAACAATTGACGATTTGAGTCAAAATTACCTCGTCTCTCAAAAAGTTGAGGTTTAAAGTTTGCTTCAATTTTAGCAGTAAATCAAAAACTACTGAAGATATTTCAACAAATGATATATCATTTGAAAGCATATGGTCTGTCGAATCCAACAATTTATAACATTCAATTTAACAAATTTGCGTGAAATTTTACTTTGCCCCATACCCACTTTGCTGTTGCAAGTCACATTTAATTTAACACCAATATGGAAAAGACGCGCGTTATGAAGGGTTGAGTGGTTAACAAAACAAAAATTAACGTCACTCTGCACGAATTTCCGGTCGAAGCGATGCGACTTAGTCCATATGTTGTGTCAGTTCGTCCAAATGATTTGATCCCACAGAAAACCAACATCGCATTGTCACATATGTAGTTTTGATTAATTCTCTTGAATATGAAATGGGATGTTCCCGTCGTAATGTCCTTAGCAAGACGGCATTTCCGGTCGTTCGGCTCCACGCACAGCTACCACTGGCAGACGTACAATTACTTGACGTGAATCCGTATCAGTTATTTCATCTATTAAAATTACCTGAACATGGACGGCTGGTGTTATTGTTTATTATAAATATACCTTTCCTTTATTCTCGTTGTGGATTACGAAAGCTATACAAATACGAGTGCAACATTGGTGTGTGCATAACAGGTAGAGGGACCTTCCTCAAAACAAACGTACTGTTGGGGATATGTACAGGCCAACGTTACGAACCGTTACAAATGGGTCTGGATGCAATTACATTTAGCGCGACGTATCCTGCTTTGTAGACGGCTTCTTACCGGGAAGTGTAACTTAATACGATAATTACTTGTAATTAATAATTTTAAGTTATCGGAAACTGTTGTAACTTAGTATGACCCATCACCTGGTGTTACAGTAAATCATACTTTTCAATTATTAGAAACTGTCGTACGTCAATTACTATTAACTATATATTCTCTCGTATTTCCAACATCGGAAACGGTTGGATCGTCAACTTAAATAGGGAACATCACGTTTCAACATATACACTATGTCGTACTCGAGGCGGCTAGACGTGCCAATATATGTTCTCATAGCCTACGGTATTTCACTGAGAATGTAATGTATACTAGCTGGTGCTGCACTCGCAGCGACACATCAGCCTGTGTGTCTCGTCAATTTGTGTTTTTCACTGATTTACGTCTGGTATATATGAGTGAAAGCGCTATTGTTGTGTGGGTGCTGGTGGCATGTTTTAATGTTTTGTTTCGGACTGAGACCACTCTAGTATGGTACAACATGGCGGAGTTGCACGAGATTTGTTCAACTGCCATGTTGGTGCGACCAACTGGCAACACTGGACTTGCCAAGGAGACGAAGATCGGGAAGCGGGGAAGATAGGGAAGAGTGAGAGAAAGAATCATAAAGAGGAGAGGTTTTAGCCTTTCCTTCCAATATCGTTTTCTTCAGAAACATGGCTGCACGACAAGATTACCGATGCTATGACTGTAGAAGTTTACACTCTGTCTAGATCAGAGAGACAGATGGAGTCGGGAAAGAAAAAGGGAGAGGACTTTCTATTTATTTATACAAGAAATGGAACCATCCAAACAACACGACCGTGAAGTACAGTGGAACCTCCGTATTTGGTCACCTCGCAGTTAGGGTCATGTCGGGTCAGTTCCAAACATTTTCCATAGTAAAAAATAGGAGAATTGTTCCGATGATAGGGACACCACGCTATTCGCTAATACGGTCAGTAGCTGAGTGCAAAATGGCCAGATTACATTTGAACACCGTAATTAGAGTCAATCAAAAAAACACGGTCTTTGCGCTGCAAATATGGCGTCGTCTATACTGACTAAGTGGTCTAACCCACAAACCGGTAACCAGTTAACTTCAGAAAACCGTAAAAGACGCAGCCCTTAAGCGCATCAGTCATCTTAGTGACACTTTGAACTAAAAGTCTAATCTAATGAGTATATTTCTGATATAAACACAACAGCCCGCTCGATCTTGACAATAATAAACTTTATTGATGAACCGTCAAGGCCGGAACTAATACCCCTTTCACGGGTGTTTACAAAATCGGCAAATAACTAAGAAACATAAAATCGCTTTTAAGATAAATAAATCAGAACAAAATAAAGTTAGGAAGCAAAATCCTAGTATATATATATCAATCTGTGTATGTAAAATTCGGGTAAATGAAGTGATAAAGCAAACGATTAGCAAATGTACTTAAAAGCTAAACATACTGAATAATATTTAATAAATAATAAAAGGCTAAATTATATTAAATAAGTTGATTAGATGCTAAAACCTGATGCTAAAATAAATAAAACTAAAAATGTATTAAAACTGAATAAAACAAAGGTTAAATGAGATCTTATGCTAACAATAAGGTGCTATTAATTAGGCGCCTGACTTGTTTATATAACAAAACTAAGCTCAGTTGAAAAAGTAGGTTGAGGTGGCGAAACGTAGTTGGGACAAACAGAAAACGCTTAATTGGCAATGCCATTGTTTCTGTAGTCAGAATCCAAATTAACTAATAAATGAAGACTGCTTGCTTCCAGGAGATACATTTCTTTTGCCCTGTACAGTACAGCTGCGTACATAAATAGCTTTTTATTAAATCCCATTATATCGTGTTCTCTCTAAACATGTACAATGCATTTAACATTTTAGAAAAAGCAAGTATACTTAGTAACAGTATCCAGAAAAAATCCGGACTATCAATAATGTATTTGCTTAATATCTGAAGAATTCTCCTAATTCCCATGATTCTCCAGTCGCCATAATTGAGGTCACCTCGCTATTATCAATAATGTATTTGCTTAATATCTTAAGAATTCTCCCAATTCCCATGATGCTCCAGTCACCATATACAGTATTAGAGTCACTTCCCTATTATCACTATTGCCCAGTCCAACGAGTGAACCTAATACCGAGGTTCCACTGTGCACACATTGCACGCCAGTGGTGGAACTTCTGACAGTGAGCGCACGTCCATATTACTTGCCATGTGAATTATCTACGTGAGCGTGACCAATGTGTATGTGCCACCAACAGCCAATGCAAAAAGGCCGCAAACATGATCGCTGACAACGAGCACGTCCTCGAAAACTGTACTCCGACGCGGCCAAGGTGGTTACGGATGACTTCAATCAATGCGATCTCAACAACGTTTTGCAGGGATCCCAACAACAAATGACGTGTAGTACACATGGCACCTAACCGCACGCTTGACTTGACTGACCCGTTGCTTGACTGACCCGTTGCCACCTTTGGGCCGCTTTGACCATGATATGGTCAGTCTGTTGTCGCGATATTATTATTATTACTAACATTTCTAAAGTGCCATACATCCGGGACCAACCGGTTCATAGGTGCGTACACACATTATGAAACGTACATGGAAGTATGAGAAATGTTTAAGAAATATGTAATCCTCATAAAATATGTATATTGAAAATATTATGATAATAACATAAATATTTATAATATGTTAATATTGATCAAAAATATTATATTATATAAAATAAATAAAATTTGTCAATTAATAAAAGACATGTTCATAAACGTATCAAACAGCACTATTCTTCAGTGGAAGTAAACCAGTTTAAATAAGTGTTTTAACAATTTAGTAGTCTTAAATCTGGTCAGACTGTCTGTTCGACGAATGGTGACTGGCAAAGCGTTCCAGAGGGTCAGTCCGGACACAAAGAAAGCCCGTCTACCGTAGCCCTCTAGGTTGTAGCGCGGAACTACCAGCAGATTCTGGTATAGACCGCGCGTGCCACGCGAACCGCCAATGACGAGGGCAGTATGCAAGTACGGGCGTCTCACGCATTCTTTGTCACGCATGGGGCGTCCTGAAGGGATATCTTAATTGTACTGACGGATCGGTGGAGCGCGGTGGTGCAGTACTACAGCTTCGGACTTTCGACCGAGAGAACCAGGTTTCGAATCCTGCGCTGCATTGTCGAAAAAGTCGTGTTTCTACGCCATTGTAATATATACTAATCCTGTAACGCTTTGAAGTTTTGTAAAGTGGGACACTAACAACTATACATCATTTATATGCATACACAACGTCTGACTTCTCCCAAAATAACCATAGTTCAGCAGGTTGCCATCTATATTTCACTGTCATTCGTGTTTTCAACGTTAATATAGCCTTAAAACAGCGGTGCGTAACCGTTTTATTTCCTTCGCGGGACTTTGTAGCTAACCCGCGACTTTATACACCTGTTGTCGTGAATTGAACTGTTGTTTTATATACCACATGGCGTTCCAAATTCAAGCGACATTTGGCATCAATTATTCCTGTTACATACAGGCTGGAAAAAAATTTACGTTCAGAATATAACTGGCGACTCAAAATTATTTGGCGACCCAATTTTGGGTCGAGAAGCAGTGGTAAAGAACTGATGCTATTTACTTTACGGTAAGAGCGCAGTGGTGTAGTCACTAGAGCTTCGGACTCTCGACTGAGACAATCCGGGTTAGAAACCTGTGCTGCAGTGTCGAACTTTGGGCAAGTTAGTTCACTCTACGTTGTTCCATTTCAGCTGTATGAATGAGTACCTGGCTATAGGCAGTGGTGAATATTTGTGTACGAATGGTCCTCTCACATTAATTACAGCGTGGCTGAATGTTTCCCAGATAAGTCGAGTTGGTTTTCGATCGAACACTTCTGCCAGGGAATAAAGTGTAAAGTGCTCTGAGCAGTCCCGAGGACCTGATACTGCGCTATATAAGAACTTATCTTTACTTTACTTTACTTTACTTTACAGTGTTCACAAACATAACAGGTGCCGTCAATCCAACAGAAACATTGCGTGCGTGAATACATTACTTTCTCTGTTGACAGTAATGTACCCAGCAAAACAGCAATGATCTATCCCAACAACAGCCGCTAAGTAATCAAGCATATTAAAGAAATGTTGAGTAGAGAGGACAAACTTTCCTAATGAGACACGGATAAATTACGTGAGATTCAGAAATAAAGAGAGAGATAATGAAAGAGTAATTAGAGTACAAAAAGAAAATAGAAAAAACATTGTCAGAAAAACAACATAAAAAAGAGTTCATCCCTTCACACGAAGGGATGAACGTGATAAGTGATTACAAAAAGACGAAGGAAACGAGGTCAGCTCTAACTCTACTATGGCAAACAAAGCATCAGGATCAGATAGTGTGAAGGGATGAACGTGATAAGTGATTACATAAAGACAAAGGAAACCAGGTCAGCTCTAACTCTACTATGCCAAACAAAGCATCAGGATCAGATAGTGTGAAGGGATGAACGTGATAAGTGATTACATAAAGACAAAGGAAACCAGGTCAGCTCTAACTCTACTATGGCAAACAAAGCATCAGGATCAGATAGTGTGAAGGGATGAACGTGATAAGTGATTGCAAAAAGACAAAGGAAACCAGGTCAGCTCTAACTCTACTAGGGCAAACAAAGCATCAGGATCAGATAGTGGGAAGGGATGAACGTGATAAGTGATTATAAAAAGACAAAGGAAACCAGGTCAGCTCTAACACTACTAGGGCAAACAAAGCATCAGGATTAGATAGTGTGAAGGAATAAACGTGATAAGTGATTACAAAAAGACAAAGGAAACCAGGTCAGCTCTAACTCTACTATGGCAATCAAAGCATCAGGATCAGATAGTGTGAAGGGATGAACGTGATAAGTGATTACAAAAAGACAAAGGAAACCAGGTCAGCGTTAACACTACTAGGGCAAACAAAGCATCAGGATTAGATAGTGTGAAGGAATGAACGTGATAACTGATTACAAAAAGACAAAGGAAATCAGGTCAGCTCTAACTCTACTATGGCAATCAAAGCATCAGGATCAGATATTGTGAAGTGATGAACGTGATAAGTGATTACAAAAAGACAAAGGAAACCAGGTCAGCTTTAACTCTACTATGGCAAACAAAGCATCAGGATCAGATAGTGTGAAGGGATGAACGTGATAAATGATTACAAAAAGACAAAGGAAACCAGGTCAGCTCTAACTCTACTAGGGCAAACAAAGCATCACGATCAGATAGTGTGAAGGGATGAACGTGATAAGTGATTACAAAAAGACAAAGGAAACCAGGTCAGCTTTAACTCTACTATGGCAAACAAAGCATCAGGATCAGATAGTGTGAAGGGATGAACGTGATAAGTGATTACATAAAGACAAAGGAAACCAGGTCAGCTCTAACTCTACTAGGGCAAACAAAACATCAGGATCAGATAGTGTCAGTCCTAATGTTCTGAGAACATACGCGGAACAGATGTATAGAATTGTATGTGGTATGTTTAATCTCTCACTTAGCCACTGTACTGTTTCGAAAACGTGTTGTATTGTTGTTGTGCCAAAAAGCAGCCAGTGAATGTTACGAATGATCTGCGTCCTGTAATTCTTACATAATATATCATGGAAGTGTTTGAAACAGTTGATCTTGTACACCATCTGGATAAAGGAGCCGTTTATATGAACACTATTCAGTTTGCTACAGAGAGACAATAACTGTAGATAATCCTACTTCTTTTAAACAGCATTTATTGTCATTTAGAAAAATCTGGCATATGCATTCGCCTGACGTTTTAAGATTGTTCAAATGCTTTTAATTCCTGTCATCCTTGCCTTATCTATTTAAAAAAAACACTAACCATGAACCAAGCATCCACCATAATGTGGATATTAAATTACCTTACAGATCGGGACATACTCAATTATTCAAAGTGCAGTCAGATCGCAAATCTTGCAGCCACAGTATCAAAGACTGATTTCGACTCCAATTCCAGAAATGGAATCGGAATTGGTCATTATAAAAGTAATGGAATTTGAACTGGAATCGGAATTTGAATCGGATTGGGTGGAAGTGCATTCGATTGATACGAAAGCAGCGGAATCGGAATTGCAATCGGAATTGCTTCGAGTGGAATCGGAATTGGAACAGGAATTGCACATTGGAATACAATTCTTGGTTTCACCGCTACTTCTCTATGTTGGTGCTTCAAAAGTACAGTGAAAATACAAATAAATTAAGTTATATTTGGAGAAACAAAATCTTCACTATTGCATATTGTAACTCCTACGTTATTTTTTTAACTCCCAATTGTACTTACTAACAAGTACATTTAAGTACATTAAGACATTCCTTGCATCATAATTAATCACCATCTATTTGGTTTTTTACTATACTTTGGACAAAGGCAGGTTGTTAAATGTTGACTTCTGTGTTAAACTACCACTTGAACGTTTTTAAGAAAATGCTGTAGAACATGAACAATATTTACCTATTTTATAATACTTGCTATCAAATACGTCTTTTGCAATTTGATATGCTATTCGATAAATTATGCCAACAAAATCAAAATAGTTAGTTGGAGTCGGATTCGTCATAGTGTGGGTGGAATCGGATTCGGATTTGGAATTTAAAAAAATGAAATCCGAATCGGAAACGCCACAGTGTGTACGGTATAGGAATAAAAAAAAGTCAGTTGGAATTGGAATCTGAATTGGTGATGTGGAATCAATCCCATGTCTGACATGAACACCACAGGGGACCGTTTTGTGACATTTTTGTTGTATAAGGCAGATTGTTGAAGTTCTCTGGATGACTGTTTGACAAATACGCTGACGACATCGTACTGATAGTACTGATAGAACAGGCAATTGACGACGATGACTCCTACCCACAGGAGATTTACAGCTTTGTTTAGTGGTAAGTAACACAAAAGAAATTTATACTCATTTCAGAAACAATAAAAACGTGCCTGATTCTTATGTCATCAAAGGAGTTGAGGTCGAGCGAGTTGAGACATACTCGTATCTAGGCGGTCTTCTTTGATAACGTCTTAAGATGGAACGTCGTGCTGAAGATCATACAAAACAGACTGAAGCCGCAGGCGGAAGAAATCATTGCGGAATAACAGGCTGGCATTAGGGCAGGGAGGGGCACCACCGAACAAATGAAGGAATGAACGCAGAGCATACTGTATTTTTTGCAATGGCCAGGACGGGCCTAGTGTGGGTATTGGGGTAAGCGGCTGAGGCGATAATTACTTCCAGCTGTTTGGCTTAATAAAACCGCCCAGCGCCTTCAGCCAATCACGACATGTCAGAATTAGGCCCCAGCCTTCGAATTGGATTAGCGGTTAAGCCGCCACTTCCGCGTTAGGTATTTGTGTGTCATGTCGTGTATATTCTGATAGTTCTAAAATCCGCCCTCCTCTCAACCTGTGTGCCTAGGCACATTTAGATAAACAACTATTGTACACCGTTGGTAGAAAACGAAATTGGAAATTGTCGCAACGCTTTCCCAAATTTCGGAATGAGCACAGGGGCATATCCCCAATTCTTGAATGTGTTGGGTTTTGGTGCGTCGACAGGCTTTTTGTTTGACAAACGGTATATATTGTTCCTTATGTTTATACAGGATAGGCGGAATGGCCCCACCTTTTTGTAATTGCATGTGTCTATTGGTGGTGGAATGTTTGTATTGTTTGCTTAGGTTTATATTCATAGTGGTTTTATACCTCTATAGCGACAAATAATGTATGTCTGCATATATTGTCGTCATGTTGTAGGAATGTGTGCCTGAGAAACGTTGATGGGGCTGTACAAGGGTTCAGTTTCCCATTTGGTTTGCATGTTAGACATCACATTCCTACTATATTTATGCCCAAAAGTGGCTGCATTAGAAGCAATCCACTTTCCAATAAAACACGTCATCCTTTGGCCAATTTCAATTCTCAAACTACATTGGACTTGTGTTGGTTATTGCATAAATATTCAGCCTGAGAAACACTTGCAACACCAGCAAGATATGTACCATGTATTCATTAATTTCATGAAAGCATTCGACAAGGTCCTGCACGTAGCTTTGGTGCGACCATGCGAAATTACAACATCAGTGACAACCTTTTTAGGGTCATAAAACAGCTCTATAGCAAAGCCAACAGCATAGTCCTTGCCAAGATAGGCAAGATTGGCAAGAGATATTGCACAACAGTCGGAGTTAAACAAAGTGTCTACTATCGACCATTTTCTTCAACATCTTCCTCGAGAGAATAATAACTGATGCACTGGAAGATCATGTTGGAACAGTCGGCTTATGAAGCAGGATAATTACCAACCTACGTTTTGCAGACGATATTGATTGATTGGCGGATGAAGAACAAGAACTCATCAACTTTGTGGAACGCCTTGACGACACATCTGCAGCATATGACATGGAGATCAGTGCCGTGAAACCTAAGCTGATTATCAATAACCCCAATGCCATCAAGACATAAATAAACACAAAAGGCCAAAAGCTTGAACTACTATCCAGTTTCAAATACCTGGGTGCAATTATCATAGATGAGTGGTCCAAACCTGCAGTGCTATCCAGGATTAGACAACAGCGCTGACAAGCCTACAAGCCATTTGGCATGACAACAACATCTCACACAGCTCAAAATCAGACTGATGCGCTCCCTTGTGAGGCAAGGACCATTACAGCAGATCTGAAAAAAGAATCCAAGCCATGGAGATGAGATGCTACCTCAAAATCCTGCGTATCTCATACAAGAATAATATCACCAATGAAGAATTCCGCAAAATAATTAAACAAACCTTTGAAGACCTTCTGACGACAGTCAAGAAAAAAATGATAAAGTGGTACGGCCATGTCACTAGAACAGACTTGTTACGCACTGTGCCAGGAAGAAGAAAGAAAGGGAGACAGAGGGAGAGGTGTGAAGACAACAACCAGGACTGTACTGGCTTGACCTTCGGCACCTCCGAGGTGGCGGCAAAAAACTAAAAACATGGCGAAGCTGTCAAGTCATCAGTGGTGCCCCAACGACTGCCTGGTTATGGGACAGCGAGTGGATACGTAAGTAAGATGGAAAGAGAACATCAACGCCATCTTCTAAAAAGCCCACACTCGACTACATGTACTGTTTCAGAAAGTTAAGATCGTTTGACATCTATCATCACCTAGATTTCAATTGCGCCTTTACTATTTTTAATGATTTGCTTCTACCTTATATACTTTTATATAATTATTTTATTATAATAATGATAATTGTATTTGATTTACCTTATATTCACACTAGTTTTGTTACTACTATTGCACTGTGTGTAGTACTAGTTTTGTTAATACTATTGCATTGTGTGTAGTACTTGTTTTGTTACTACTATTGCACTGTGTGTAATACTAGGTTTGTTAATACTATTGCATTGTGTGTAGTACTAGTTTTGTTAATACTATTGCACTGTGTGTAGTACTAGTTTTGTTAATACTATTGCATTGTGAGTAGTACTTGTTTTGTTATTACTACTGCACTGAGTGTAGTTAATTCTAGTTTTGTTAATACTATTGCATTGCGTGTAGTACTAGTTTTGTTAATACTATTGCATTGTGTGTAGTACTTGTTTTGTTACTACTATTGCATTGTGTATAGTACTAGTTTTGTTAATACTATTGCACTGTGTGTAATACTAGTTTTGTTAATACTATTGCGTTGTGTGTAGTACTTGTTTTGTTATTACTATTGCCCTGTGTGTAGTTCTAGTTTTGTTAATACTATTGCACTGCGTGTAGTACTAGTTTTGTTATACTATTGCATTGTGTGTAGTACTTGTTTTGTTACTACTATTGCATTGTGTGTAGTACTTGTTTTGTTACTATTATTGCACTGTGAGTAGTACTAGTTTTGTTAATACTATTGCACTGCGTATATTACTAGTTTTGTTAATACTATTGCATTGTGTGTAGTACTTGTTTTGTTACTACTATTGCACTGTGTGTAATACTAGGTTTGTTAATACTATTGCATTGTGTGTAGTACTAGTTTTGTTAATACTATTGCACTGTGTGTAGTACTAGTTTTGTTAATACTATTGCATTGTGTGTAGTACTTGTTTTGTTACTACTATTGCACTGTGTGTAATACTAGGTTTGTTAATACTATTGCATTGTGTGTAGTACTAGTTTTGTTAATACTATTGCACTGTGTGTAGTACTAGTTTTGTTAATACTATTGCATTGTGAGTAGTACTTGTTTTGTTATTACTACTGCACTGAGTGTAGTTAGTTCTAGTTTTGTTAATACTATTGCATTGCGTGTAGTACTAGTTTTGTTAATACTATTGCATTGTGTGTAGTACTTGTTTTGTTACTACTATTGCATTGTGTATAGTACTAGTTTTGTTAATACTATTGCACTGTGTGTAATACTAGGTTTGTTAATACTATTGCAATGTGTGTAGTACTAGTTTTGTTAATACTATTGCACTGTGTGTAGTACTAGTTTTGTTAATACTATTGCATTGTGAGTAGTACTTGTTTTGTTACTACTATTGCATTGTGTGTAGTACTTGTTTTGTTATTACTATTGCACTGAGTGTAGTTCTAGTTTTGTTAATACTATTGCACTGCGTGTAGTACTAGTTTTGTTAATACTATTGCATTGTATGTAGTACTTGTTTTGTTATTACTATTGCACTGAGTGTAGTTCTAGTTTTGTTAATACTATTGCACTGCGTGTAGTACTAGTTTTGTTAATACTATTGCATTGTGTGTAGTACTTGTTTTGTTACTACTATTGCACTGTGTGTAGTACTAGTTTTGTTAATACTATTGCATTGTGTGTAGTACTAGTTTTGTTAATACTATTGCACTGCGTGTAGTACTAGTTTTGTTAATACTATTGCATTGTGAGTAGTACTTGTTTTGTTACTACTATTGCACTGTGTGTAATACTAGGTTTGTTAATACTATTGCACTGTGTGTAGTACTAGTTTTGTTAATACTATTGCGTTGTGTGTAGTACTTGTTTTGTTATTACTATTGCCCTGTGTGTAGTTCTAGTTTTGTTAATACTATTGCACTGCGTGTAGTACTAGTTTTGTTAATACTATTGCATTGTGTGTAGTACTTGTTTTGTTACTACTATTGCATTGTGTGTAGTACTTGTTTTGTTACTATTATTGCACTGTGAGTAGTACTAGTTTTGTTAATACTATTGCACTGCGTATATTACTAGTTTTGTTAATAATATTGCATTGTGTGTAGTATTTGTTTTGTTACAACTATTGCATTGTGTGTAGTACTAGTTTTGATAATACTATTGCACTGTGTGGAGTACTAGTTTTGTTACTAGTATTGCATTGTGTGCAGTACTTGTTTTGTTACTACTATTGCACTGTGAGTAGTACTAGTTTTGTTAATACTATTGCACTGTGTGTAGTACTAGTTTTGTTAATACTATTGCATTGTGTGTGGAACTTGTTTTGTTACTACTATTGCACTGTGTGTAATACAAGTTTTGTTAATACTATTGCACTGCGTATAGTACTAGTTTTGTTAATACTATTGCATTGTGTGTATTATTTGTTTTGTTACTACTATTGCATTGTGTGTAGTACTAGTTTTGTTAATACTATTGCACTGTGTGGAGTACTAGTTTTGTTAATACTATTGCACTGTGTGTAGTACTTGTTTTGTTACTACTATTGCACTGCGTGTAGTACTAGTTTTGTTAATACTATTGCACTGCGTGTAGTACTAGTTTTAGTTAATACTATTGCATTGTGTGTAGTACTTGTTTTGTTACTATTATTGCATTGTGTGTAGTACTAGTTTTGTTAATACTATTGCATTGTGTGTAGTACTAGTTTTATTAATACTATTGCATTGTATGTAGTACTTGTTTTGTTACTACTATTGCATTGGGTGTAGTACTAGTTTTGTTAATACTATTGCACTGCGTGTAGTACTAGTTTTGTTAATAATATTGCACTGTATGTGATACTAGTTTTGTTAATACTGTTGCAATGTATGTCGTACTAGTTTTGTTAGTACAGTTGCAACGTGTGTAGTACTTGTTTTGTTTGTACTATTGCACTGCTGTATATGTTGATACGGATTGGAACTCCTCATTTGTTTATACAAAGTGCACTCTATTCAAACAACATAATAATGAATACTGCACCATTATAAATATCCATAACGAGGCTTGTACAATAGCGATCTCTCAGGTGTTAGTGAAGGCTTTTCTAGATCATCAAGACAATGCGAAAATATGTAGAACCTCTTGTTTGACTCTGTATGCATATATGATGATTTAAACAAATAAACGCCCCCGTTTTTCCTTTAATTCAATACCTTTCCCGTCGTCTCCACCCCTCTGTTGAAGTAGACGCGTCATCCTCCAACCCGAGTCACGTGGGCTGGACGTGCAACACGAGTGATGCATTCTTAACATAACTCGTGTTTGATGCGCCCATCTACAACAGTCGGAATGTAGCACTTGGGATTTTTTTTAAGTTTGGAAACTCCAAAAAAAGTGTTTGTTTAGCATTGGTTCAAATCCCGCTCCACCGCCGATCTGCAGTGTGCGACTTGCGGTGTATGCGATCAGAAATTGCTATTATGGAAGGTAGAACCTGTCTCGGGCGACCACAATCATAGCATGGGTTGTTTCTAACAACGTGCCTGCTGTGACAATCTGTTATTTTGTTGTGATGACATCATCCAGACCTGCCTACCCCAAAAACTTCCTGTCAGTAATCCATCTTCCCATTTACACTGATTTTCAGGAATATACGCTTCCTGTCAGTAATCCAGAACCATGTAAGATATTGTCACCGGGGGGGGGGAGGGGGGGTAGCGACAGGTCAAACCCATTAGTTACGCTGTCATCAACACCACCTACACTCTAGCCTACTCAACTCTAGTATGATAAATGATAGACGGGGGGGGGTAGCGATGGACCAAAACCATTACATTACACTGGGTCAAAACCATTAATTACGCTGTCATCAACACCACCTACATTCTAGCCTACTCAACTCTAGTATGATAAATGATAGACGGGGGGGGGGGGGGGGGGTGTAGCGATGGACCAAAACCATTACATTACACTGTCATCGACATCGCCTAGACTGTAGTAACTGTATGATAGGCTGTAAATGATACACTAAACTCCTCAATAAATACACTAACTTAGTCTTAGTATAGTCACTTGACCTAACACTACAAGTACAACACTCACTACATTTTTGCATTACACATTTCTTTTGGGTTGGCGGTGGCGTCGTTTCGCTGTCAGCCATCATTTCGTGCTGCATGACTTCGTTTTGTTTGATCGCGGAAATGCGAATTTGTCATAACGCTGTTTCCTATTGGTTACATTACGACCAGACTCAGCGAATGAAAAACCATGTCACAACATGCTGCATACATATGCTGCCACCTGTTGAATATAGTGGAACCTAAATTTTAGTGATTGCCCAACATGGTCACAGTCCGTAATATTTTCATCCCTCACCGTAATACCGTAATTTGAGGTGACTTTCCGGAATGATTCCGGACAATCCGGAATGGTAGGCAGGTCTGCATCATCAATCAAACTGGTAAATTATTTTCAACAAGGGCAAATCCGAAGTGAAATGGCAAAGCTAGCTCCCCTTGTATATTATATAAATTCGCTGGGTCATGATGACTTTGGACTTAGTTATGTCGTTAAGATCCTTATTTCGAAGAAACCCCTTTCCAACTGCATCCTAAGGAGATAGGACAACTGAGAGGACAGTTGATGTTTGCGCTGGTACCGCCATGCCGATGGCGCTTGGTTTGACGAGCAGTGGCGACGCGCGACGGTGCGTTGGGAGCCAATTTAAATAATTTCTTTATTTCCGAGTGAGTCATATAAACAAAGACAACTGCATACACAACATACAATATAACAAACGTTCATAAATGAAATGGGGATAGTTTGTAATACGATATTTTTTAATTATCCTGCCCATACACGCACCCAAATGTTATATCATTTGAAAGCTCTACATCGTCCCGTCCCAAAGAGGCCTGTCGTGCCAAAAGATGCAGTAAGCCAAGAAACCAAGATCAAACAAGGTCACCGTAAAATGACGAATTTTCGAAATTGTGCGCTTCCGCAAACGTCTTAACATTACAATGGTCACATATCTATTTTACTTAAGGGTAAGATGGCCAAGTCATACAATTTTGTTTTTTGTTGTCTCCCTATCAAACTGATGTACGATATAGAGGTATTATCTGATATGGTGCGAGTGGACCTAGGGTCAAACAAGGTCAACGTGAAATGATGAATATACGTTTTTCTGCAATACCGCAAAAGAAAAAAGTTACAATGACCCTGCAACTAGTTCATTTCTATGTACGTATCATTAACTGTGTGAAATAACCATTACTCCCCGTCAAAATGAGAGATGACTTGGGGCTGTCAGTTGATGGAGTAGGTGTGGAGTGACGATCAAACAGAGTCACCGGCAAGTAATAAATGTTCGAAATTGTGTCATCCCGCAAACGTCATACAATATAAATGGTTGCGTATATCTACGTTACCTATCTATTCATGACAATGTCGTATACCGTTGGAAAGCCAACTGTCTCCCCGTAAATATGCGATACGAGTGGGAGCTATCAAGTGGTGCAGTTGGTGTGGAGTGAAGTTTAAACAAGGTCTCCATCAAACGACTAATGTTCTAAACTGCGCTACTCCGCAAAAATCTACAATTTACAATGGTTGCGTAGCCACTTTGTTTAAATAGACTACGCCATTTTACATTTCGTATGAAAGCGTATTGTATCCCCGTCAAAACAAGTATGCCTTGGTGTTATAAAATGGTGCTCTAATTGTGGAGTGAAGTTTATACAAGGTCAACGTCAAAAGATAATTTTTCGAAATTATGCCTTTCTGCATATAGTAGGTTAGCCAACATGTGATGTTAATCGTTTAACTACATTTTTTTAATAGCAGGAATTCATGCAAGATCCATCGCACACGGGATGAGAAAATTGTTGTTCTACTTGTTTCCAGCGCTCGGCAACGTTCAATTAACTCACTAGTCTGTATTATTGTGGTTACAATGTAATGGTCTTAATCAACTAGCCTTTTTCATAACATTATCGCCAAACCGACCTGTGTATGGTGGCACTAAGGGTGGTCACTGCCACGGTGCTTGTCGTCCTCAGTGGTTCTATTACGTCACAAATCGAGACGGGACCTACATTAACGAGATCTCCGAGTCACGAGGGATACACAGTCCCCAATGTTGAGAGCCAGGTTTTTGCACCAAATAGACAAAGCCTGCCCGGTCCGAGTTTCGAACTCAGGGTGCTGGCATGCCAGGCAGATGTGTAATCACTACACTAGCTGCGCTGCTCTTTCGATTTTGAAGGTTATTTGAGGGTCAGAAACTCAAACTTGTGTCAACATAGTTTTATTAATTAATTCACTTATTCTTGTGCACACCGTTGCATAAAACCAAATACGTTATGATTTGTACATTTATTGTCTGTGTTATGAAGTTATGAACTTTTATTTTTCTCGTAATTATATGGGATAATATAATATGAAAACGTGTGTATTCATAGCGTACATCAAAGTTACTTACACACCCAATTATTCTTTGTAAGTCTGCAGGTACATATTCATATAATACACATATTATTTACTACTACACATGCATTTGGTCATTAACATGACGAGAAAGTCAAAGAACTTGCCCAACATGTAGTTAGGATGTTGAAGAAGAGAGGAGACAATCGCAGATTAGAACTCTACTCGTCTGGCAGATGTGAAATATCCCGAGAAGACAGCACCAAAGGCTCGTGCAGTGTTCATTACAATATATTTTGTTGTGAAGAAAACCACAAGTGCTTCAAACAAGTGCCTGATGATCAGGCAACTGAACCAATTAATACCACATGCACGATGCCTAATGGTATCATCGGCATTACAAAAAACGATCGAGACAATTCGCCGAGGCGCCCTGTAGTTTGAGTGGCATCCACATACATCTACAATAGAGGATACCCGCGTTCTCACAAGCATTCTGCTACCTTCTTCCTAGTATATGTGTCGATATGAGATGATATAGCTATATAATCACAATCTGCCAGTAAACAAACCTATGCGTGGTGTTTAGAGTGTGCAATATGAAGTTGTGGGGTGGAGGGTGGGGTAGCATCGTCAGACCCAAAGAGTGGGATCATGACAGGATCGACGGTTTGCTATTCACGACCGAATGCATAAAATAGGTGACATCCAAAATATCCAGCCCGTGCAAATTCCCCATCGTGACCAATTCTCTTGACAAGGAGCTGGTTGGTTCTGGAAATTTTGCAAGCTCGATGTCCTCACATGACCACAAAAGGCTGATGTTGAATTCCTGTTAATGCGTGGAAGCTGAACAGGTTATCATTCGCAGGTTGTGTAAATATTTCAGATTGTTTCTGGAAGTTCCAAGGGTGTACGAAGTCCAGCCGTGCCAAGACACTGGACTTAGGTGTTGAGTTCATGTCACCTCCAAATGTGGCTATAGACAGCGGGACTGGGATTAGCTAAAGCTTTATGGTATTCACCATTTCCACTATTCGTCCAGTAGTGACTGTCATGTTTCTCATATGCTATGTGAACTGTATGTTATTATGGGACCACCCTCTAGTGACAATTGACCAGACATGTTTCTCAAATGCTATATGAACTGTGTGTTATTGTTGGACCACCCTCTAGAGACAATTGACCAGACTGACCAATTGCTTTAGAGTGTCTGCCATCTTGTTTTGTGGAAGTGACCACATGTATTTTGAGTTGTTCTGCAAATTAAATGTTTCTTATATTATACAAATGTTCTACATGATATTCACTGGCATACAAGTACACAACAGTTGGTGTCAGCAGGTGGGATTGTTTTTAACTACCTACAAACTGTGTCGACATGCTTCAGTGAGTACATGCCTGAACTGGCTCTGAACTGCAGACAATAGCCTACTGTCTGAGTGTTTGTTTACTGACTGTCATTCAAGCATGGCACGCCAGTTTGACCGGTTCGACCCAGAAAGGGAGCGATGGTCGTCCTACTTGATGCGTGCGGAGTTCTACTTTGACTCAAATAACATCACAACAGAACCAAAGAAAAAGGCTGCTCTGTGTTCAACCATGTCACCAGAAACATTTGCACTTCTTCAGAATCTACTGACTAAGGAAGTGACAGAAGCTTCCTACGAAGAAGTGAAAGCAGCGCTTAAACTGCATTTCGAGGAAAAGTGTAACTTTCTTGCTGCGCGTCTCGACTTCTTCCGCACGGTTCAGCGGGAAGGTCAATCCATCACTGATTTCCTGGCCGAACTGCGCACTAAAGCCAAAGAGTGTGACTTCGAAGAGCAGTGCTGTGTAAAGTGTCAGGACAATGCACTACGAGATAGGCTTGTCATGGGCTGTAGGCACACTTTTATACAGCAGGCAATACTGAAAGAAACAGACGCTTCACTGACGAACGTACTACCATGTGCTAAAATGGCAGAACTACTTAGCAAAGAGCTGAACAAAATGCACGAACAAACAACAGGCCACCCTCAGCAGGACGTGCACGCTGTTCGTCAAAGTCAACCGTCTCGCCAGAAGCAACGCTTCCGAGTTAAACAGCGACCAGATCACGGAGAAAAGGGCCGGGTTAACAGTCAACCTAACAGGAGAGGCCAGAAAGCCTGCTATCGATGTGGTTCGCCTGCTCATCACCACAGAGACTGTCCATTCATCGACGCCGTCTGCTACGGGTGCGATCGTAAGGGACACATACAGGCTGTGTGCAGATCTTCCGGAAAGCCCGTCAGAAAAGAAAAAATGGCTCAACACACGGTCGATAAAAGTAGTACAGAGACTATCGCAGTTGAGGTGCTCTCCAATTCCACACGCGTCGATAAACCGCAGATTTTACTACAAATCTCAAACGTTGACCTACATTTCGAAGTGGATACTGGGGCTGCAGTGTCGCTCGTTGGCCCGGATATCTGGAAGAGCATCGGATCGCCACATTTGACGTCGTCAAAGATCCGACTTTTTGGTTATGGCAAGCAACCGATTCCAGTCAAAGGACAATGCAAGGTCATTGTGTCCTACAATGGGGACAATCGGTCTTTGCCACTGATCGTCGTCGGAAAGGCAGGCACGTCACTTTTCGCGCTTGACTGGATCAAAGCATTCCAAGTTGATGTGAATGCCTTGCTCTACAGCAGTACTGCTACTGCACTGCCGTCCACCACTGACTGCAATGTAATCGAAAAGTGTGATCGCGACCTACAGAGGGTCCTAGACCAGTACCCAGCTGTCTTCGCGCCCGGATTGGGGCTCTGCACTAAGGTGAAAGCACGGCTTCTACTGAAAGAAGATGCCGTCCCCAAGTTCTACAAACCGAGACCAGTACCATTCAGTCGCATGGATGCCGTTGACAAAGAGCTACATCGTCTCGAGGATTTGGGTATCATAACTCGTGTCGATCACAGTGAATGGGCGACGCCCATTGTCGTCGTGCAGAAGCCGAACGGAAAAGTGCGCATCTGCGGAGACTATAAAGTGACTGTAAATCCTCAGTTGCACGTAGATCAGCACCCCATTCCGAGGGTAGACGAACTGTTCGCCAAGCTGCAAGGAGGACAGCACTTTTCAAAGCTTGACATGTCCGATGCATATCTACAAGTAGAGCTAGATGACGCCACAAAGCAACTACTCGTCATAAACACGCACAAAGGACTGTTCAGGTACAATCGATTGTCGTTTGGACCGGCACCAGCGCCGGCCATTTTCCAGAAGTTAGTCGACAATCTGGTCTCCGGCATTCCATATGTGACTGCCTACCTGGATGATGTGATCGTCACAGGACGAACGAAGGAAGAACACCTGCAAAACCTCAAGCAGGTCCTCTCTGCGTTGAACGAGTATGGAATGAAACTGCGACTTGACAAGTGTGAGTTCTTCCGACAGCAAGTCACATACCTAGGACATGTGATCTCAGCAGATGGTCTCAAGCCATCTGAGGAACGCGTCAACGCCATCGTCAAGTTTCCGACGCCAGAGAACGTTAAACAGCTGGAAAGCTTCATCGGCAAGCTGAACTATTACGGAAAGTTCTTGCCATCATTCTCTACCATCTGCGCCCCTCTAAACCGACTGCGCAGACAGGACGTCAAATGGGCCTGATCCGCTGAGTGCAACCAGGCGTTCAACCAACTGAAGGAGATGCTGGCCCAGAAAACGCTCTTGGTCCACTACGATCCAACTAGGCCGATATCTCTGGCCGCCGACGCATCACCTTATGGCATCGGGGCTGTTATTTCTCAGTGTGCACCGGATGGCACTGAGGAACCGATCGCCTTCGCCTCCAAAACGCTGACGTCGGCAGAGAAGAATTACAGCCAGGTGGAGAAGGAGGCACTGTCAATCATTTTCGGTGTGAGGAAATTCCATCAGTACCTGAGTGGTCGCCACTTCCAGCTCACCACAGATCTCAAACCTCTGCTGACCATCTTCAGTCCAGAGAAGAGTCTACCAGTGATGACGCTACAGCGACTGCAGCGATGGGCACTGATAATGATGGGCTACGATTACCACATCGTCTACAGACAGTCTGCTGATCACGCCAACGCAGATGCTCTGTCTCGCCTGCCCACTGGTCCCGATCCGAGTTTCGACAAAGAGGAGAGCATAGCCAAAATCGACAATGAAGTGAACTTGCTCGACATGTAGGTCATTCTAAATTTGCCGCTCTCTGCGAAAACCGTCGCCGACGCAATCTGAAGCGTTCTGCTTCACTCGCGACTGAAGGTCCTACAAAGACGGATCAGCAGCAATACGACAACGGTGTTCCCGACTTGCCCGTTCCCGAAATTGACGAACACCTGCCTGACGAAGCCATGAACGATGAACCGCCTGTCCCTGTTGATCAGCCCGTAATACCTCGTCGTTCGACTCGCGGTAATTTTGGTATTCCGCCGAAGAGGCTCATTGAGGAATGAGCAACGAACAATCTGGAAGGGAGGACTGTCATGTTTCTCATATGCTATGTGAACTGTATGTTATTATGGGACCACCCTCTAGTGACAATTGACCAGACATGTTTCTCATATGCTATATGAACTGTGTGTTATTGTTGGACCACCCTCTAGAGACAATTGACCAGACTGACCAATTGCTTTAGAGTGTCTGCCATCTTGTTTTGTGGAAGTGACCACATGTATTTTGAGTTGTTCTGCAAATTAAATGTTTCTTATATTATACAAATGTTCTACATGATATTCACTGGCATACAAGTACACAACACCACTCGTCAAAAAACACAATGTTCTTAAAACCGTATCACTTAGAGGGAGGCGGATGGTAAACGATGAGTCCATATGTTCGAAACGTGTCTAAGCCTAAAGCTTTGCAGCCGCTTCGTGAACCTATTGCCGTATCGCACGCATTGTAGAACTTGTATAGTCCACATGTCGAAGTCATCGTGGCCGTTTACTGCAACAACAATAAAGCGATGTAATAATAATAATAAGAAGAAAACAAAGACGAAGTAAACATCTGTAGTTGCAAGATCTCCTTGTTTTTCTGTACCACTTTTGAAGTTTTTGCATTGGATTCCTGTACGATATCGTATAATATTTAAGATCTGTACCATTACATATCATGCGTTGTCCAGTAGGCAACCATCTTATTTGCATTCACTGTTTATTCCTGTAAGAAAACCTATCCAGCTTCGATCATCTAATTCTGACCTACTTTGTGTTATTAGAGTCAACACTAACATTGGAACTAGAGCTTTTTCTATTGCTGCACCAACTCTTTGGAATAGGCTCGGAAGGTAGGACCGTGTCTTTGTAATTGTGTTGGCGTCGGTGCTTGTGTTTATTTTCAGTAGATCACTGAACATTGATATGATTCAGACCATGTTTTATTTATCACAATATTTTCCTATTCGTTGTAAATACAATTAACAATTAGTTGTATGTTTCGCCCTACGTATTGTTACTTCCGTCTGTCAAGTGTTCTCCATAAATATTCCACTTAGACCTATACGTCTGCGTAAATACGTTTAGAAAGGCGTCCATTATTAAATTATTATTATAGTCAACACTACTTATAGGTATGATGACGTTGTTTTAAAACGTGAATTCATACTTTTGGTGTCTGCTATGCAAATCGTCTAGGAGGAAAAGTTTAACATACCGAGTACCCATACACACGCACACTCGTGTATACGTTGTCTCAATTATAGTTGCATGCGCTTAGGAAGATATTGTGGGCAGGTTTTTTTTTTTAATGATAATGCGGGCACCACTAAGAAATAAATAACACCTTTGTCCCCAGAACAGTGACGCATCTCGTCGGCAAAATATATTGTACTAGCAATAACACCTACAGATACTTAACTAAAAACACAACGTTAGCTAAAATGACATGAATTCGAAAGACACCATATGCCAACGTGTCTCACACGCACGCATGCACGTAGGCACGCACGCACGCACGCATGCACGCACGCACACACCAAACACATACATACACGCAAACATGCACGCACCACGCACCACGCACGCACGGGTTATTTTGACAAAACATTTGGAAGGCAAAACAAATCACGTTTAACACCAAACTGAGGATATATAACTCAAATCTCAAGTCAATATTACTCTAAGGCTCGGAGACACGGTGAATTACACAGAACATACTAAAAAAGACTTTCATCAACAAATGTCTGCGCAGAACCCTACATCTAAAGCGGTCAGACAAGATTCCGAATACTACACTATGGGTATGGACCAATCAACTACAAATAGAAGAGGAGCCGGTTTCATGAAGCATACTGAAAGTTATGCTATTACTTAACGTCACGTGTTTGATTAAACTCTTAAGTTATTTTATATTTAAAAAATCACGTCATTTACTAAGACAATAATCTTACCGTTAATAACATTCTTAGCCACTTCATGAAACCGGCCCTTGGGCTAAGGGAACTACGCTATAGCGTGCACATTCGCAGAGCCGGCTGGGCTCTGTGAATAAAAAAAGCGAATTCTAATTCGTGTGCCGACGGGTGCCTCCTGACAGCCACTCGGGCCGAGGGTGGCGAGCTGGCTGGGGAATGATATGTTCAAATACCATTGCGAGTACCACTGAAGCCTTATTTATAATTGAATGGTCCAATGGTACTGAATGATATGTTCAAATACCATTAAAAGTACCATTGAGACATACTGATTTATCATTGAATGATATGTTCAAACACCATTGCGAGTACCACTGAGACATACAGGTGTTTCATTGAATGGTATGTTGAAATACCATTGTGCGTACCATTGAAACCTTCTTTATCATCGGATGGTCCAGTGGTACAGAAGGGTATGTTCAAATACTATTGAGAGTACTACTGAGACATACTGATTTAGCATTGAATGGTATATGACACCCCCGACTGCCTAATGAACAAGCTGCAAAAGAGTGCAAAATGCTGCTGCTCGGCTGGTGGTCCGCTGCCACAGATGGGACCATATCACACCGGTACTCAAGAGAAACTACACTGGCTTCCCGTAAAGCAATGCATTCATTACGCAATTCTGCTACTGAAGTTTCGTGCTCAACGCGAGGTGTGGTACCAGTTTACATCACCGACCTACTCCACGAACAAAGAACTACTCGAGTGTTGAGTTCAACTACAAACAATGACTTGTGCGTGCCAACATCTCGCAGCCGAAACGGCGTCAGAACTTGCTCGGTATTTGCTCCACGACTATGGAATTTACTTCCAAGCGAGACGAAGACAACCTGTTGCCTTGTGACCTTCAAAAGATTTTTGAAAACCCATCTTTTCCGGTTTGCTTACGTAAAATAAGCACAACCAGTAAGTTTAGTTAGTTTATTTTTATTATTATTCATTATCTTGTACATGTTTTAAAACAAATTTTACACAACCTTTTATCAATATACCTATAATGGTAACGATCACCTTTAGCTGTAACTTATTCTTTTTAATATGTGTATATATTGTCATTTATTTTAACTAATTAAATATTATTAATTTTATGTAACTCATTTATGTTCTGCATATATATATATATATATATATATATATATGATTATTTAAAACGCCTTCGAATGGATTCATCTAGATTGATGGCGCTCAATTAGTGTTCTTCTTCTTCTTACTATTATTACATCTTAATACCGTACCTTCCACTTGGATACACGATCAATATCAAGTTGTTGCAATCTCAATTAATAGTCTGACGGTCTACATCGATCAACTATCTACGTATTCTGCTCGTATCTTGCGATGCCAGTGTGGAGAATTCAGGCCTGTTAAAATGTTGAGCTGATGCCATCAGACCTGTGCATAGGTTGCGACACACCCTCCGCTACGACAAAGAGTCCGTTTGATTGAGGGGATTAAAAAAGTAAACATTTCCCCAACTTCCGATGTCATGTCCGCCAGTATGCAATGGTTAGAGTTATACAACTACGATGTTATGAATGTACAAAATATTACGATGTTATAATACATAAATTACCAATAAACACTTTGATATTTTATGAAGTAACTGTGCTTTCATCCTTAACCGTTATATTATAAACACGATATATTACGGCCTCTTTGCTTAATGCTTCTTTGTCAGCGCGCTCGCTCGAGGTTATTAGGACTGGATTACTGCGCTTCACAAAACAGATCTTCTAATACACAAAAAGCTTGTATGAAAGCTACGTTCAAGGGGTTTTCGTTTGGTATACGACACACATGCCCAAATTACCGGAGTCTTCTATGTCTGATGATATCTGAGATTTTTTGTATATTCGGTAGTAATTTCATTTAATATTTATTGAATATTGGTTGAAACATATTATAGAGCAAACAAGTCAAAACAAGTCATTAGTTAAAATCAAGTCATGCGTGCAATTCACGAAAATGGTAATTCTATGAAATGGCATAATAAAACCAAAAAAACATGTTTGGAAAGGAGCAAATATGAAGTTGTAAACTTACAAGTAATAATGCTGGTGGGCATATAATCCGATCGTGTTTTCGGCCGGTTGACATGTAAGAATCTGTAACACAAGAAGTACAATATATTATGTAACCCTGGCGGAATTGTTTCGTGCAAGCGGTTGCATAGGCTGTTGTCATGTTAGCCGCCAGACGCATGTAGGGTAGCTAGAGCCACACCCAGTCGCAGTTTGCTAGGGATCATGGACGTGTCCGCAAAGATATACGTACAGTTCTGTCGCCTCCATAATTTCGAATATCAATACACACAGCCTGGTGAGTTATTTGTTCATGTTTACATGTTATAACAGTGATATTATTAGAATAATGCGTAACGTGTAAATTGTTTCTTGTTATTTGCCCCATCACTGTCACTTCGGGTAAGCCAGCTATAGTATGACGAGTTTAGCAGTGTTGTGTCATATAATGTTAAATTGTGTTTACAGACGACTTACACATCTAGCAAGCATTTTAGCTAATTATTGTGATGTATAGGTATGTCGTGTGCATACGTTTGACTTTGGATAATGTGATGGTTACTAGATAAAAGAAGTACTTAGCTAAAACAAGTTTCTCCGACTCGTTGTCTGTATAAGTTCAGACAAGTATCTATAGGGTGACTGATTAATTACATGCGGTTTAACACGTATAATATTAGAACAGCCGACGCAACTTAATAATGTAGCGTTGGTTGCTTGACTACAGTGTAGCGATTTTGTAGTCGCAACCAGCACGCTGTCTCTGTCTCCCTGTCCATATCTCTCTCTATAAAAAGTATTCCTGTTTTTCTCCCCTTCTCCGGCCAACTCTCCTTCTCTCCTCGAAACTCTCTCTCCTCCATCCTCTGTGTTTGTCTGTTAGAATGTCTGTCTATAAGTTTGAGACAGTACGTCAGTCCGCCTGTCTGTCTGCTTGCCTGCGCCGGTCAGTCTGCTTGTCTGCCTTTCTGCCTGCCGGCCTGCCTCTTCTGCCTGTATGTGTCTCTGACTGTGTGCCTCTATGCCTATCTGCTTTGCTTGTCTGTCAGTATGTCTGTCTTGACTGTCTGCCTGCCTGGCGGTATGCCTGAATGCCCGCCTGCCTGTCTGCCTGCATGCCTGCCAGTCAGTCATCTCTCTCTCTCTCTCTCTCTCTCTCTCTCTCTCTCTCTCTCTCTCTCTCTCTCTCTCTCTCTCTCTCTCTCTCTCTCTCTCTCTCTCTCTCTCTCTCTCTCTCTCTCTCTCTCTCTCTCTCTCTCTCTCTCTCTCTCTGTTTGTCTGTATGTCTGTCTGTTTGTCTGTCTTTCTGTCTATTTGTCTCTTTCACCCCTCTTCTTGCGGTGCTATTTGATACTATTGTTATGGCAGAAACACCAGCATATTTATAGGCGGCATTAAATGCTTCTTGTGATTATTGCCAAACATGGCACCTATCTGTTAATACTAGTAAAACAAAGCTTATTATATTATCTCGTGGCAAGGTCAGATCATACCTATACTTCTTGTTTGGAGAAAACAAATGATAAATAACTGATAGCTATAATCTATTTTGGAACCAGTCTAAACTATAATGGATTGTTTAAGAAAGCCATAACAAAACACGTTAACCAATCTAGGCGTGCAATGTTCAACCTAACAACTAAAGCAAGGAAGCTACATTTACCGATAGACATACAAATAAAAAAATCAAGAGAATCATTTATGGATGTGGACTACCCCAGGTATATCAAACATGTGGCATGATCATGGAAATGTAAATATAAAATGGTTGAAGCATACCCTAGAACTTAAAATGAAAGACATAAACAGACAAACATGGCACAATGAAATTCATATAAATAGGTTGTGCTCAAATTACAGAATATTTAAAAATGAAGTAGGGCTCGAGAAGGATTTAATCTAGTGAAGCCCATCTGACAGAATCAATTGATGTAAATTTCGTTGTGAGGTCACAACTTACCTACTTGTGAAGGTCAGTGTCTCCCTGAAAATGCCCAGAGGCTCTGTAATTTATGCAACAATGGAGACCAAGGTGATAAATATCATTATGTACTCGTATGTCCATCACTAGTAGAAGAGAGATCAAAATATACAGAAATATTTTAGAATCAGACCCAATACTTTGAAAATTAACCACTCGTTTAGTGTACATAATGTGAGACAATTGGCAGATCTTTCCACATTTATTAATGTAATCATGACAAAGTTTGTCTATGTAACAAATTCCCTGTCAAAACGGTGAATTTTTTGCATAGAAGAAACATTGTAGCTAATAGTTAATTTATTAGTGATATAATTACATGTAAATGAGTTCAAAGTGTGTAATACATGTATAATACGTGGTTTATTTTATATTATTTAACATTATTTGTTTTGCACTACTGATTATAAAAAATTATCGAAAACACTTAATACAGTAAGGTCACTGAATGTTTTATGCATTGTGTGTTGTTTATGTTTTATCACTGTAAATATGATGTATATAATAGAAGTCTAGATGTTCTTAAGAATACAATGTTGTATTAAAATGTACTTTAGAGAGAACACTATTCTCATAGTCCGCAAGCTAGTGGTCGTAGGGAAATAAAATTCATCCGAGTATCTTCCCCTCCTTCTCCTGTCTCACTTCCTTCCTCTCCCATCACCTCCAGTCCCCTCCCCTCCTCTCCCTTTCCATATCTATCCCCACTCTACCCCTCCATCCTTATCTTCCCCGTCGCGCTCCCTGTTTCCCCTCTCTGTTTGTCCCATTCTCCGTCCCTTGTTCCCTCCTCTATTTCTCTCCGTCCCTCTCGCAATCTTCACCCCATCTCTCACACACACACACTCTCTCTCTCTCTCTCTCTCTTTCTCGCATTCACTCGTAATTGGGTACGGTCATGGATCGTTGCACAGTTAGCACGAATAAAGAGGCTATTCCTACATACATGCCAACTGTGCTTCGTCCACAAACAATGTCATGGTTCATTACCTCAGAGACAATGCATTGATTCAACTACCGGTGAACATTCTAGGCATCACGTGCAAGCCCAACAATGGTTCCTTCGTAATCACGTGCCAAAAGGATTTAAGTGGACTTTAGTTTGAATTTAATATGACTACTTCTGTCGAGGTTCACCTGACAGTTGTTGTAAACGTGTGACTGAGAAGTGTAAAATGACAAATAGGAATTCGCACAGTGGTTGAAATATAGGTGACACGACGGGTTTCAGTACAACACCGACTTAACTGGTGGATGGTTCACTTGCGTGGGTGCAGCCACATTATTTGTATGTAAAACATCATTCGCTTGACGCTCGATATGGTGCTTCGTGTAGCAGGTGATTTAAACAGTGCAACAAACACAAATGTCGGAAAAGACAGCGTGAAGGGGTAGCCATTGCAAGATGGCTGCAACAGCGCCAACTGAAGGAAGGTAGGGACTTTGGATGTTTAGAACAGCAAGTAGTTGTAGTCTGTTCTTTATATTGCCTTTGGATGGGTACAACACGAAAATTCGTTATTGTTGACTAGTCTATTCATGGCGGCAGGCACGCGCGCGCAAGAAAAGAACATGGTTATTGTTTTTAAACGTTACTTTTGTAAGGTATCGTAATGTAGACACATATAGACAGACACGTACATATGCACTCGCGTAATGTGTTCATAGAACATCTTGTCAATCACAATGCAAATACGCACACGCTTGTGCTTGACCGATTATAGTTACATTAATTGGCAATGATCAAAATACTAGAAACAAATGTATCGTCACTTAAAGTATACAAAATAGATGCCGGCGTCTCGAGTTCAAAACCCGGACCGGGCAGGTATGGTATATTTGGTCTAAAAACCTGGCTCTCAACATTGAGGACTGTGTATCCCTCGTGACTCGGATGTAATGGCGGCCCCGTCTCAATTTGGGACGTAAAAGAACCACTGAGGACGACAAGCATCCTCACAGTGACCACACTCAGTGCCAGCACAGAAAGATCGGCTTGGCGATAATGTTCTGAAAAACGCTGACTAGTTGAATGGGACCTCACAAAATCATAACATTGTAACCACTATATATAGACTAGTCAGTTAATAGAACCTTACCGAGTGCTGGAAACAACTAGAACCAGAATAAATGCACCAGTTGAAACATTTGTTATTGCAACGCGCCATGGCGCGTATATTGTACTTTAACTGTTGTTGGTATATTACGTAGACAATAAATATGATTTGACTTTTGGAAGATTCCCCACTGTGTGCGCCATCTTGGATTCGCCCCTACTGGCGTCAACCATAACTATCCATGAATTTGCATACATCAGAATACATATAATAGATTAGTAATATTATGTACGCCGCGTACACACATGTTTACTACATCGTATCATGTAGTATAACATATGACCAAAGTTTTAATACCATTCTAACGAATAAATAACTTCAATAGTTGTAGGTATGCAAGATTAATTAATGTTGAAGTTCACACACCACAATTCCGGCTGCCTGTGTTTGGCAGGGTATAAAGGCAGGCAAATTTCCTATGTTAATTGCAGCTTGACGTGCTCAATATATAGGGTTATATCACGTGGCATGGATGACCACAACGTCTATGGGAACGACGTATGGCTTAGGGGCCGATATTTCCCTCCCTTGCAGAGTGCAGCCACACGGGGTGGGTCAGCTGTGAGAGATCAGGACTGTGACACTACTTTCCAGAGTAGCGTTATGAGGAGCAACCGATGAGATGTCCCGAGCCGATCATTGGTGCAGTTAGGTCTGTACCATAGGCAGTAACGGCTCCAGTGTCTCCCACTTCCTGATTCTCTCTTTTGTCTTGCATAAATTCTTTTTATATTGTATATAAATGATATAACAAATGTAGTAGAATGTGGCATGAAGATTTTTGCGGATGATACAAAAATATACCACAAAATTTTAACAAAACAAGATTGCTTAGATCTGCAGAAAGACTTAGACAAATTACAGGAATGGGCTGAGAAGTGGCAGTTAAACTTTCACCCAGACGAGGGGACGTTATTAATGTTTACAAATACTTTAATGACATATTTAGTTGCACGCACACTATGTTTAACCTGGACCTGTACGAAGGAACACGGGGGCATTCTTTAGTTTTATAAAAACAGGAGTAAACGAGAAATAAGGAGACACTTCTTTAGCGAGAGAGTAATTGATGTATGGAACACCTTACCTGAAACCATTGTCACAGCTCCAACAGTCAATGCACTGAAAAACCGACTCGGTATATTATGGATGCACCAGCCTGTCAAATTTGATTATAAAGCAACATTGGTTAAAGAGCGGTACATAGGCAAATTTGCCTGAAGACCGAAGAGGATGTATGTATGTATCTATGTATGTATAAATTAACTTCAATGTAGCTGGGCCATTTCAAGACGTGAAAAGTAAAGTGAATAACATCTTTCAGGTTCTTACAGGTCCTCTTCTGGCTTGAGTAGGCATTACTGCCTCTGTCTCTTACATGCCAGCTCTCGCTTTTGACATATGCTCCTACTGTGCACATGCGACTGGCACAATCCAAGATAGGAGTGGGGCAGTGTATTCAGTTTTCACAGGGTGGTTTTGTCATAACTTATCTATTTTTGTGTCAAACGACTACATCGACAAAGCGTCAACTACAAACTGTAGGAAATGGTTTCATACATTTTTGCATCGGTATATAAATGAGTTATTTCTAATATTTAATCAGCACCTTTCTTTAAATATTTTTAGGTGGTGCCCTCTCGTACGTGCTTCGTTATCTCTCAATGTAACAACATTGCATAAGCCTGCTGGGTCATATTTCCCTGTTACTATCTTATACATTTCAATCATATCTCCTCTGAGGCGACGGTATGATAGAGTTGGTAATTTCAGTCTCTGTAAACGTTTTTTGTATTCAAGGTCTTTGAAACCAGGAATTGATTTGGTTGCACTGTGCTGAACATTTTCAAGATCTGTAACATGTGCCTTTAAGAAAGGACTCCATACCTGATTAGCGTGTTCAATGTGTGGACGAACGAGAGACTTACAAGTTGTAGAAAAAGACTTCTTATCCATGTGATCGAAACTACGTCAGATTATCTCCATAATTGATTTTGCTTTGTTAATTTTCTTCTGACATATTTGCCTCAACATTAAGCACTTCTAATGAGAGGTGACGTGTCTATCCCCACACTAAATTTCCTCCCAATGATTCATTGTGTTGCCCAAGGGGATTTGTTGGGGTCAAAACACCAATACAGTTTCTGAAATAGGGGATTGCTGTGAACGTCCACATCATGCTCGTCAAGCCATTTCAATTCAACATAATCCATGTACTGGATTGCACATATGAGTTTGCGTCATTTTTTGTGTGATTCTAAATGTTGATATAATAGTAGAAGTGGTTTTCTGTTGGAATGCTCTTGAAATTTATCTGGGGTTTTAACATTTTTAGTTTATGTAGCTGGTTTTCCACTGAAATGCTGTTGAAATAAACTTTTGAAATATTATGTTTCATTACGTAATACTGGTTCAGAGACCCCCACACTCATGTAGCGCTTCGTCACGCTTGCCCACAGAACTCCCTCTGTGCTTTGTTAGACGGCCCCTTACATAATGTACATGTAACTAAATGTGATTTTTGGAAGAGCATGCAAATGTAATTTACTTTCACAAGTTCTTTGTATGGAATATGTTTGAATTAGTTATTATTTGAACTGTAAAATTTAATTATTCCAATATGTAATGCAAAATTGGTTTTCTGTTACAGGAGCGGGCCGGCGGCTTAATATGACAAGCGAGAATATAAACAGTTGGGAGCCTAACACTGAAAAAGTGGGTTTATAGGTTTGTTCAGATAGTTTCGTAACAAGTATATATTGTATTATTTTTCTGTCAATTGATACAAACATACGATATTATCTCTTTTGTGAAACATTAACACTCATTTATAAAATTTCACATATGTGTATGTACCATATGACTTTGCCTAACAATGTAAACAATACATTTGTGACCGAATGCTGTTAAAGTATTGCGTTGTAAATGCAGACATACTATGTCATTTGTTTGTTTAAAAACTGTTGAACTGTGTTGTTTATGACAATAGTGTTTCAGTGTTGTGTGTGGCAGGTTCGATCTCTGCTGGTGTTTAATATCCAAACACTGCTGGTTGTGCACACACACTTATTCCACTCAATAACTTCAGCCATTTACAATAACTCCACCTAAACTAAGTTAATTCCACTTAAACAAATATTGGAAATAGCTCAGCAAATTAGCATTAGGAGGAAAGGAGCAAACTTGCATGCTTTCTACAGAAAGACGTCAGTAGGCGACCACATGCTAATGTTCGACAACTAAAACTGTACTCTAATATGAGAGGCTATACTGCTGATACATACATCTTCTGGGGTGTTTGCCAAGGATGGGTGCAGTACTTGGATGTGCACTGCTGTAATGCAATAGTAAATTTTTCAAGTTTTAAATGTAGTTGTTTGCAAAACTTTGGATAATACCGAACTGTTTTACCAGGTACTTTTGTTGGTTGTGCAATTTGAACTGACATTTTTCATACAGTATGGACATTAATCACTACTGTACTTGTCTGCATTTTTAAAGAAATGAATCATGTATATATTGCAAGGTATATTATGTCCTGATGTTATTGTTTCTAGATTATCAGGGTTTCACTGTATCATATGAACACTTGATATAGCAAGATGAAATTTGTGTAACAAATTGACAAACTGGTATGACAATAATATCTTCAGACAAACATGTGTATTAAAACAGGCAATTATCTAGATTTAAGTACGAATCGACTAGCTCTTTGCTTAGTTCTTGATGTGTTTACCATAAAGGTGCATTAAATTCAACAATATGTTGCCAGTTGAGTTTTTAAATACAAGTTTCAAGAGACAGTGTTACTGAATATCAAATGTTTCAAACAAGTTCAAGTTAGGGAATAACAAAATAATGTTCATCTTGAGGAAACATTGTTTCTTTATATACAAATAAATAATACACAAGTTACTATTGATAGTATACATACTTGAATCGTGTGAACTTTGCTTATTACCCCCAACACAAACAAAAACCCAACATTACCCAGCTAAATGTAGATCTACACACCATGAACTGTGTTCATCTTGGAACCAATGAGCATCCCAGTTTTAACCAGGTCACATATCCACAGCTAGACAAGCATGTCGATAAATCATTAAATAATTTACTACGAAAACCTAACGTTTTTTTACCGTGTGCTTATTAGATTTTCATTGTAACATACTGGCATTTAAAATATAAGGCAACAATGCTGTATTCTGAACATATATATCATTAAACCACACATGGTTCATCTAACTCTACAAAACTAAAAATGGGCCAAGATGCCCTGAAGTCCTTTGGACTATATTGTGAGTTTGTAATTATTAATAAAATGTTTATTGGTGAATCATAGTTACAGATCATTAAGGGTTATGATGGAAGTAAAATGTTTACATGTTTAGTGGAGACTGTTTACATGCCAGTGAAGATACACCTGGAAGTGAAATATTTCAGCACGAGACTGTTGATTATGTGTTGTTATATGAAAATTGGGTCTTTTATTATAACACTATGTCAACTCTTCTAATGGTTGACATTTGGTTGTTTCAGGTGTCAAAATACCAGTGAACACAATGTCAACACATACATCGATGTGACACAGAAGTCACGTGTAGGATGACAACAACCAAGATAAGTCTTACAAAGCTGGGTTTCCTGCCTATATTGATACAAAATGAACTGATTTACATAGTACCATGTCTACACGAGGCATGGCATGTAAATAGAAAAGAAAGTGTAATGCATTTTTTGATTTGATTTCAATAAACGTGTCCAGAATATTAATTGTCTATGTTTGTCACCTACAGGTGACAATATATCTTTAACCAATAGATACCACAATCAATCCATTATAAAAATAATTAAATGAACATCAAAATAAATGGGGAAGAGGGATGCATGCTAATTTACCTGGCCTGGTGCACACAAGCAAGTCAGTATCATAAACTTGCCTGCCCAGGTTCTGCCAGTGCAGTAGGGATTCCCATTACACATTAATCACAGCCCACATGGAGGCATTCTGTTTGTCACTTGGACAATGGCAGGCAGTGGCCTTAGGCTAGTGAAATAAAGAGGCTTACAGCTGCCCAGGTTCTGCCAGTGCAGTAGAGAAATAGGGAAAATGTGATAATTTAGAATTTGAAATTTACCAGTGGGGGGTTAGAATGATTCAATCAAATACAGATTTATTGTGTATAGTGGCACTATCACATGACATATCTATTCAAAATCAGAGAAAAAGTTACTGAAGAGTTTTTAAAAAAAACAGGCAAAATTTGAAAATTTACCAGTTTCGGGGATCCTGGGGGGTTAGAATGATTCAATCAAATACAGATTTCTCGTGCATAGTGGCAGTACCCAAGGATATGTCTGTGCAAAATTAGAGAAACAGTTGCTGAACGGTTTCCGAGATATGGCAGCTAACAGCACATGGCGGACAGCAGAGTGATAACATAAGTCCATTGAAACTTTGGCCCAATGGACTAAAAGCACAAAGGGACTTAATCACTCTTGCAGTGGAAACTTGAAAGGAATGACATTCCCCTGTTAGCAGTTTAAGATCAAGATACTATAATGGCGCCAACAGTTGACACTGGCTTGTTGTTCCTTAGGTGCACAAGGAAAACAAAACATGACTACCAGGTATTTCAATTCGTAGAAAACACTTTATTCACTCAAATCTAGCTCTCATCTCCGCAATCTCTGTGATATTAAAGAAATTCTACGACGGATGCAATTTCACATTAATGGAGACATACAATGAGATCATTTAACGAAAATAAATATGCTTACCAGCATGCTTATAATTTTAACAACACTCACTGGTACTTACATACACAAAGCACACCTTTCAACAACAGGTCGAGAGGATGACTGGAAATAAAAATAAATAAAATGTTAGTTCGGTGATTTTCTGAATACTTCCACCAACGGTACAGCACTACATGCGTCTAAACTTCAATCAGTCATAACGTTTTATTTCGTCAAAATAAAACAGCGTTTGTTATAAATTTATACACACATTCTGCAGTGTAGCTTAGAAACCATTCCACCATGTCGCACTTCTAGACTGGGTATTATTGGACTAACATGTTGACATTGTGACCGACTCTGATGACACATTATGAAGAATTAATATGTTAACTTAGAGGCAGGATAAGTGCTTTTCCTCTCAGGTGCCACGGTCCACTCCCGATACCTATGTTCATGTGTGTCCATGGACCATTTTACTGATACCAACTAATTAACAAATTCACTTTCTTTTAATACAAACACTTTACTCTGACAATTTGGTGAAGTTGGGACTACCATTTTTGACTTATAACAGTTAATTAAAATACAACATTTCATGAGAAATGTGACCACTGAAGCAAATGACAAACACGTTTCGATGTGTTTGGCAAAGGGCACTGGCACACACTCGGTGGCCTCTGACTCGCAAGGGTAACATCACCACTGAAAGGGCTGCTTCATTTTGTGAGTGAAGACATCTCACTAAATATGACGTCTGTGAAAACAGCAGAGATCTTACATTACCAACTGCTGCAGCACCCTTCATGTCTCACCTGAAGATGACACATCAATATAATACCTTATCAATCGTTCACAATTCTCATTTACACCAATTTTCCTAGAAATCAGCCAAACATTCAGACATAGGAGAAGAGAACATGTCAAATACAAAACATAAAATAACATACGTTGACACGATTGAACAAAACAAACAGTTTCAGTGACACAGATCTGTGAGTGAGAATGTAGCATATTCAGTTGTCTACAACATCAAAAACAATTTACTAACCAACCACTTCGATTGACAATCTTCTCTGTTATGCAAATTTCAATGTACATATGTTTATTTTTAATATAGAAAACCTTCATCAGGCAAACGAGGGTTAAACAAATTAAAAAAAACTACTTTGTCCTCTTGGGACAGGTAACCTACCCACATATTTAATCAGCATTACATGGGATAATTAACTACAACACTTTTAATTCTACCTTTTACATCCATCAGTAGGGAAAGCAAAAACAAACTACACCATTAGACATAATTCAATACATCAATATTGGCGGGGAAACAATAGGAGAGAGTACTGAGAGGAGGTGTCTTTATAAACAAAGAGCATCTATGTTATATATCCACAGGGACTGACGCATACAATAGACACTGGTCATACAGGGGATAAAGAAATTTCTTTTCTGATGGAGCTGTCCGTTTGGAAATTTTCAGTCTTGTGTCACAATCCTGTAAAGTACAACACAAGTCTAACCCACACTAATGAGACTGAAATGAATTCCACCATCAGATAGACTCAGCATGACTGAACGAAAGTCCATCGTCAGGCAGTTTCAGTCTGACTATCACTGACACACACCAACACATTCACAAGTTAGAAAACTGTTCATTTCAAAAATAAATAAATTACAATAATCTTGATTTCGTGAAAGTGATGCCTGATGATGTCATGATTTGAAACCATTTCTTGCCTGTTGAAGTATGTCTATAGCTATAGCATAAAGACTGTCTTGACACTGAGCTAACTACCCTGTGTGTCTGGCTGTGGTGTTGGAGTCTGAAAACAGAAAACAGTGATTATAATTATGTATTCTTTTGTAAATATTAGTTGTGTATAATTATTAAATAAGGATGTATGTAAGCTGCTATGTGAGACGGCGTTCCCCAAAAATCAACCACACAACGGGTCTGGTACGTATTCATGTATGGCCATATGTATATATAAATTGAGCTAATATATGTATGTATGTTATTCTATCTAACTTGAGTGAGAGGGGGAGAGAGAGGGGGGAGAGAGGAGGGGAGAGAGAGAGGGAGTGACGGAAGGAGGCAGGAAGGCAGAGATGGAGGGAGGGAGGGGGAGAAAGAGTGAGGAAGGGATGGAGGGAGGGAAAGAGAGGGAGGAAGGGAGGGAGAGAGAGCGAGCGAGAGAGAGAGAGCAAAAGAGAGAGGGGGTGATGACAGAGTCAGCTGATAGAGAATAGGCCACAGAGGAGGGAGACTTCAACACAAGCTCAAGAACAAGGAGAAATCCTCACCGCAGTGCCAGTCGTGGTGACAGTACAAGTTGTCGTGGGGGCGGTACCAGTCATCGTAGCGACAGTACCAGTCGTTGTGGCAGCAGTACTGAGGGGAAAGTTGTCATAGACACTCTTTAGGTCATTCATCTTGTACTGACTGAGAACAACGAAGCCATCAAAGATGTTACTGGCACGTCTCGCACACTCCAGACATATAAAGGGATATTGTCTGTTTGTTGTTATTGTAAAATCATAATATGCAGTGTAGACTATATCTTTTGTAACATACTGGCCGCCCAAAGGTGTTCTAATTCACCTCACAGGAGGTGGTAACTGTTTTGTCACAAAGATGGTCACATAAGTTCGCAAATATGGTCGCAACGTTCACAAAGATGATCGCATAAGTTCACAAAGATGGTCACATAAGTTCACAAAGATGGTTGCACAAGTTCACAATGATGGTCGCACAAGTTCACAAAGATGGTCGCATAAGTTCACAAATATAGTCACCTAAGTTCACACAGATGGTCGCGTCAGTTTGCAAAGATGGTCGCATAAGTTTACAAAGATGGTCGCATAAGTTCACAAAGATGGCCGTATAAGTTCACAAAGATTTTGGATCACTCAAAACATAAAGCCCCAACACCAGGTACTGGTGGTGGTTTGAACCAATACAAAAATTACACTTACGAGAACACCCCTTTATATATCATCAATGAGATTTATTGTATATAAAATTTACATGATGCATCATTTCGTGTGACACCAACCTCGCAATTGCCGCAGTATTGCGCCACCTCATTCTCTGCGTGTCCGTAGAAATTCACCTCTTTGCCTAGAGAGTGGGCGTAGTCGATGACGATGCGACTATGTCGGAGAGAGTGACACAGACATGTCTTGATGAGGTCGCAGAGTTTCGCGTCGGTGACGTGGACATTGCGTGCGAGGTTCCACGACAGTTGCACCATGGGATCTAGCGACTTGCACAGCTGTAGCTTGCTGTATTCGTAGCGCTCGGCTGACAGCATGTACTGCTTGAAGGTCAACGGTCCCACGTTCCACGCGATGTTGTTGCACCAGCCCTGTTGACACACGCACAAACCGACACTGTCATGTCACGTGTCAATGGAAGACATTTGACGTTCCACAGCAAATTGGGTATTAAATTGCAACATTTTTTATAGATATTATTGGCAGAATGAGTCGTCTTTCTACACAGTGTGTCACCAGCCATGACAAAGTGGGTATTAAGTTGAACAATTGTAAAATATAGTATTACACCTTTTTCTGGATTCAACAGATTATAAGCATTAAAATCACACCTCATTTGTTGAAATATCAGTATTTTTTTGTCATCGGTAAAACTAAGCAAAGATTAAAATAAAAAAATAAAAATTGGGATATGTGGAAAACCAATGCTCATACCATCATTTAGTATTGCATTACTTTAGCATTATTTGTCAACGAAAATATCCCGGACATTTAAAGAAGAAATTATAAGGGAGACGTGTCTGCCCAAATAAAAACGTTGATGTGATTTAAGACAGCTATTTTTGGCTCTCATGCACGGCGTAGTAACCAGTTTGCTGCGGCACGTTAATCATCAACATATTTAAACTCAGATAATGAGAACCTATTTGACCTGACATGACAAAGTGGGTATTAAATTGCAAAATTGTTAAACAGTGTTTTGTAGGGGAATGACTGACAACATAATCTGTACACAGTAGAAAAGAAAGTAACTCTAAATAACTACCTGTGTGTTTTCTCGAAGTACACAGCCAATTGCTAAATTAGAGGCCTGGAAGCTAGGCAACCTAGAAACAGGGGAGTGGACGTTGTTGGCGCCTCGGTGGGGATGCACTTACAAAGCTCCAAAGTTAGAGAAACAATATAATTATTACATAAGCTGGCTGTGGTCACTTACAATGGCTTGAACCCAGTGGACGGTGCCGCCGTTGACCCACACAAGGTCACCGGGCTTCTGGATGAACCGGTAGACGGGAACGTCATTCTCAAACAGGTCCTCCAGATTAGGCCACCAGGACCCGGTCAAATAGATGATGCCATTCCTACAAACATAAGGGCCCGGTCAAATAGTTGATGTCATTGCTACAAACACAACCAGTACTCGGTCAAATAGTTGATACCATTCTCACAAACACAACCATGACATGGTCAAATAGTTGATGGCATTCCTACAAACACACAGAGGACCCGGGCAAATAGTTCATGCCATTCCTACAAACACAACCAGGACCCGGTCAAATAGTTCATGCCATTCCTACAAACACACACAGGACCCAGTCAAATAGTTCATGCCGTTCCTACAAACACAACTAGGACCCGGTCAAATAGTTGATAACATTCCTACAAACATGAGGACAATGTCAAATAGTTGATGCCATTTGCTACAAACATAACCAGGACCCGGTCAAATAGTTGATACCATTCTCACAAACACAACCAAGACACGGTCAAATAGTTGATGGCATTCCTACAAACACAACCCGGACCAGGTCAAATAGTTCATGCCGTTCCTACAAACACAACCAGGACCCGGTCAAATAGTTGATGACATTCCTACAAACATGAGGACCAGGTCAAATAGTTGATGCCATTGCTACAAACACAACCAGGACCCGGTCAAATAGTTGATACCATTTTCACAAACACAACAAGGACCCGGTCAAATAGTTCATGCCATTCCTACAAACACACACAGGACCCGGTCAAATAGTTCATGCCGTTCCTACAAACACAACTAGGACCCGGTCAAATAGTTGATAACATTCCTACAAACATGAGGACAATGTCAAATAGTTGATGCCATTGCTACAAACACAACCAGGACCCGGTCAAATAGTTGATACCATTCTCACAAACACAACCAGGTCAAATAGTTGATACCATTTTCACAAACACAACCAAGACACGGTCAAATAATCGATGGCATTCCTACAAACACAACCCGGACCAGGTCAAATAGTTGATGCCATTCCTACAAACACAACCAGGACCCGGTCAAATAGTTGATGACATTCCTACAAACATGAGGACTAGGTCAAATAGTTGATGCCATTGCTACAAACACGAGGACCTGGTCAAATAATTGGTGCCATTCCCACAAACACATCCAGAACCCAGTCAAATAGTTGATGCCATTGTTACAAACACAGCCAGGAAACAGTTAAATAGTTGATGTAATTCCTACAAAAATAATCATGACCCTGTCAAATAGTCAATGTCATTCCTACAAACATGAGGACCATGTGAAATAGTTGATGCCATTGCTACAAACACAACCAGGACCCGGTCAAATAGTTGATGTCATACCTACAAACATGAGGACTAGGTCAAATAGTTGATGCCATTCCTACAAACACACACAGGACCCAGTCAAATAGTTGATGCCATTGCTACAAACACACACAGGAACCGGTCAAATAGTTCATGCCATTCCTACAAACACAACCAGGACCCGGTCAAATAGTTGATGACATTCCTACAAACATGAGGACTAGGTAAAATAGTTGATGCCATTGCTAAAAACACGAGGACCTGGTCAAATAATTGGTGCCATTCCCACAAACACATCCAGAACCCAGTCAAATAGTTGATGCCATTCTTACAAACACAACCAGGAAACAGTCAAATAGTTGATGTAATTCCTACAAAAACAATCATGACCCTGTCAAATAGTCAATGTCATTCCTACAAACATGAGGACCATGTGAAATAGTTGATGCCATTGCTACAAACACAACCAGGACCTTGTCAAATAGTTGATGCCATTCCTACAAACACAGCCAGGACCCAGTCAAATAGTTGATGTCATTCCTACAAACATGAGGACTAGGTCAAATAGTTGATGCCATTCCTACAAACACACACAGGACCCAGTCAAATAGTTGATGCCATTGCTACAAACACACACAGGACCCGGTCAAATAGTTCATGCCATTCCTACAAACACAACCAGGACCCGGTCAAATAGTTGATGACATTCCTACAAACATGAGGACTAGGTCAAATAGTTGATGCCATTGCTACAAACACGAGGACCTGGTCAAATAATTGGTGCCATTCCCACAAACACATCCAGAACCCAGTCAAATAGTTGATGCCATTCTTACAAACACAGCCAGGAAACAGTCAAATAGTTGATGTAATTCCTACAAAAACAATCATGACCCTGTCAAATAGTCAATGTCATTCCTACAAACATGAGGACCATGTGAAATAGTTGATGCCATTGCTACAAACACAACCAGGACCTTGTCAAATAGTTGATGCCATTCCTACAAACACAGCCAGGACCCGGTCAAATAATTGATGTCATTCCTACAAACATGAGGACTAGGTCAAATAGTTGATGCCATTCCTACAAACACACACAGGACCCAGTCAAATAGTTGATGCCATTGCTACAAACACACACAGGACCCGGTCAAATAGTTCATGCCATTCCTACAAACACAACCAGGACCCGGTCAAATAGTTGATGACATTCCTACAAACATGAGGACTAGGTCAAATAGTTGGTGCCATTGCTACAAACATGAGGACCTGGTCAAATAATTGGTGCCATTCCCACAAACACATCCAGAACCCAGTCAAATAGTTGATGCCATTCTTACAAACACAGCCAGGACACAGTCAAGTAGTTGATGCAATTCCTACAAAAACAATCAGGATCCGGTCAAATAGTCAATGTCATTCCTACTAACACAACGAGGACCCTGTCAAACAGTTGGTGCCATTCCTACAAACACAGCCAGGACCCGGTCATATAGTTGATGTCATTCCTACAAACACAAGCAGGACCCAGTCAAATAGTTGACGTCATTCCTACTAATACAAACAAAATGAAAGATTACTTTGAGTAAACCACATAAATATTAAAAGTCCTATAAAACTATAAACAATGATTTACATACCGGTAGCTTTGATAATATCCTTTGCCAGTTAAACCTAGGGATTTTTGTAACTGAATACAAACCTTAATTAAATGGTCCTGCTGATTCCCTGCGGTATGTTTTCAAATATAAGAAATTTATTTTAAAGATATCATACTGTATGTGAACAGTTTTTTATATTCAACCCCAGTTATTTGTTCACACAGTTGGTGTATGATGCCCCAAACCCCCACTTACTGTTCACACAGTTGGTGTATGACACCCCAAACCCCCACTTACTGTTCACACAGTTGGTGCATGACGCCCCAATAGCTCTCTGGCATCCCGAACCATTCACAGTCTCCTGGCCCAATGTTGATGTTCACTGCGGCGTAATTCAAGTTCTCCTGGTGGCCTATCGAGGAAACATAATAACAAAATCTTGCTGATTTCTCAAATAACAAGGTTTCAAGCACTAAAAACGGACTGCTCAAAGCGCTTTACACTTTACTTCCTGACAGATCTGTTCAATCGAACACCATCTCGACTTCTCTAGGAAGCATCCAGCCACACTGCAATTAAATTAAATATCCACCACTGTCTAGAGCAAGGTACTCATTCATACAGCTGAGTGAACTGGAGCAATGTAGAGTGAACGAACTTGCCCAAGGTTTGACACTGCTGCACAGGAATCGAACCCGGGTTCTCTCGGTCGAGTGTCTGAAGCTCTAGCCACTGCACCACGGCACTCCACCAAAGTCCCACAAGCACTAGTCATTCGTTTCTCTGAAATGTGCATAATATAGATACACACATTTATCAAGGATTATGTATTTCATATTTGGCTTACTCGGTGGTTATACCCCAGTATTGGAAGGTAAATCATTCAGACTGTATTAATTTATGCAAGTACTCAGAGGACACCTTTCCTTAATGAAAGATGTCTACACTGGACACACATGAAAATCTGGAACTAATTCATTCACAGCGTAAATCTTGGGCAGTCCGTTGCTTTTGCTTTGATTGTTGCATGTTGCACATCTGAGCTGAGGCCTGCGATGATACAGGCGCTATAGAAGTTTGTTATTATTATGATTATTATTATTCTTTCTAAATGTTAAAATAAAGCAGTCCAACAAATTACAAAGGAAAACAAACAATTGCCAAAACAGATCATGCCCCCCCAAACATACCCCTGCACTTGGGAAGAATGGGGCATTCAGTGTGAAGATAATTACAAGGGAACTAACAATAATAAAATAAATGTTGATATTGCCAATATCCCCCTGAAGGAATTTGAACAAAATCATTAACAGGGACAAGTGTCGTCATTAGAGCAAGGGACTGCCGAAGAATAGGGTGGAAATGCGATTTCAAATAAATAAGTCTTTAGTTTTTTTTACGAAATGTTGCTATAGTTTCAGCTGATTTTAAAGTAATATGGGGTTGATTCTAGATTTTGGTGCAGCTACTGAAGAATGTTTGCCAATGTTAGTTTGGTTTTACGAACAAAATGTTGTGAAACAACGAGTGTCCTACCAGGAGTGCGGGACCTAGGCACCTTCATGTAGAGCTGCACCGTGTTCATTCCAAGGATCTTGTGGCCAATGTGACTCAGCATGTTACTGCCAGCTACAACCTGTAACGGTTACAGTGGCACATGTTACTGGTGGCTACAACCTGTAACGGTTACAGTGGCACATGTTACTGGTGACTACAACCTGTATCGGTTACAGTGACACATGTTACTGGTGGCTACAACCTGTAATGGTTACAGTGGCACATGTATTAAGATCATTTATATATATATATATATATACATTATATATAAATATAATAAATAAGATAAAAACATTTCTGAAAAATTATAATACAAAGATAATTATATGGGAAATAAGGAAACAATGTCACCATGTGTCGTACTGGGAATTTTTCAGACTGGGGTGTCTCCACTTAAATTTAACAATGGATTCTCTGTAATGATGAATATTGTCTTATAATAATAATTCAACAGCATTCTTCTGCACCATAAATATGGCAATTAATAATTCAGAGGTGCATCACAATACTAGAACATGGAATGTACTCAATAAGATTGTTAAAAAACATTAAAACATATATATAATAAATAGATAAGAACATTTATAAAACAAAATGGGCCAAGTGGCCCTGAAGTCCTTTGGACTAATATGTCTATGTGACCCCGGCTGACCAAATGAGTGATAAGTCAGAAAAATTTTAACATTGTTTTCTTTCATTCTTGTAAAGGTTGGGTAGGGTGCTTTTACAGTTTCAAAAAATTATGACTGCTACAAAAATTTGCGAAGTTATGGCGCATTGAACATGGTAGGGGTCAAAAAGTGAAAATGAAGAAAACTGCTGTTGAAGTTTTATATTATATATGCAAATGGATTGCATGAGAATATTACATACAGTGTGTATGTTATGTTGCAATGATACATTGGAAGTACAAATGTACTGCTACAAAAACTTATGAAGTTATGCCAGATTATGTCTTCATTTGTAAAACTAAGAGGACAGATTATTTGAGAACAAAAGGTACACTAAAGAAAATTAACTAGGCTAGACCGATATGTAACCCTGGTGGATATTCTAGTACTATATATATGTTAATTCACCAGAGGCCACTAGGGGTTAGAGGCCACACCCTGCTAGTCGAGCTAAACCGGTCAGCTATTTTATCAGGCGCAGTTTGCCCTGGGCCAGTGACAGAGACACACCCACACTTGTAGAGTCTCTGGGCCCAGTAGTTCGTTTATACCTACGGCCTGGTAAGTTAGTCTTGTTATATGTATGTGTTATTGGTAGTGGGGGTTTAATCATTGCATTGTATTGGATTATTATTATTATATGATACATTAGAAAAATACGTAACGTTAAATTTATTAATGGTGTTATGTTTCCAATTTAGACGGGGATTATAAGGGCGTGGCGGTTCTATATACTGGGTAGTTCAGTATTGTCATGTAACTAATGCAACTGCATAGGCAGATGCTAGGTAATGTAGTAATACGAAGTACTATCTCGAATTCACTGGTGTGTATTACTATGTCTCTAAAAGGTTTGAAATACATATGCGAATATTATCCTATAATAATAGGTGTGTAATTACATAGTGCAGAAGGTGACGTGAATGTATTGGGATTGATTATGTATTGCTGTTACTTTGTTATTGTTGATATATACACGATAACTATCCAGTTGTAACATTATGTGATTATATGCTACAGAACGTTGAGTATCCCTCTGGGAGCTTAAAACATTGACAATTCAATAAACTCTGTCGTGCCCAAAAACCCAGTCGTCTGACTTGTTTACAAGTGGTACCAGAAGTGGGGTTCGACAGAGTAAGCTCCCAGGGGAGTCGAGAAAGCATGGCGTCGGCAGACGAGAAGTTAGCGCGACTAGAGGAAATGGTGGAAACGCTCAAGCGAAACCAACAATCCATCAATGTCACGGTTACCGCCCTTACCACCCGAAAATTAAAGACGTTCGAGGGTCGTTCGTGTGATCTACACGACTGGATGGAAGATGCCCGCAACTGTTTGTCTTCCATCTCATCGGTCGAGCGGTTACATTTTCTGATCGCACACCTGGATGGACCTGCCCGGGAAGAAGTCAGGTATGTGCCAGAGGAGGAGAAAGACTCAGTCGATAAACTATTTGCTTTACTTGTGTCCACTTTTGGGGAAACCCGCAGTAATGCGAAGTTAAAGAAAGAGTTGTATGATAGAGGTCAAGGAAATAGAGAAAGCGTTAGGGACTTTTCCCGGGCACTTCTAGAAATCTCCGAAGGCTTATCAGACAAATCACAGAGTAAGAATGAAACTTTGATAGAGGTATTCTGCGAGAATCTGGTTGATCCACAAATCAAACGGGAAATAAAAAAAATTGGTCCGCACCCAGCCTACGGTTTCATTTAGTGCTCTGAGGTCGGAGGCGATCCGTCTCGAGGAGGACGGATTGAGCAGTATGTGTAAAAATGCATGTATTCGGGGAATTCATGAACCTCACCACACCCCCGTCGACCCGAGTATTCTGGAACGAATTGCCACCCAGCTAGAACTACTCGCGACAACTCAGACGCAAATTGTGTTGTGAGCACAACAGTCGTCGGTGAGTGTGGAGAGGGGCGATAGAACTAGCAGACCGAAGCCCCGTAACAGTGGCTCGGTCTCTTGTGAGTATTGTGGCCGAAGCGGGCACACTTACACTAATTGTTGGAAACGTGCTGGGGACATGCGCCGTACTACAGATCAAACAGAAAATCGGGCATACGGGGGGCAACCAAATTCTAGCGCAGGGGCAAGCGCACTGCGGGAGGGCCCGGTAACGCCGGGTAGGTCAACACCCCGTAATCATCAGGAAAACTAAGTAGCCCTACTGTCGAGCGTCACGCAGGCGGGTGTAGTAACATAGACTCTATGTTAGTTGACGCCATCATTGGTAAGACACCAGTAATTTCGTGTTGTATATCAGGTGAAGACACCAATATGGTTTTAGACATGGGCTCTGAAGTAACGATTTTACAGGAGTGGTGGTTCAATGAACATTTAATGACGTCAGTCAATGGGTTAAAGGACGCATCAGCGTGGTTACGGTTGGAAGCAGCCAATGCTCTAGAGTTCCCTTATATAGGGTACTTCACAGCCGATATCAATGTGTTGGGCACGGTCGTTAAGAATAAAGGTATTTTGGTACAAAAAGATCCACCAGGGTTTGTCCCCTCCCGACCAACGTCTGGAATACTAGGTATGAATGTTTTGGGTGACATGCCAGAGATAAGGGAACTACTTCATACTATTGAGACCCATGATACTAACCCGAAACAGGATATCGATGGAAGAGTAGTGAAAATTGCAGGTGATACTAGTGTTAAGATACCAGCATGGTCGTCGTGTAACGTAACAGTATCAGGTCCACATTGCACCGGTAACGGAATGGTAGAGCCATTCGATGTTCCCCTGAAGGGAGGTTTACTACTCCAAACTTGTTTAGTAGGTTTCATCAATGGACATTTCGAAGTAACTATCCTCAACCCGACCTCTGACGATGTGTGGCTACGTTCCCATTCACCTGTCGGGAGGATCTATACGGTAGATGTAGTCGATCGGAATCAGGAAAACTTCGTTGATTTCGAAGAATTGGATGACGGCTTGCGAGTGTCCCTAGAACCACGACAGGTAACTGCTACTACACGACAGGTAAGCAGCGAGCAATGTAAATATATATCTGATGCGTCACCCCTCGACCCTGGGTACAACTGGATGGAAGAGGTACACATAGGTGAGATACCGCCAATAGACAAAGATCGACTAGTGGAATTATTGCATAACAATCAGCAAGTATTTGCCCAGGACGAGAATGACGTGGGATTGACGGACACGGTTAAACACCGAATATACACCTCAGACGACAGCCCTGTTAAGGCGGCCTATCGTCGCATTCCACCAACTCAGTTTGAGGAAGTTAAAGCGCACATTAAAGATCTAGTCCACAAAGGGATAATTAAGCCCAGTCAGTCGGAATTTGCGAGTCCGATTGTTATTTGTCGAAAGAAGAACGGTAAGATTAGGATGTGCGTGGATTATCGCAGGCTTAATACCAAGACAAGAAAAGATGCGTTTCCACTTCCCCGAGTGGATGAGATCTTCGACTACCAAAGTATTTCTCGACTGTCGATTTGAAATCGGCTTATAATCAGGTGGAGATAGACGAGGTTGATCAACACAAGACAGCGTTCACCACCCCCATGGGGTTGTACGAATACAACAAAATGCCATACGGGCTTTGCAATTCACCAGCAACCTTCCAGAGATTAATGCACAATGTGTTCAGGGAAGAGATGAATGAAAAAGCACTTATTTTCTTGGATGATATAATCATCTACTCCTCTACCATTGAAGAACACTTTGAACGACTGAATTTGGTGTTCCAACGACTGGCATCTCACGGTCTAAAGATTGAGCCCACTAAATGTTACCTATTTCAGGAATCGGTTTCTTATTTGGGACAGATAATCTCTAATGAAGGGATTTCTGGGGATCCAGAGAAGGTGAACGCAGTAAGGGAATGGCCAGTACCTGAAAACGCGAGAGAACTCAAGGTTTTCTCGGGAACAGCGGGATATCACCGACGTTACATTCATCACTTTTCACAGTTGGCATCACCTCTATATGAATTGGTGGATCAAGATCCCAACAAAGGAAAGAAGAGAAAACCAGGTAGAAAGTGGAATTCAGCCAAACCGGTACCGTTTGTGTGGAGGCAGGAACACCAAGAAGCATTTGATTCACTGAAACATGCTCTTACTACAGCTCCAGTCTTGGGATTCGCTGATTTCACGAAACCATTCATTCTGGAGACAGACGCCAGTCACCAAGGACTAGGAGCGTTACTACTCCAGGAACAGGAAGGGAAAACCCGAGTTATAGCCTATGCTAGCCGTAGTCTCAGGGGTTCTGAGAAGAACCGAACGGCTTATAGCTCTATGAAATTAGAGTTGTTAGCAGTGAAATGGGCGGTGACTGAGAAATTCCGCGACTACTTGTTGAGCGTTCCGTTTGTAGTATATACCGACAATAACCCATTGTCGTATATTCAGACTTCGGCAAAGCTAACGGCATCGAGAATGTCCTGGTCATGACCGACGTGTACAGTAAATACACAATAGCCGTGTCGACGAGAAACCAAACAGCCCTAACGGTAGCTAAAACCCTGGTACGGGAATGGTTTCTGCGTTATGGAGTTCCGTGTCGTATACACTCTGATCAAGGGAGATGTTTTGACGCAAAAATTGTCAAAGAGTTGTATAAGATATACGGTATCGAGAAATCTCGTACGACACCGTACCATCCCATGGGAAATGGACAATGTGAACGATACAACAGAACAATGCATGGATTGTTACGCACACTGACACCCGCCCAGAAGACCAAATGGCCGGAATATTTGCCAGAACTTACATATGCATATAATGTGACCCCTCATGCTGCAACGGGGTTTAGTCCATTCTATCTCATGTTCGGTCGTGTTCCGCGCTTACCGATTGATATCAAACTGCACAGTGACGACACCCTCCAATTACAAACGGTTCACGGAGCCAACCTGGACTGGGTTGACTATCATCAGGCTAGACTGACAAGTGCCTATGCTAAAGCTGCGGAACAGCTGAAGTTAGACATTGCTAACCGAAAAGCAAGTTATGACAAGCATGTCGGGGAGAATGCACTGCGAGTTGGGGAACGTGTACATTTACGCAATAGGGTGAGAGGGCGTAACAAGATTGCGGATGCATGGGACCCGGGAGTGTACGTAGTGACAGAACAAAAGGACGACACATACGTAGTCGTACCGGCGAGGGGGCACAAGAAACGCATAATTAACCGCAAAGACTTGCGGGTTTGTGTCCCAGAGACTGCGAAAGGGTCAAGACTGAGCAGACTAGGTCAAGACAGTGAGGAAACTGACCACCCACCATACGAGGTGACAATCTCTTGTCAACCGAACAATGGCCATTTAGACTTGAACTCGGACGTAGAAGAATCAATTACTCCGAACACACCGTTACGTCGGTCAACGCGAAGCAATGCGGGGTACCATAGTAATCCACATCGAGAACCTAGGTCCGTCCTTAGTTAATGATTTCAATTTATTATGTTAGCCGCGGCCGGCTAAATTTTAAACTTGGGGGACATGTAACCCTGGTGGATATTCTAGTACTATATATATGTTAATTCACCAGAGGCCACTAGGGGTTAGAGGCCACACCCTGCTAGTCGAGCTAAACCGGTCAGCTATTTTATCAGGCGCAGTTTGCCCTGGGCCAGTGACAGAGACACACCCACACTTGTAGAGTCTCTGGGCCCAGTAGTTCGTTTATACCTACGGCCTGGTAAGTTAGTCTTGTTATATGTATGTGTTATTGGTAGTGGGAGTTTAATCATTGCATTGTATTGGATTATTATTATTATATGATACATTAGAATAATACGTAACGTTAAATTTATTAATGGTGTTATGTTTCCAATTTAGACGGGGATTATAAGGGCGTGGCGGTTCTATATACTGGGTAGTTCAGTATTGTCACGTAACTAATGCAACTGCATAGGCAGATGCTAGGTAATGTAGTAATACGAAGTACTATCTCGAATTCACTGGTGTGTATTACTATGTCTCTAAAAGGTTTGAAATACATATGCGAATATTATCCTATAATAATAGGTGTGTAATTACATAGTGCAGAAGGTGACGTGAATGTATTGGGATTGATTATGTATTGCTGTTACTTTGTTATTGTTGATATATACACGATAACTATCCAGTTGTAACATTATGTGATTATATGCTACAGAACGTTGAGTATCCCTCTGGGAGCTTAAAACATTGACAATTCAATAAACTCTGTCGTGCCCAAAAAACCCAGTCGTCTGACTTGTTTACAGATACACACATTTACAGCTGGCCACTCCACTCACAGCCTAGTAAGTGACCAGGGCAAAGTCCACTATCCAGTTACATCAGTAGGGTTGCTCCCATGATAGCTGCATATAATTGTCTTAATGGGAGTCTCCCTGACCTTACAATTAATATTATATTGTAGTTTATGTGCTTATGGTGGTAAAAAAAATACTGTCTGTCTGTCTGTTATAAATAGATATCCGTGGGACTGTGTCAAATGTTGTACATTATAATGAAATACATCACAAGATTTCTTTCCCCTACAACTCTGTTTCTGTGTGGAAAAATATTCAATAAGTATTTGGCATATTTGGCATTTGCGCACAATAAATACCTTGTATCAGACCTTCACTTCAGTTGGCACGATATCATGGTATGATTGCACATAATTACCTTATCTCTCCATCATATTAACATTGCTTTGTGAATCTGCCCTTCAACATTCAAAGACAACATTTTACTGCTAGAAAATGTATACAAATAAAGTAAAATTACAAAGAATTCACATGTATAGGCTAATAGTACAATTCATTCTGACATTAGTTAACCTCCTAATTATGTTGGCAACATAAGTTTCAAATCAAGTATCAACCAGCCGAGATATATAACTTTAATCGGTTACATTTCTATTAATAAAACTAATAAAGCTGACAAAATAATACATTTTGTTTAAGAAAAAACTGTCTCCAACACTAGCCCCAAAACATAAAGAAACAAAAACACTGTAGCAACTGGACGGCTGCAGAAAAGAGGGGTGTCAGGGCGCCAGGACATACCCCAACAGCGACAGTGGTGAGGTCAAGGGGTCCTTGCCATGGATATGCAGGTTGCTGACACAACCCTCCAGCATCTTCTTGTGCTGACCAAATGTCATGCCGTCCAGGTTAGGCATGCCACCTGAAGCATAACAACCACTGTCAACACTCTGGCAATACTGGCCGAACACGCTACAGATAACCTCTCCGTCATGTGACCTGTTGCCTAGCAACACCTCCGTCAAGTCATCAGAAAATATGGAGTGGGTTCGGACATTCCGTCAAATATTTTGTTGAAATTCTGGTCACAAAAGTGTTTCTTTATAACAAAAATATAATGCAGTTTGTAAAGTGACCACTGTATGTGGGAATGTTTGAATTAGGAGATGTCATGCAGCAATAGCAATGTAATTCACGTATATATAACCATTAATGCAAAGCAAAACTTGACGGAGGTCACGTACAAAATTAAATTGTGATGTAAGCAAAACCGCGATGTAGTGGATACATCAATTATTATACAAACTAAAAAATACTTATCCATCAGAAGAAATAACTTGGTTATTTGTATTGTGATCATTTTCACGGTTAGGTAAGAAGCCAAGTGCTTAGTCTGGTATTTTGTGTGACACATGGCGCTACCTACAGAGACGCAAGAGACGGTTTGAAGAAGGATTTATATGAGACAGTTGAAGATTGCATAACTTGGGACAGTTGTATGCAATGCCATGCATGTTTCCTATGATTGTTCCATGCTGCATTTTTAAGTACAATATATTTGTGAGACTTACCAATTTACATGTTGCCGCGTGTGTTCAGCATGCATGATACTCCTCCAGTTTCTCCCTCTGCAAAGCTGAATCCATCGATCTCAAGACTTCCTTTCCTCCCAGTTCTGAAGTGAACACATCATCCATATTGATCTACTCATACAACAGCTAATATCACAAGTACCAGGGTTTTATTTTTAAACTGAAATAAATGCTTTAAAATTCACATTGGTTAAAGTAAAATCAGTATGTTTTAATGTTGGGAATCTTGCATCATCATTTTCTAACTGGAGTCTTCAGTTGCCACCATTTGGAACATAACATATACTGAAACCTATTTTTTATTAAAATAAATGAATAAATAAGTAAAATTACTTTCCCATTGTTAAATCAGTGTTTACGCTTAACAGACTGTTTGTAAACATGCTGGCTTTCACCAGTCAAGAACTGCATGCCATCGGGGTCATTGCAATGAAGGCCAAACAAACGATACCGCTAAAGACTCTACAAACGCTTCGGTTATTAAAGATTTGTTCCATGGCAAAAACACACTGACCCTGCGGAATTAACCACTATCATTCGATTCCGACATTAACTTTATTCGATAGGAACTTTCATAAAGCTGCATTCTCGGGTGCCAACGGTGTTAACTAATATATTTTATGGCAACATTACACATACACCACTGATATCTGCACAACTTCAATTATGCACAGTGATGACGCAACCTCGCATGCAACTTTGGCAGCGGCATCAACAATGACAACAGCAGCAGCAGCGACAACAGCAACGGCGGCAGAAGCAGCGATGGCGGCAGCAGCAGCAGTGATGGCGACAGCAGTAACAACAGCAACAGAGAAACTGCTCAATATTCGTGATGCTCGGACTGGAGCTAATCTGAACAATCTAATCCATGTTAAGCGAGTAAACACACCATCGTGACGGACAAGGGACATCCAACTCGCTCTTGTGAATCCGTGTTGTGTGTGGAACAAAACTGCAGACGTCAGTGAGTATATCATTACTAGTGACACTGATATCGTTCTGATAACGGAGACCTGATTGACATCTGGTGATGCGGTCAAACGCGAGGAACTAACACCCAGTGGCTATCATCTCAAGAACAATCCAAGACTGTCCGGCAGTATTCGCTGAAAAGTGATGTTCCTTTTAATTTGCTATGAATTATTGTGCGAAAAGACGAAAGTTGATGTGCATGTGATATACCGACCACCGTATTCGTAAAACCATCGTGTCACTACTGCTACTTTCTTTGAGGAATTTCAGAACTACCTGTCGCATGCAGTTCACACCCCTCAATCACTCCTGTAGTAGGTCATTTTAATATTCATATGGATATTGACATCGATGCTGATGCAATAAGAATGTGTGATGTACTGAGTATGTATGACTTAAAACAACATGTTAGGGTTGCAACTCATAGATCTGGTCATACTCTCGATTTAATTGTCACTAGGCGTAATCGTGAACTTCTTAGTTACCCGGTGGCTGATTACATGGTCTCGGATCACATGTTTGTGCGTTATCGAGTAAACATGCCCAGACCTCCTTTAGAGACATGTACTATATCGTATAGGAAACTGACACAAATTGATAACAAAGCTTTCAGCACTGACTTCAGGGGTATAGCTAATGCACTATTGAGCATCACGGATATCAATCATCTAGCTGGTGAATACAATACCGCATTAAGACAGTTGTTGGATAGGCACACACCCACCAAATCTAAAACTAGGGTAGTGAGGCCACTTGGTTTGATGATGAACTCAAAGCACTATAGTCGCAAAGCTGAATTGATCTGGAGACAGGATAAAAATCATGACACTCTGTTGTCATTCCATCGTGCTAGGTACACATAACTCAACGCACTGAACAACAAACGAACTGACTGGGCCTTGAACATAAGGATCACCTGTGTCTCCAAAAGGGCATCGGACAGGGTCTCGTAGTTGAACATCGGGTCCCTCACAGCGATACCTTCAACAAATGGTCATAATTAATCATAATTAAAGAGACAGAACACATAAAGGTAAGTTCTCAGGACTGCTCAAAGCACTTTTATACTTCACTCCCTGGCAGACATGTTCAATCGAACACCATTTCGACTTCTCTGGGAAGCATTCAGCCTTGCTACAATTAATGCACAAACACTATTCATATACAAATATCCACCACTGTCTATTTCAGGCAGCCATAGAGCTGAGTGAACTGTAGCAATGTAGAGTGAAAGAACTTGCTCAATGTTCAATGCGACAGCAAAGGACTCGAAACAGGGTTCTCTCGATTGAGATTTCATTTAAACAGGTCTGCCAGAAAGAAAGTTTAAAGTACTTTGAGCAGTCCTAAGGACTGGATACTGCGCTATATAAGAACTTACCTTTACATTTTACTGATGGTCTCCCTCTTCTCCTTCTACCTCTCTCTTCTCAATTCTCAACTAAACATTGTGAAGTGACGTAAAACGCAGAGTGACTTACCTATTTCACACCTGTCACCAGCCCTTCCAACTGGCTGTAGCATTTACCCTTCTCTCCACATGCACCTGAAGCATACATAGGGTGAGTAATCAACTGCACCACTGTCATTTATAAAGACAATAATTTATTTCTGTTAAGTTCATTTGCTATGTATTTCAGATTATCTGAACAATGATTGAAATATGTAATATTTTCTTTACAGATGTGTATTTACATTCTGTATCCTATCTAAATGTTTTGACCAATGTTGTATTTTATGCACCTAAACATGGTATTTATTTGTATAAAGAAATAAATATTATTGAAACAGTGAGGTATATATATATATATATATAAGAAAGTATTCAATGGAACACATTATCTGCTGGTTGTGTAACTGCTGGCTGTGTGAACAGATTTCCATATAAAACTGAGAAATATCTCAGAAGGGTAAGTTACACATAGAAATTAAAATGTTGGATTCTCTGTAAGTTATAGGTTTCCTAGTTCAGTTGCCATATGATGTTTTTGCTCTATCTTGTTAAACTTTGTAGATACTCACTGTTGCAAGTATTGTCTGTCATCCATCAGGACAAAATCACAGTTGCACTTGGAGCAGAGCATGGCGCCTTCACTCCCACTGCACTCGAGACAGTTGGCTGGACACGAGGCACACTAATCACCATTGCGCTTGTAGTAGGGACAACACACCATCACTCCACTGCCAACATCTGAGCACGTTACGCAGTGGGACGGACATGCTGCAAGACACAAGTCATGACGTCATGACCAGGTAAAATACTACTGCAAATAGACTTCATTTGTTTATATAACATGGCCGTGTCTAGTGAACAGTGGGACAACCATGCTTTCAGAGATGACACTCTGTTGAATTCACATATTATTTATTAATATCTTTATTTACGTGTTAGCTTTTATTTATTTATTACATTGGGTCGCGACAGTCTAAACTTTGTGATATTTGTCAATGTTTTTCTATTTATATGCATGCGTGCATGTGTGTGTGCATGTATGCATGCCTGTGTGTAGCATTAATATGAGAATGCATTTGTAGTGTCTTAACTACAATCATACCTACACAAATAAGCTTTTATATAGTTGATTGATACAGCTTCATGGAAGATGTCTGCGAGGCAGTGTTGTGTTTAAGATGACAATATTCTCTTGTTAAGCATCTATCACTTGTCTGCTGTTTATATTTGGTTCAAGATTCCACTGAGAAAAGTGCTTTGTTAACTATAACCATAACACAATGGCTTGAAATACTGACTACTTTGACAAAGTGAATTGACTGGGCAAAAGCACACATTTCTAACAATTGCAGTGCATGCTGCAAGAATGTGGTAGACATGTCAAAAGTTGCCGTTCCTGAATAAAACAACAGCTGGTGTGACTAATCCTGGCATTTCTTGCCCACCTTGAGGCCATATCTTGAATCACATCTGTCAGCATCGCATTCTGCAGCGCCATCAGCATTAACAGTACAACTCTGGCAGTGGTCAGGGGGAGCTGGATAAAAGATGACACATTTACTCAGAGAAATAACAGCAGTTCCATTAGTAAGACACATTTACAGATTGCATATTTTAAATATGGAGGATCTTTAAGGCAAACCAGGCAGCATATAATTTCTCATGGACTAGTATGTATGCAGTCCTATAGAGGATAACAATAAATAATTAAAATTTTTAATCATGAAATTAAAGAAATAAATATTATTATTATTATTACTTAGGATGCGATGCATCCAGGCAGTGATCACTCTCAGTGCCAACACCTAAAGGTCAGCATACCAATAGTGGTCTGAACAAGGTTGACTAGTTGAACAAGGCCTCGTATGACATTCTTGCAACCACAACATATACTGTACACAGACAAGTAAGTTAATAGAACACTGCTGTGTGGTGCACAACTAGACTCTAGAATACAGACCAGGGAGACAATTCTCTCTGACAAGTTTGCAGTGAGTGCCAGAGAAGCCCTTGTTACAGATGCACTGGCAGCCAAACTCAGTCGCCGCAGTTCAACAGCTACCGTTGCTCCCACAGAGGATACTGACACACACAGGGCAGTTGGACACACCCACCATGTCCATGGTATCACCCCCAAGGTCCACAGCAGACCTGGGGCCGAGTACATTTTTATGAGTACAAGTACGAGTACTTTGGTGATGGATGAGTACGAGTACATTGCTAAAAGCTGAGTACGAGTACAAGTACATTCTCGAGTATGAGTAAAAGTACGAGTACGTTTTTTTAAATATATTTTTTATGAGGAAAAGTAAGAAAAACCTCTATTTCATCAACAATGAAATTCACTTCATTGGCATTCATTTCAGTGGCATCGTATGATCTTATCATCTATTTGCCATTGCACCAAATGAACATGAGTTGTTCACAGGTTGATTCTTTCAGGCTGCACCGTTCAGGGTAGAATACTTTCTCGGCTAGGCCGGAATGCTGAGATGGTGAGGGACCAACTGAGTCACAGTTCGAAAACTCAGAACTGGAGTGGGTCAATGTGACGATCTGTACATGGCTGACTGGGGTATTCATTCAACTCTACAATCAGCAATCTGCTGATATTATAAGTTTGCAGTTTATATTTTCTGATCGTAGACTACTAATTGTCGAGAGGGTTAGCACATGTCCACATAACAGGCTCAGCATCCCCTTTAGACTTTTAACCAGGCTGCTGGCATGGGATTATACTAGCGTAGGAGGCAGTCTGGGGTGTCAGAACTATAGACCAGTGAGTTTAATATCAGTGATTTGCAAATTATTAGAAAGCCTAATTAAAGATCACATGGTGGATTTTCTTGTTAAACATAACTTAATAAACCCATCTCAACATGGGTTTTTAAAAGCGAGGTCATGCTTAACAAATATGGTATGTTTTTGGAAGACATCATTAAGATGAGGGATCACCAGTAGATATCGTCTACTTAGATTTTCAAAAAGCTTTTGACAAAGTACCACATCAAAGATTACTGCTTAAACTAAAGGCCTATAGGAAATGATATAATAAACTGGATAGAAAAATAGCCGATTGACAGAAGACAACGTGTAGTAATTGATGGGGAGGCTTCAAACTAGAAATAGGTATTGAGTGTGGTACCACAGTGATCAGTACTGGGACCTATATTATTCTTAATATATATCAATGATTTGGGTGATGATATTATAACAAGCAGTGTTGAAATATGCGGATGATACAAAGTGTTTAGAAGGATTAAAAGTGATGGAGATAGACAGCATTTACAAGATGATCTTGACAGGTTGATCAAATGGTCTGAAAAGTGGCAAATGCTGTTCAATTTTGGGAAATGTAAACGCATCCACACAGGACATGGGAACGAAGATGTAGAATATACAATGGGGGGTACTGTACTAAGTACTACTGTAAAAGAAAAGGACTTAGGGTTAGCCATTAGTGCGGATATGAAGGTTTCAGAGCAATGCGGAATTGCAGCTTCAAAGGGAAATCAAATCCTTGGATTAATTAGGCGAAATATAGCGTATAAGGAAAATGAACTAATAATACTGCTGTACAAAACAATAGTGAGGCCTCATTTAGAATATTGTATTCAAGCGTGGAGGCCATACCGCAAGAAGGACATAGATATGCTAGAAAGAGTACAGAGGAGAGCAACTAAAACTATACAAAAACTGAGGGATCTTAGTTACGAAATACACCTAAAAAATGTGGTTTAACAACACTAGAGACCAGGAGATTGAGAGCAGATCAGATAGAAGTGTTTAAAATATTGAATGGTTAAGAAAATATTGATAGAAATATTTTTGTCTCAGTTAAAAAAGATAGAAATACCAGAGGACATGAAGTTACATTAGTAAAGGAGCAGTGTAGATTAGATATAAGAAAGTTCTCATTCTCACAAAGGACTGTAAATGAATGGAACAGATTATCTCCTGATTGTGTTTGTGCTAGTAGCGTGAATGTTTAAAAATAAAATTGACACATACCTTAAAAGGGCGGGATACACACAGATAAAAAGTATTGGACTCTCGATAAGCCAAAAGGCTTCCTTGTCCACCTGCCATCTAGAGTGAATTTTTTGGATGGCAATCTTGTTAAATCTTGTGAAATATGGGAAGCGTGGTAAACCCCTGAGGAATCTCCCGGATTTCAACAAAAAAAGTTGGCAGGTATAAATTATGTATTTTCCTTGTCATGTTGTAAGAACTTCTAGGGTCAGGTATGTTTAAAGTGTCAAATGAGTATCCAAAAATACAACAAATTATTCTGGTATGACTTAACCATGGGAGTAGTATCTCATATTTAGACACATCTGCCTGATTCACAGTGTGAACGTTGTTGTCTGTCTATTGCTCTCACACAGACTGCAATATTTACACTTGTCTTACACGGGAATAATACAGACAAAGTATTGTACACAACAATGTAATCCATTACTTGAACATGTAATGCCAACAAGCATATCACCAGACGAGCATGTCGTACATTGATCAGCAATGGTGCAGGAATCGCAGTTGTCAGCAAAATCTGAAAGCAGAAGAACTTGGCATTTAACCCAGAATTGTATGTGGTTCACAGAAACACTGCAATGTCTCACAGCACTCGGTTCCACTGTGACATATAACAAGAAGGCTTCACGTTTATCTGCAAGGCAACTGGATACCATTTACATGTTTCCGCTGTACAGCTCGTCTTGTGATATAGATTTCAATATGCATTTGCAGTACAATACTTTTAATTTTTTGAGTGTATTGTTCTATTCTGCTAACAATGCAATTGTTTGTGTTGGACACCCCATGATATTTTACGTATAGGGATGGACATCATTACAAACTCAACACACCATTTGGTCTACTGGTGTTGCACCACCAGCACAATGTACAACAAATAACCAATGTTGAACTTGAATGTGTATTAATAACAAACACTGTAGAATGCAGTACATACCTTTGCATGTCTTTGAAGTACTGTCATAGACTAAGGGTGAGTTGCAAGAGTCGTTCGCCGCAAAACACTTGGAGCAGTCAGCCGCACATTCTACAACAAGCAAATAAACATCAGCTGAGCAGTCGATGAGAAATGCCATCAAATGAACAGACTAACATTTCTCAGCACACACACACACACACAAACACACACACACGCACACACTACTACTATTAGTAACAACACAGCTTTGCCTAACTTAAACCCAATGACTAAGTAGAGTTTGAATGCTAGAAATAAAAACTGGCAAATACAACTGAACAAGTAAAATCACTGTATAAATTAAAACCCCAAATAACAATTGTACATAACTACAAGTACTGGACCCCAACCCTGAAAATGATATACACACAAAGATAATACATACTGCACTGTCACTGTTGATGTCTCGATATGATAAGATGTTTGGGGTTGACATGGCAAATGAGTCCGCTGATGCTTCAGGTCTGCAGAATTGTAACACCAGTTGTTATAAGAAATACACAAGCCAAAGCCTAAGGTCCAATAACAGTTGGTCTTCAGCCAAGTAATATTAAATAGTGTCATAAGCATGGACCATGTTAGCATTATATGACAAAATGCCAGCATAATTTTACAAGTCAAAACAAGCCAAAGACCAAGACCTTAATTTGGCGTAATTTTGGCAAAAGACAAGACCAAAATCTTGCCTGTTCAGTGGTCTGCCAGTGCCCATGTAACAGTCTAAGTTCTAACAGGAACAGCTGTCAAAAATAGAACACCGAGTTGTTTCATCTCTCGTCCGCCCACATATTGAATATGCAAATCAAGTATGGGCTCCATTCTTAATGAAACACATTACAGCTCTTGAAAATGTTCAGCGTAGAGCAACCAAATTAATTCCAGGCTTTAAAGATCTTGAATACAATGAACGTCTGCAAAGACTAAAATTACCAACTCTGTCATATCGTCGCCTCAGAGGAGACATGATTGAAATGTATAGGATTTTAACAGACAAATATGATACAGCTGTGACATCGAACTTTATAACTTTGAGGGATACTGAATCATGTACGCGAGGACATCACCTAAAAATATTCAAAGGACGTTGTCGGTTAAACATTAAAAAAAATTCATTTATACACCGATGCACGGACGTATGGAACAGCCTCCCACAGTCTGTGGTAGAGGCTCCATCAGTTCAGTCCTTCGAGGGAAAATTAGACAAATTATGGAAAAACCACCCAATTAAGCTCGATTACACAGCCCCACCCCTATTATGGAACAACTCGTCAGACGCATGCGCACCATATAGTTTGACGACAAACATCAGAGCTGGCGTAAGAGGCATCACAGCCTAAAAGCCAGAAGAGGACCTGTAAGAACCTGTAAGAAAAATATACGTCATTCACCGTACTAATTTAATGTTAATGTCGTTTCCTAACTTGGAATTTATCGTATTACGAAAACACATACCCGTATCAGGCAAACCATAGTACATTTCCTGTAGTCAAACTCAAAGACGAAGCGAGTACATTTCCTATAGTCAAACTCAAAGACGCAGCGTGATTATCACAAACACATATTATCGCCCCACATGCCTTTCAACAAGATCAGCTTTTCTTCCGGACAGTCTACCATTTCTGCGTTTAAATTCTCCCTTCATTTGAGGAATTGTCATCTCTTGAAAATCCTTGTTTGCCATGATATTGCAGACACAGATATAGCTAAAATGGAACGTTGAACACAGTGGCTATTACATGCGTTGACAGCTGTACATCGCAATCAACAAATGAACCTGTTATCCCTGGCGGCCCCTGGTGGGTAGCGTCCTAATCTCTGCTTGATACCAATAATTAATCCAAGAGGTGGCAGCACTTGTAACATCATTGTAAAACTTCGCTTATATTCAGTTAATTCAGCAGTAAGATCGAATGATTACCTGGCTCTACATAGTGGTGGATACTTGTGTATGAACATAGTCTTTGTGCAGTAATTGCAGTGGGGCTGAATGCTTCCCAAAAACATTGAGATGATGTTCGATTGAACAGATCTACAAGGGGTAAAATGTAAAACATTTTGAGCATGCAGTCCTAACTAGACTCGATATGCACGTTATGCAAGAACTTACCTTTTTATTGGCACAACTTACACAGCAGAACAAATTAAACACAATCAAGCTCACATTTTAGATATTTTAATTAACACTGTCTGTATTCGTTTTTTTTTTGTATATGTGTGTGTGTGTGTGTGTGTGTGTGTGTGTGTGTGTGTGTGTGTGTGTGTGTGTGTGTGTGTGTGTATATAACATAATGAAACATCTGAATAACGCAGGAGGTTCTCTGGAAAGCCCACTGCACTTATTAAGAAGGTTTGTATGCAGAGCACTGCCTGTGAGACCTGTGGACAATGCAGCAAAACTCAAATATTTTGGTCGCAGGCTTCAATCCCATATGACGTTATTTTTTGCATTTTTATTTGTAGGCCGGTAATTTATGTTTTTAATATTGAAGTATATTTATATTATTTATACCGCAAGCTCGTGTCTCTTTCCGTCAGCACATCCAATGCCTTTGTATACAGTCTGATACCAAGCAGTTTGACGCTAAGCAGTGTGATTTTCGGCATCTTCCTCCCAGTCTTCAGAGCTGATGTTGCAATCCTTCACGCCGCGCTTACAGACGTCTTTGGATCTGAGGGCTGTGCGTCGATTCCACTGTTTTCGCTCACTGGCGAGTTGTCCATAGAGGGTGACTTTCGGCAAGCGGCCATCCTCCATGCCATGTCCAGCGAGTGGAGATGTTTCTGTCTCAGCAGTGAGTATAGTCCTACATGCTGGGGATCCTAGCACGGTCCAGTATGTTGCTGTAAGGGACACGGTCCTGCCAGGTGATATTGAAGATGCGATTGAGGCACCGCATGTGGATTAAGGTGTTGAGACGGCACTTCTGGCTCATGTAGGTGGTCCACGATTCGCTGTCGTAGAGGAGGGTGTTCATGCAGCACACAGGCCTGGTAGACTGTCATCTTGGTGTTCTCAGTGAGCATCTTAAATTGTTTCCACATACTCTTATGGTCAACTTGCATCGTCATAGTGACTGCGGCTTTTAAGCTTGTTAACATACAAAATTAATTATCAATGCCAAATCCTTTTAGCAGAAATGGTTCGTCACCAGCTCGAATGCACCCTCCTCTAAAACAAAGAGTCCGCTTGACTCTTGAGGGGATTAAAAAATGAACATTCCCTCGTCTTCCGATGTCATGTCCGGCAGTATGCAATTTCGTTAGAGTTAACAACTATACGATGTTATGAATATGCAAAATATTACAATGTTATAATGCATAAATCATCAATAAACACTTTCATTATTTTAGGAGCTATGATTTCAGCCTTAACAGCGAGTTTATAGGAAACAAAATATTTTATGCCATCGTTGCATAACGCTTCCTTTTATGCGCGCTTGCAAATGTATTTGATAGTTGTGTCATCAAAATACTAATTAATTCTCATAAAGGTGTAAGAAGAAATAGGTGCACCACGGGTAAAATGTAAAGCGCATACAGAGGTTATTAGGACAGGATACTGCGCTTCACAAAACAAATCTTCCAATACACAAAAAGCTTGTATGAAAGCTACGTTCAGGGGGTTTTCGTTTGGTACACGCAAACATGGCTAACTTACCGGAGTCTTCTATGTCTGATGACATCTGAGATTTTTGGTATATCCGGCAGTAATTTCATTTAATATTTATTGAATGTTGGTTGAAACACATTATAGAGCAAACAAATCAAAACAAATCATTAGTCAAAATCAAGTCATGCATGCAATTCACGAAGGTGGTAATTGTGGGAATGTGCAATGTAATGGCATAATAAAACGAACAAAACTTGTTTGGAAAGGAGTAAATGTGAAGTTGTAAACTTACAAATAATAATGTTCGTGGGCATATAATCCGTTCGTGTTTTGGGCTGGTTAACATGTACGACCCCACAAAGAATCTGTAACACAACAAGTATAATATATTATATAACCCTGGCGGGATTGTTTCGTGCAAGCAGTTGCATAGGCTATTGTTACGCCATGCGCCAGACGCGGGTAGTGTAGCTTGAGCCATACCCAGTCGCAGTTTGCTAGGGATCATGGACGTATCCACAAAGATATAGGGCCTACGTACAGTTCTCTCGGCTCCGTATTACGAGTATTAATATACACGTAGGAGTGTTGTGTCGTATAATGTTAAATTGTGTTTTCAGACTACTTACATCTAGCATGCATTTTAACTAATTATTGTGATGTATAGGTACGTCGTGTGCACACGTTTGACTTTAGATAACGTGATAGTTATTAGTTAAAATTAAAATAAGTACTTAGCTAAAACAAGTTTCTCCGATTCCTTGTCTGTACAAATTCAGACAAGTATCTATAGGGTGACTGATTATTACATGCGGTTTAATACGTATAAAATTAGAACAGCAAACGCAACTTAGTAATGTAGCATTCGTTGCTCGACTATGTTGCAGTCGCAACTAACACGCTGTCTGTTTATGCCCCTATCTCTCTCTATAAAAATTATGTCTGTTTTTCTCCCTGTCTCCACTTCTTCAACTCTCTCTCTCTCTCTCTCTCTCTCTCTCTCTCTCTCTCTCTCTCTCTCTCTCTCTCTCTCTCCTCCATCCTTTATGTTTGTCTGTTGGAATGTCAGTCAATACGTCTGTTAGACAGTACGTCAGTTCGCCTGTGTGTCGATCTGCATGGCTGTCTGTCTGCCTGTATGGCTGCCTGCCGGCCTGCCTCCTTCTCTGCTTGTATGTTTATCTGATTGTTTGCTTCTATGCCTGTCTGTTTGTCTGCCTGTATGTCTGTGTGTCTGTCTGCCTGTCTGCGTGTCTGTCTGTCAGTATGCCTGCCTGCCTGTCTGCCTGTCTGCTCCTGCATCCTTCTCTGCGTGTATGTTTATTTGATTGTTTCCCTCTATGCTGTCTGTTTGTCTGCCTGTCTGTGTGTCTGTGTGTCTGTCTGTGTATCTGTGTATCTGTCTGTCAGTCTGCCTGCCTGTCTGCTTATCTGCCTGTCTGCCTATCTGCCTATCTGCCTGTCTGTGTGTCTGTCTGTGTATATGTGTATCTGTCTGTCAGTCTGCCTGCCTGTCTTCTTATCTGCCTGTCTGCCTATCTGCCTATCTGCCTGTCTGTCTGTCTGTCTGTCTGTCTGCCTGCCTGCCAGCCTGCCCGCCCACCCACCCTGTCTGTATGTATGTATGTTTGTCTGTCTGCTTGTATGTTTCTCTGTCTGTCTGTTTGTCTGTTTGTCTGTCTGTCTTGACTGTCTGCCTGTCTGTCTTGACTGTCTGTCTGCCTGTCTGTCTTGACTGTCTATATGCCTGCCTGTATGTCTATATGTCTGTATATATGTTACCTGCCTCCTTGCCTGCTGATTGTATGTTTATCTGCCCATCTCTGCCTCAGTCTTTGCCCCTGTCTGTGTCTCTGCCTCTCTGTATCTCTTTTATCTCCTGTCTGCCTATCTACCTCGAAGTTTGTCTGTTTGTCCGCTTGCCTGCTGGCTGTATATTTATTTGCCCATTTCTGCCTCAGTCTATGCCTCTCTCCCTCTCTCTCTCTCCCTCCCCCTCCCCCTCCCTCTTCCCCTCACCCTCCTCCCCCTCCCACTCCCTCTCCCCCTTGACGCTCGATATGGTGCTTCGTGTAGCAGATGATTTAAACTGTGGAACAGGCTATAGGACATGAAAACAAATGCCAGAAAAGACAGCATCAAGGAGTAGCCATTTCTAGACTACTGCAACATCGTCACCCGAAGGAAGGTAGGGACTTTGGATGTTTAAAACGGCAAATAGTTGTAGACTGTTGTATATATTGCTTTTGGGACTGGGTAAAATAACCTGACTAGCGAGGTGACCATATTAGTGGGACTAATTTCTTATATTTTATACTATATATGGAACTAATTTGGGACTGTCCTAGGGTGACCTTAATTGTGACCGTTAACCGAGGTTCAACTCTAACTATTTATGACATGTGTGTCGATGTAGGTTCAAATTCGTTTAGGCTATATTTTACCATTGTAACTGCCGACCACCAACATTGTGTACACCGTTTCGACAGATGTGTATGTCGAAATCTGGAGTGTCTGTTTAAATAATAATGTACTTCCAACCTAACTGAAGTACTGAGATGTTGTCCAGTTAGGCAAACAATTATTGCATGAATATCCCCTTCCTAGTTATTACCGAAGTTGGTGTCTAACAGTATGCTTAGAATCACTTATTTGTTGTCTCCAGACCTACTCTGGTCCTATTTCTATATTTGACTACAGAGGTATGTTTATTGTGCTTAGCTCTCCTGCTGACATCAACAAGTGTTTTGGCTCTCTCTCCCAGGAGGGCACTTTTCACTTCTATGGAGGAGATGGCAATGCAGGTTCTTTCATAAGTCACCTGCACAATGTAACATTGTTCTACTACCTCAGCAGATAACAGTATGCCTCTCCTGGGGATATAGAAAGTTGACTGATATGCACAGTGGACAGGGCCACGTGCCACACGCATGCACACACACATACATGGTGTCGTTTCAGAAGCTATGGTTGTGTAGTGTTGGGATTATGAAAGCTATCCACCGGCTAGTTTGAAGAAGACAGAGAGTTGACAGGCATTTATACAGTACTCGCGGCCAGTCACACAGGGTCACACTGAATGGGGTGATGACGAACAAGGATGAGCGCTGTTTTGTGGACTTAACCGTCTAAAAGTGCATCACTAGTAACAATATATTTGTGACTGAGTGCTGTTAGAGTATTGTGTTGTAAATGCAGACATACTATGTCATTTGATTGTTTAAGAACTGTTGAACTGTGTTGTTTATGACAAGTGTTTCAGTGTTGTGTGTGGCAGGATCGATCCCTGCTGGTGTTCGGTATCCATACACTACTGGTTGTGCACAAACACTTATTCCATTCAATAACTTCAGCCGTTTACAATAACCACATCTAAGCTAAGTTAATTCCACTTAAACAGCTATTTGAAACAGCACAGCAAATTAGCATGCCACATAAAACATGGTAATGGCAGCTAGGTAGGAGGTAACTTCAGAAGGCTAAGCAATGATTCAGTCGTGGAAACAAGGGTGGAAGACAAATAACCTTATCTATAAGTATGTCGCTGGATGTACCCAGGATTTGTTTTTAGTTTTTGAGTTATTGCCATTTGCACATTGCGAATACTTAATCCTGTAATGTATACACGGCAGAAGATATAATGCAAGGTTGAGCATACTTGATTTTCAAACGACAATAACTCAAAAAGTTAATACAATTCCTGTGTGCATACAGGGACAAACTTGTAGATAAGAATATTATCTTCGTGGTGATATAAAAATTGCACGATTGCAATTTCATGTACAGTCTGAAACAACAGGCCGCACTGCTGCGTGCTAAAGGATTGGGCACGCTCAGTGGCCTTGCCTGTGGTGACGTCAGCAACAAATTATGGAACTGAGATCAGATGTTTTGTGGTTGTTGATCCTGTTCAGAGTCCTGCCTGTTGGTTGTTTGCAGTGTGTTCAGAGGTGACATTTGCAGTAGTGTGTGTTAGGTAGTTGATAGGATATATAGGAAATATTGCACATAAGTGCATTGAAGTATGTTGTTGTAACCTTAGGTGATAAAACAACTAAATAGCATATTTAAACAGACCAGTTTTTAAATTCCAGCATCTCGGTTAAAACTTGACAACTTAGACACATCAATCAAAAAACGCCGGAATTACAGACTAATGTCATGTTGCTAATGCAACTGGGTAACAGAATATTCCCATTATCACATGTACTGTTATTCTGTATTGTTGCTCTTCCTCTGTCCCTAAAAGCCGGGATGAGGCTGGCATCGATATGGGTCCTCAATTATTTAGTTTTACTTCTTACACTGCTAAAGTCTCCACCACCCATCTCCACTCCCCAGTCCCTTGATCTTCACTTCCTCCCAATCCAACCAAGTCTGTCTTCACACAGTCCTCCCATCTTCCTCTTCTCCTATCATCTACTCTCTCCGTTGACCGTTCCTTTCCATTCGTTCCATGTGTCTAGCCAATGTTCACTGACTCCTCATTAGCGTCCTCCTAAAGCTCTCTTTTCACTCCTGCATTTCCTCCCACCCAGTATTGCATGTGTACATATTTGTTTTTCATATTAAACTTATACTGATTCGTTCACTTTGTAGGAATGCAAACGATGCTGCATCACCAACAAATGCAACAACGATAACTTGAATTCAGCCTCTGGGTTCCTGCATGGTGGATTCTGGGTAAAAGTGAATACTGCGATAGCATCGCATATCATGTTCTCTGTCAGCCTGCTGCTGTTGCAATGAACACATCAGGTGGAATGGGAAAGCAAGACGACGACAGATACTGACAAGCGACCTCACTCAAATGACACCCTAGATCTCACTGCAGGCACGTAACACACAGTTGTACTACATGTCAGCAATGCTGTTGTGTTCTACGTCTGCACTTGTACGCTTTATAGATGCAAGATGACATTAATGTTAACGGTGGCTCCTTATCATGATGCCATCATTTCGTTGTTTCCTGCCGTTGTCTGTTAATGCAGCGTGGCTGTTGGCACACTCCCAACAGAACTGTTTCACTGTGATATGTATGTAATTAATATTAACCAGCAAATGTAAAATTTAGATTAAGGACATTGATTTTTTGATATTCAATAGAAAAAATGCTAATTTTTTCTGTCCTTTTTTTTTTAACACTGAAATGGTTATTTACAAATGATTTGGTATATAGACAGTAATAATATGTTTGTTGTTATGTTATCAGGACATGTTTGTGAGTGTTTCACAATTGTTTACATACAGCTGATAGGAGCCACTTATTTTAAACAGACTTGCCACATTTTCTTGGTAAGAGTTCCTTTATTGTTGACTTGAAACTATAAATCCGTAACATGTTTATTTCTAGGTAACCAGTCAATAGCATTCCTGCCAATCAAATGTCGGCATCTATGAAACTACAGAAAATAACACATCAAACTAAACTTGTTGGAAATCTATTTAGCATCAACAGTTGTTAGCTTTTCGACCACTATAGCTAACATCTAATTTTGTCATTTGGGTTGATACTTTTGTGATGACTACAAGAATAGACATTCATTATTACTAATTAAAATATAAAGTAAATCCATATTAAAACCAGATGCAACCATATTCCTACCAACATTCAAAAACTGTTTATTATATTTGGGAAATCTGTAAGCCGTGGCATATCAGTAAGTTTGTTTATTTGCATCTGTGTTGTCCGTGTAAAGCAACTGCATTACCAGCACAGAAAAACAATGCTCTTATCTAGAGTTGTCAGATGATATCAAAGTATGATATTTTGGGAGATTGTGTTCCTGGTTGTTGGGTCATGTGACCAGCTAGCAGTTCCTGCAAGTCGGTGAGCAGCAGCTGTGAAGACTCAACTCTAGGTGGAATGTACATGGAAAGTTTGATGTCGTCTGAATAAACTGCCAAACTGCATATGTGTGTTTGTTCACTTTGGTCCTGCGATCATCATCACGAACCCATTGATTGCTTGATTTTATTCCTCGCTTGTACATTTCTGAAACGGACAATGCTGCTGTCATGAACATGTTGTATGTTGGTGGGTTTAGTCATTCACATCTGACATGTGTTCATCTGAGGTCCAAAAGCTTATTTTCAGTCTCTTATTCCTTCACTAGTTAGGTTTACAATAATATGCTACAAAAATGCATATTGCCCCATATACACCGAGTGCTCTATGGTGGTTTCCATCACAAGATAACCTAAAGTAGAGATAATTAAAAGAAATAATAATACAATAACTATACGACAAAGGTAGATGTATTGCAGAACATTTTCAAAAAATTTGAAATTTAAAACAAGACATGTCTGATTCCTTAGGAATAGTGGTTAATGTCAAAAGAAGGCAGCATCACTGCATCAACAGACAGTCATATAGCAATTACACTTTGTCACTTAATTTAAGTAACTATCATCTAAAATTCCAAACACATGGGTATGCTATAGACAGCATACTTGAGATTCACGACGTCGGTTCTTCAAATTTTTTATTTAATTATAATTTATCTAGTGTTTTCAATGTTACTTGCAATTTTTGTACAGTAGAACCTTCCTTGCTACATTCTGCTACGGCGTGGCTGCGGCTTGTTCTGTCTTCATCCAGGTCGGACAACCCGTCAGATGTTGCTGACGTCACCACAGGCAAGGCCACTGAGCGTGCCCAATCCTTTAGCACGCAGCAGTGCGGCCTGTTGTTTCAGACTGTACATGAAATTGCAATCGTGCAATTTTTATATCACCACAAAGATAATATTCTTATCTACAAGTTTGTCCCTGTATGCACACAGGAATTGTATTAACTTTTTGAGTTATTGTCGTTTGAAAATCAAGTATGCTCAACCTTGCATTATATCTTCTGCCGTGTATACATTACAGGATTAAGTATTCGCAATGTGCAAATGGCAATAACTCAAAAACTAAAAACAAATCCTGGGTACATCCAGCGACATACTTGTAGATAAGGTTATTTGTCTTCCACCCTTGTTTCCACGACTGAATCATTGCTTAGCCTTCTGAAGTTACCTCCTACCTAGCTGCCATTACCATGTTTTATGTGGCATGCTAATTTGCTGTGCTATTTCAAATAGCTGTTTAAGTGGAATTAACTTAGCTTAGATGTCTTTATTGTAAACGGCTGAAGTTATTGAATGGAATAAGTGTTTGTGCACAACCAGTAGTGTATGGATACCGAACACCAGCAGGGATCGAACCTGCCACACACAACACTGAAACACTTGTCATAAACAACACAGTTCAACAGGTCTTAAACAATCAAATGACATAGTATGTCTGCATTTACAACACAATACTCTAACAGCACTCAGTCACAAATATATTGTTACTAGTGATGCACTTTTAGACGGTTAAGTCCACAAAACAGCGCTCATCCTTGTTCGTCATCACCCCATTCAGTGTGACCCTGTGTGACTGGCCGCGAGTACTGTATAAATGCCTGTCAACTCTCTGTCTTCTTCAAACTAGCCGGTGGATAGCTTTCATAATCCCAACACTACACAACCATAGCTTCTGAAACGACACCATGTATGTGTGTGTGTGTGTGTGTGTGTGCATGCGTGTGGCACGTGGCCCTGTCCACTGTGCATATCAGTCAACTTTCTATATCCCCAGGAGAGGCATACTTAAGGCAATCTTATCAGACCACCCTTTCTGTTATCTGCTGAGGGAGTAGAACAATGTTACATTGTGCAGGTGACTTATGAAAGAACCTGCATTGCCATCTCCTCCCTAGAAGTGAAAAGTGCCCTCCTGGGAGAGAGAGCCAAAACACTTGTTGATGTCAGCAGGAGAGCTAAGCACAATAAACATGCCTCTGTAGTGAAATATAGAAATAGGACCAGAGTAGGTCTGGAGACAACAAATAAGTGATTCTAAGCATACTGTTAGACACCAACTTCGGTAATAACTAGGAAGGGGATATTCATGCAATAATTGTTTGCCTAACTGGACAACATCTCGGTACTTCAGTTAGGTTGGAAGTACATTATTATTTAAACAGACACTCCAGATTTCGACATACACATCTGTCGAAACGGTGTACAAAATGTTGGTGGTCGGCAGTTACAATGGTAAAATATAGCCTAAACGAATTAGAACCTACATCGACACACATGTCATAAATAGTTAGAGTTGAACCTCGGTTAACGGTCACATCATTACTATAGCCACATTACAATTAAGGTCACCCTAGGACAGTCCCAAATTAGTTCCATATATACCATAAAATATAAGAAATTAGTCCCACTAATATGGTCACCTCGCTAGTCAGGTTATTTTACCCAGTCCCAAAAGCAATATATACAACAGTCTACAACTATTTGCCGTTCTAAACATCCAAAGTCCCTACCTTCCTTTGGGTGGCGATGTTGCAGTAGTCTAGAAATGGCTACTCCTTGATGCTGTCTTTTCTGGCATTTGTTTTCATGTCCTATAGCCTGTTCCACAGTTTAAATCATCTGCTACACGAAGCACCATATCGAGCGTCAAGGGGGAGGGGGAGGGGGAGGGTGAGGGGAAGAGGGAGGGGGAAGGGGAGGGAGAGAGAGAGAGAGAGGGAGAGAGGCATAGACTGAGGCAGAAATGGGCAAATAAATATACAGCCAGCAGGCAAGCGGACAAACAGACAGACAGACAAACTTCGAGGTAGATAGGCAGACAGGAGATAAAAGAGATACAGAGAGGCAGAGACACAGACAGGGGCAAAGACTGAGGCAGAGATGGGCAGATAAACATACAATCAGCAGGCAAGGAGGCAGGTAACATATATACAGACATATAGACATACAGGCAGGCATATAGACAGTCAAGACAGACAGGCAGACAGTCAAGACAGACAGACAAACAGACAGACAGACAGAAAGAGAAACATACAAGCAGACAGACAAACATACATACATACAGACAGGGTGGGTGGGCGGGCAGGCTGGCAGGCAGGCAGGCAGGCAGACAGGCAGACAGACGGGTAGACAGACGGGTAGACTGGCAGACGGGCAGGCAGGCGGACGGGCAGACAGGCAGACAGGCATAGAGGTAAACAGTCAGAGAAACGTACAAGCAGACAGACAGAGAGACAGAGAAACATACATGCAGACAGACAGTCAGACAGACAGACAGACAGACAGACAGACAGACAGAGATAGGCAGATAGGCAGACAGGCAGATAAGCAGACAGGCAGGCAGACTGACAGACAGATACACATATACACAGACAGACACACAGACACACAGACACACAGACAGGCAGACAAACAGACAGCATAGAGGGAAACAATCAAATAAACATACAAGCAGAGAAGGATGCAGGGGCAGACAGGCAGACAGGCATGCAGGCAGATTGACAGACAGACACGCAGACAGGCAGACAGACACACAGACATACAGGCAGACAAACAGACAGGCATAGAAGCAAACAATCAGATAAACATACAAGCAGAGAAGGAGGCAGGCCGGCAGGCAGCCATACAGGCAGACAGACAGCCATGCAGATCGACACACAGGCGAACTGACGTACTGTCTAAAAGACGTATTGACTGACATTCCAACAGACAAACATAAAGGATGGAGGAGAGAGAGAGAGAGAGAGAGAGAGAGAGAGAGAGAGAGAGAGAGAGAGAGAGAGAGAGAGAGTTGAAGAAGTGGAGACAGGGAGAAAAACAGACATAATTTTTATAGAGAGAGATAGGGGCATAAACAGACAGCGTGCTAGTTGCGACTGCAACATAGTCGAGCAACGAATGCTACATTACTAAGTTGCGTTTGCTGTTCTAATTTTATACGTATTAAATCGCATGTAATAATCAGTCACCCTATAGATACTTGTCTGAATTTGTACAGACAAGGAATCGGAGAAACTTGTTTTAGCTAAGTACTTATTTTAATTTTAACTAATAACTATCACGTTATCTAAAGTCAAACGTGTGCACACGACGTACCTATACATCACAATAATTAGTTAAAATGCATGCTAGATGTAAGTAGTCTGAAAACACAATTTAACATTATACGACACAACACTCCTACGTGTATATTGATACTCGTAATACGGAGCCGAGAGAACTGTACGTAGGCCCTATATCTTTGTGGATACGTCCATGATCCCTAGCAAACTGCGACTGGGTATGGCTCAAGCTACACTACCCGCGTCTGGCGCATGGCGTAACAATAGCCTATGCAACTGCTTGCACGAAACAATCCCGCCAGGGTTATATAATATATTATACTTGTTGTGTTACAGATTCTTTGTGGGGTCGTACATGTTAACCAGCCCAAAACACGAACGGATTATATGCCCACGAACATTATTATTTGTAAGTTTACAACTTCACATTTACTCCTTTCCAAACAAGTTTTGTTCGTTTTATTATGCCATTACATTGCACATTCCCACAATTACCACCTTCGTGAATTGCATGCATGACTTGATTTTGACTAATGATTTGTTTTGATTTGTTTGCTCTATAATGTGTTTCAACCAACATTCAATAAATATTAAATGAAATTACTGCCGGATATACCAAAAATCTCAGATGTCATCAGACATAGAAGACTCCGGTAAGTTAGCCATGTTTGCGTGTACCAAACGAAAACCCCCTGAACGTAGCTTTCATACAAGCTTTTTGTGTATTGGAAGATTTGTTTTGTGAAGCGCAGTATCCTGTCCTAATAACCTCTGTATGCGCTTTACATTTTACCCGTGGTGCACCTATTTCTTCTTACACCTTTATGAGAATTAATTAGTATTTTGATGACACAACTATCAAATACATTTGCAAGCGCGCATAAAAGGAAGCGTTATGCAACGATGGCATAAAATATTTTGTTTCCTATAAACTCGCTGTTAAGGCTGAAATCATAGCTCCTAAAATAATGAAAGTGTTTATTGATGATTTATGCATTATAACATTGTAATATTTTGCATATTCATAACATCGTATAGTTGTTAACTCTAACGAAATTGCATACTGCCGGACATGACATCGGAAGACGAGGGAATGTTCATTTTTTAATCCCCTCAAGAGTCAAGCGGACTCTTTGTTTTAGAGGAGGGTGCATTCGAGCTGGTGACGAACCATTTCTGCTAAAAGGATTTGGCATTGATAATTAATTTTGTATGTTAACAAGCTTAAAAGCCGCAGTGCAGTCACTATGACGATGCAAGTTGACCATAAGAGTATGTGGAAACAATTTAAGATGCTCACTGAGAACACCAAGATGACAGTCTACCAGGCCTGTGTGCTGCATGAACACCCTCCTCTACGACAGCGAATTGTGGACCACCTACATGAGCCAGAAGTGCCGTCTCAACACCTTAATCCACATGCGGTGCCTCAATCGCATCTTCAATATCACCTGGCAGGACCGTGTCCCTTACAGCAACATACTGGACCGTGCTAGGATCCCCAGCATGTAGGACTATACTCACTGCTGAGACAGAAACATCTCCACTCGCTGGACATGGCATGGAGGATGGCCGCTTGCCGAAAGTCACCCTCTATGGACAACTCGCCAGTGAGCGAAAACAGTGGAATCGACGCACAGCCCTCAGATCCAAAGACGTCTGTAAGCGCGGCGTGAAGGATTGCAACATCAGCTCTGAAGACTGGGAGGAAGATGCCGAAAATCACACTGCTTAGCGTCAAACTGCTTGGTATCAGACTGTATACAAAGGCATTGGATGTGCTGACGGAAAGAGACACGAGCTTGCGGTATAAATAATATAAATATACTTCAATATTAAAAACATAAATTACCGGCCTACAAATAAAAATGCAAAAAATAACGTCATATGGGATTGAAGCCTGCGACCAAAATATTTGAGTTTTGCTGCATTGTCCACTGGTCTCACAGGCAGTGCTCTGCATACAAACCTTCTTAATAAGTGCAGTGGGCTTTCCAGAGAACCTCCTGCGTTATTCAGATGTTTCATTATGTTATACACACACACACACACACACACACACACACACACACACACACACACACACACACACACACACACACACACACACACATATATACAAACAAAAAACGAATACAGACAGTGTTAATTAAAATATCTAAAATGTGAGCTTGATTGTGTTTAATTTGTTCTGCTGTGTAAGTTGTGCCAATAAAAAGGTAAGTTCTTGCATAACGTGCATATCGAGTCTAGTTAGGACTGCATGCTCAAAATGTTTTACATTTTACCCCTTGTAGATCTGTTCAATCGAACATCATCTCAATGTTTTTGGGAAGCATTCAGCCCCACTGCAATTACTGCACAAAGACTATGTTCATACACAAGTATCCACCACTATGTAGAGCCAGGTAATCATTCGATCTTACTGCTGAATTAACTGAATATAAGCGAAGTTTTACAATGATATGTGAGCCACTGGGGAGTAGCGATCACAACCAGATACATTTTATCATCAAAGTAAAATCAGAAAGGAATAGTAAAAAGCAGTATAGGAGAAATTTCCAAAAAGGAAGGTATAAGGACATGAGGAAATATTTAGCAAAGATAGACTGGAATAACACACTGAAAAATAAGACGGCAACAGAATGCTGGAATGTATTAAAGAGTGAAATTAAGTGCATAGTCGATAAATTTGTACCCTTCGAAAAACAAGGGAAACGGTCCAAAAAGAAACACTTATCGAAAGAAGTCATTAGAAAAATTAAGTATAAACAAATGATGTGGAGATCGTACAGATGTACTGGAAATGATGAGATTACAACAGTTATAAAGAAGCACTTAACCAAGCTACAGCTGAAATTAGAAATTCAAAGAGCTATGAACAACAATTAACTGAAAAATATTATAAAACATGACAGCAAGAGTTTTTATGCGTGTGTTCGAAACCAAACAGAAAGTTCAAGATAAAGTCGGTCCTCTAGAAGATAGTGCTGGAAATATAATATCAGAGGATTCTTAATGGCAGAAGACCTGAATGAGTCTTTAGTTCAGTGTTTACCAGGAAGATATTAGTTCACTGCCAGTACCAGAGGCTAAGTTCAAGGGGCAGATTCAGACTGCAGGACAATTAATTGTAGCTTGAAATGGTGAGTAAGAAAATAAAGAGGCTATGAAGGATAATAAATCACCTGGAGTGGATGGTATTCCACCCAAACTACTAATGGAAATTGTAGAACAAATTAGCGTACCGCTTGCAACAGTTTTCAATTTGTCATTAGAAGAGGGAGTGGTTCCTTTAGAATGGAAAGAGGCAAACATTATACCGTTATTTAAAAAAGGTTCGAGAAACAAGTCAAGAGAACTATAGACCAGTGAGTTTAACATCAATGATTTGCAAATTAATAGAAAGACTAATTAAAGATCACATGGTGGATTTTCTTGTTAAACAAAACTTGATAAACCCATCTCAACATGTTTTTTTTAAAGCGAGGTCATGCTTAACAAATATGTTATGTTTTTTGGAAGACATCACTAATTGGGTAGATGAGGGATCACCAGTAGATATCGTCTACTTAGATTTTCAAAAAGCTTTCGACAAAGTACCACATCAAAGATTACTGCTTAAACTAAAGGCCAATGGCATAGGAAATAGTATAATAAACTGGATAGAACAATGGCTGATTGACAGAGATAACGTGTAGTGTAGTTGATGGGGAGGCTTCAAGAGCTGGTAATCAGTATTGGTGATTACCACGAAGTCAGTATTAGGTCCTATATTATTCTTAATATATATCAACGATTTGGATGATGAAATAATAAGCAAGGTGTTGAAATTTGCGGATGATACAAAAGTGTTTAGAAGAGTTAAAAGTGATGTGATGGAGATAGACAGCATTTACAAGATGATCTTGACAGGTTGATCAAATGGTCAGAAAAGTGGCAAATGCTGTTCAATTTTGGGAAATGTAAATGCCTCCACACAGGACATGGGAACGAAGAAGTAGAATATACAATGGGGGGTACTGTACTAAGTACTACTGTAAAAGAAAAGGACTTAGGGTTAACCATCAGTGCTGATATGAAGGTTTCAGAGCAGTGCGGAATTGCAGCTTCAAAGGGAAATCAAATCCTTGGATTAATTAGGCGAAACATAACGTATAAGGAAAAGGAGCTAATAATACCGCTGTACAAAACAATAGTTAGGCCTCATTTAGAATATTGTATTCAAGCGTGGAGGCCATATCGCAGGAAGGACATAGATATGCTAGAAAGAGTGCAGAGGAGAGCAACTAAAATGATATCAAAACTGAGGGATCTTAGTTACGAAATACGCCTAAAAAAATGCGGTTTAACAACAGTAGAGACCAGGAGATTGAGAGGAGATCAGATAGAAGTGTTTAAAATATTGAAGGGTTATGAAAATATTGATAGAAATATTTTTTTCTCAGTTAAGAAAGATAGAAGGACTAGAGGACATGAACTTACATTGGCAAAGGAGCAGAGTAGATTGGATATAAGAAAGTTTTCATTTTCACAAAGGACTGTAAATGAATGGAACAGATTACCTGCTGATTGTGTGGGTGCTAGTAGCGTGAATATGTTTAAAAATAAAATCGACACATACCTCAGACGGGCGGGATACACATAGATAAAAGGGTCGGACTCTCGATAAGCCAAAGGGCTTCCTTGTCCACCTGCCACCTAGAGTTAATTCTCTGGGTGGCAATCTTGTTAAATCTTGTTAAATGATGGTACAAGTGCTGCCACCTCTTGGATTAATTATTGGTATCAAGCAGAGATTAGGACGCTACCCACCAGGGGCCGCCAGGGATAACAGGTTCATTTGTTGATTGCGATGTACAGCTGTCAACGCATGTAATAGCCACTGTGTTCAACGTTCCATTTTAGCTATATCTGTGTCTGCAATATCATGACAAACAAGGATTTTCGAGAGATGACAATTCCTCAAATGAAGGGAGAATTTAAACGCAGAAATGGTAGACTGTCCGGAAGAAAAGCTGATCTTGTTGAAAGGCATGTGGGGCGATAATATGTGTTTGTGATAATCACGCTGCGTCTTTGAGTGACTATAGGAAATGTACTCGCTTCGTCTTTGAGTTTGACTACAGGAAATGTACTATGGTTTGCCTGATACGGGTATGTGTTTCGTAATACGATCAATTCCAAGTTAGGAAACGACATTAACATTAAATTAGTACGGTGAATGACGTATATTTTGAAACAACTCGGTGTTCTATTTTTGACAGCTGTTCCTGTTAGAACTTAGACTGTTACATGGGCACTGGCAGACCACTGAACAGGCAAGATTTTGGTCTTGTCTTTTGCCAAAATTAAGCCAAATTAAGGTCTTGGTCTTTGGCTTGTTTTGACTTGTAAAATTATGCTGGCATTTTGTCATATAATGCTAACATGGTCCATGCTTATGACACTATTTAATATTACTTGGCTGAAGACCAACTGTTATTGGACCTTAGGCTTTGGCTTGTGTATTTCTTATAACAACTGGTGTTACAATTCTGCAGACCTGAAGCATCAGCGGACTCATTTGCCATGTCAACCCCAAACATCTTATCATATCGAGATATCAACAGTGACAGTGCAGTATGTATTATCTTTGTGTGTATATCATTTTCAGGGTTGGGGTCCAGAACTTGTAGTTATGTACAATTGTTATTTGGGGTTTTAATTTATACAGTGATTTTACTTGTTCAGTTGTATTTGCCAGTTTTTATTTCTAGCATTCAAACTCTACTTAGTCATTGGGTTTAAGTTAGGCAAAGCTGTGTTGTTACTAATAGTAGTAGTGTGTGTGTGTATTTGTGTGTGTGTGTGTGTGTGTGTGTGTGTGTGTGTGTGTGTGTGTGTGTGTGTGTGTGTGTGTGTGTGTGTGTGTGTGTGTGTGTGTGTGTGCTGAGAAATGTTAGTCTGTTCATTTGATGGCATTTCTCATCGACTGCTCAGCTGATGTTTATTTGCTTGTTGTAGAATGTGCGGCTGACTGCTCCAAGTGTTCTGCGGCGAACGACTCTTGCAACTCACCCTTAGTCTATGACAGTACTTCAAAGACATGCAAAGGTATGTACTGCATTCTACAGTGTTTGTTATTAATACACATTCAAGTTCAACATTGGTTATTTGTTGTACATTGTGCTGGTGGTGCAACACCAGTAGACCAAATGGTGTGTTGAGTTTGTAATGATGTCCATCCCTATACGTAAAATATCATGGGGTGTCCAACACAAACAACTGCATTGTTGGCAGAATAGAACAATACACTCAAAAAATTAAAAGTATTGTACTGCAAAGGCATATTGAAATCTATATCACAAGACGAGCTGTACAGCGGAAACATGTAAATGGTACCCAGTTGCCTTGCAGATAAACGTGAAGCCTTCTTGTTATATGTCACAGTGGAACCGAGTGCTGTGAGACATTGCAGTGTTTCTGTGAACCACATACAATTCTGGGTTAAATGCCAAGTTCTTTTGCTTTCAGATTTTGCTGACAACTGCGATTCCTGCACCATTGCTGATCAATGTACGACATGCTCGTCTGGTGATATGCTTGTTGGCATTACATGTTCAAGTAATGGATTACATTGTTGTGTACAATACTTTGTCTGTATTATTCCCGTGTAAGAGAAGTGTAAATATTGCAGTCTGTGTGAGAGCAATAGATTTAACAAGATTTAACAAGATTGCCATCCAGAAAATTACTCTGGATGGCAGGTGGACAAGGAAGCCTTTTGGCTTATCGAGAGTCCAATACTTTTTATCTACATGTATCCCGCCTTTTTAAGGTGTGTGTCGATTTTATTTTTAAACATATTCACGCTACTAGCACCAACACAATCAGGAGATAATCTGTTCCATTCATTTACAGTCCTTTGTGAGAATGAGAACTTTCTTATATCTAATCTACACTGCTCCTTTACTAATGTAGCTTCATGTCCTCTGGTCCTTCTATTTTTCTTAACTGAGAAGAAAATGTTTCTATCAATATTTTCATAACCATTCAATATTTTAAACACTTCTATGTGATCTCATCTCAATCTCCTGGTCTCTAATGTTGTTAAACCACATTCTTTTAGGCGTATTTTGTAACTAAGATCCCTCAGATTTGGTATCATTTTAGTCGCTCTCCTCTGTACTCTTTCTAGCATATCTATGTCCTTCTTGCGATATGGCCTCCATGCTTGTATACAATATTCTAAATGAGGCCTCACTATTGTTTTGTACAGCGGTACTATTAATTCTTTTTTCTTATACGCTATATTTCGCCTAATTAATCCAAGGATTTGATTTCCCTTTGACACTGCAATTCCGCACTGCTCTGAAACCTTCATATCAGCACTAATGGTTAACCCTAAGTCCTTTTCTTTTACAGTAGTACTTAGAACAGTACCCCCCATTTTATATTTTACCTCTTCATTCCAATGACCTGTGTGGAGGCATTTACATTTCCCAAAATTGAACAGCATTTGCCACTTTTCAGACCATTTGATCAACCTATCAAGATCATCTTGTAAATGCTGTCTGTCTCCATCACTTTTAATCCTTCTAAACACTTTTGTATCATCCGCAAATTTTAACACCTTGCTTGTTATATCATCGTCCAAATCGTTGATATATATTAAGAATAATATAGGTCCTAGTACTGATCCCTGTGGTACCCCACTCAATACCGATTTCCAGTTTGAAGCCTCCCCATCAACTAATACACGTTGTCTTCTGTCATTCAGCCATTTTTCTATCCAGTTTATTATACCATTTCCTATGCCATGGGCCTTTAGCTTAAGGAGTAATCTTTGATGTGGTACTTTGTCGAAAGCTTTTTGAAAATCTAAATAGATGATATCTACTGGTGATCCCTCATCTACCCACCTAGTGATGTCTTCCAAAAAACATAACATATTTGTTAAGCATGACCTCGCTTTTAAAAACCCATGTTGAGATGGGTTTATCAAGTTATGTTTAACAAGAAAATCCACCATGTGATCTTTAATTAGTCTTTCTAATAATTTGCAAATCACTGATGTTAAACTCACTGGTCTATAGTTCTCCGACTTGTTTCTCGAACCTTTTTTAAATAACGGTATAATGTTTGCCTCTTTCCATTCTAAAGGAACCACTCCCTCTTCTAATGACAAATTGAAAACTGTTGCAAGCGGTACGCTAATTTGTTCTACAATTTCCAATAGTAGTTTGGGCGGAATCCCATCCACTCCAGGTGATTTATTATCCTTCATAGCCCTTATTTTCTTAGCTACCATTTCCGGGGTTACAATTAATTGTCCTAAATAGTCTGAATCTGCCCCCTTGAACTTAGCCTCTGGTACTGGCAGTGAACTAATATCTTCCCTGGTAAACACTGAACTAAAATCTCATTCAGGTCTTCTGCCATTAAGAATCCCTCTGATATTGTATTTCCAGCACTATCTTCTAGAGGACCGACCTTATCCTGAACTTTCTGTTTGCTTCGAATATACGCATAGAAACTCTTACTGTCAAGTTTTATATTACTAGCTAATTTTTTTTCATAGCTTCTCTTTGAATTTCTAATTTCAGCTGTAGCTTGATTAAGTGCTTCTTTATAAATGTTGTAGTCTTCATCATTTCCAGTACATCTATATGACTTCCACATCATTTGTTTATACTTAATTTTTCTAATGGCTTCTTTCGATAAGTGTTTCTTTTTAGACCGTTTCCCTTGTTTTTTGAAAGGTACAAATTTATCTACTATGCACTTAATTTCACTATTTAAGATATTCCAGCATTCGGTTGCTGTCTTATTCTTCAGTGTGTTATTCCAGTCTATCTTTTCTAAATATTTCCTCATGTCCTTATACCTTCCTTTGTGGAAATTTCTCCTATACTGCTTTTTACTATTCCTTTCTGATTTTACTTTGATGGTAAAATGTATCTGGTTGTGATCACTACTCCCCAGTGGCTCACATATCTTGACATTGTCAACTAATTCTTTCTGTGAGGACAAAACTAAGTCTAACACATTCTCTCCCCTGGTTGGTTCTAGCACATGTTGAGAAAGGAAACTATCTTGTACTAAAACTAAAAACTTGTGGTCCTCACTCCCCATACTCTGTAGAGATTTCCATTGTATATGCCCATGGTTAAAGTCCCCCATAATAATACAGTTCCGTTTGCTTACTTCCTTTATAGCGTTTTGTATTTTTTCATTATCTTCTATGCTTATGTTTGGACTTCGATAAACTAACCCAACTGTTAACGTTGAGTTTCCTGTAACTATGTAACACCAAACAGCTTCTTCGCAATCTGCTTCTCTTTCTAATTTTTTTTCATAAGCCTGGATAGATTCTTTAATATATAAAATAACTCCACCTCCCTTTCTTCCTATTCTATCTTTCCTAAACATTACATATCCTGTTAGTCCCAATTCGGCATCTGATATATCAGTGGTGGCCCACGATTCGGTTATACCTATTATGTGAGGGTCAATATATATGCTAGAAAGAGTACAGAGGAGAGCGACTAAAATGTTACCAAAACTGAGGCATCTTAGTTATGAAAAACGCCTAAAAGAATGTGGTTTAACAACACTAGAGACCAGGAGATTGAGATGACATCAGATAGAAGTGTTTAAAATATTGAATGGTTATGAAAATATTGATAGAAATATGTTTTTTTCAGTTAAGAAAAATAGAAAGACTAGAGGACATGAAGTTACATTAGTAAAGGAGCAGTGTAGATTAGACGTAAGAAAGTTCTCATTTTTACAAAGGACTGTGAATGAATGGAACAGATTATCTGATGATTGTGTGGGTGCTAGTAGTGTGAATATGTTTAAAAATAAAATCGACATACCACAGAAGGGCTGGATATATGTAAATAAAAGGGTTGGACTCTCGATAAGCCAAAGGGCTTCCTTGTCCACCTGCCATCTAGAGTTAATTCTCTGGATGGCAATCTTGTTAAATCTTGTTAAATCTTGTTAAATCCTTGAGAACCACGCGTGCTAAGCAATTATGCCACATTATTGTATAGCTAAATTTTTTTAGTAATATTGTTTGGCAAAAGAAAGGCTACATAATTCCTTCAAAGGCGTACCTACCGTAGCTGCTCTGGAACACACGTGTTACCCGCCTGAGAAGGAAAGGACGCATAGAGAAAACCGTGGATTCAATAAAAAAAGTCGCTTTACACAAAGCCAGTCTCATATGAGGTGGTATCATGCCAGTTCCAAAAAAATTATTATTCTTCCACAAGCAGAACAATTTCACACAGAACCATGTAGAAAGGAAAACAAAACCAATCAAGTAGTGACGTGCATTAAACAACACGATCTACCCCTGCGCGATGATCTTTAACAATACGGTTAACATGGACAATGGACATGTGTTAATTTACTTATTTGGTTACTCTGTCACAGTGTTGTGACACACATGAACGTAACAATAGCTTCATCGAATAACTCGGGGTCGAGGTCTTCAAGAACGTTAGATAATGAAGTTAGCATAACTGACCTATCCATCACTGTTACCTAGCAAAATCTCCGTCAAGCCATAAAATAATGGATGTCTAACACGTGGTGCATTCGTGCATTCCGTGGAATATACGTCTGGGAGTGATATGTTCACTCCCAGACGTATTTCTTTATAACAAAAACATAAGGCCAGCATCATCATCATCATCACATCAACCATAGCCACCATCACAACGGGCTGTCCTCGCCCAGACAGTGATCGACATAACTGCAAGGCCGCGTGATCGGGGCCATTGAATCTTCTGTCGGGCCAGCGCTGCCACAACTCGCAGGCCCAGTTGGTCCGCGCGATTTGAGGATGTATCTGCCAGTCTTTTCATCATTTTGCTTGCGAAAAACAGAGAGTTGTACGAGAGAAGCGCCGCAACGATGTGTGGATAAACGTCGCGCGGTTGGTCACCAGAACGAGAAGTGTTTGAGGTGAAGGATATCAATCATGCCGATGCTTTGCGTAAACTGGTGGAGTGGTGGACTGGTGGATGGATGTGCGTGTATATGTAGAAGTGCGGCGATGGATGTAGACAAGACGGCGCGAATGTACTGGGGAAGGCAGAGGTGTCACCGCAGACAGGAATATATCAAACAAGTTAAAAGAATTCGTCTTAAAAGTCTTCCCCTGATGTACTGTAAACACGGATAAATAACAACATTTTCTTTATATACAACTAGCAAATTCGACTCGCATCGACGTTTCGAACGCCTTCGGCGGCCTTCATCAGGAACTGTTATTTTTCTGCTCGCCAGATGTTATGGCGAACAGGCTGTCCCACGCGGGGGTCAGTCGGTATCCCAATCGTTTCTATTTATCGCACGTGTTGTCTTTCTGATCCAGATACCCTTATTAATCCATCGCGCACACCGGTCTGTTTCTCTATCTACCACTCTGGCACCCGCCCAGTCTATTACACAGCTGTTTCAGTCCGCCTGGTCAGTTATCGCCTCGGTGATGTGCTCCTCCTATTTATCTCTGTCCTCTGACTCACTTACGATGTTGTTGCTTCTGTCCAGTCATGTTTTTATAACAAAAAAATTCTGATGTAGCGGATGGCGTAAACTAAAGTTCAGATACTGCTTAATTTGTGCCGTCTTCCGATACACTAGGAGTTTGACCGTTCCATCTTCTGTCCATACCATTAATGTGTCTAGGAACAGCAGTGACCCCTCACACACTTCTTCACCCGTCAACTTGATGTTGCCTGTTACGTCAATGGTGTTGGGGTGAGTTGTTGTTGACATCCCTTCGTCAAACTTTAGACACGTGATGCGATAATTTTCTAGAAAATGTCGTTATTTAATTATTCTTCCTACGTGATGAATAATTTCACAAATGTACGAATGTTTGCTGAATCAATGGTATTTCGTCCCACTTACTGTCTTCGCCGGTCTTGATTGAGGGAACCAGACGACATCAATAAGTAGTTCCAAGAATATGCGGTTAGGCCGTCAGCCCCTCACCCGCCTTCACTGTTATACATGCTACATCCTTTGGCCCTTGACACTTTGAACCTTATGTCGGACACTGCGCCCAGACCACAGTTTACAAGCGGCATAAATAAACCAAACTACCCACTTCGCTGTCTCTACCAATGCGTCCTTCCATGCAGCACCTAGTCTCCAACAACTCGCCGTCTCCTCTGCGGGTGACGCAGTAGGCAACACTGGCCGCTCGCTGTATGACGCTGTATGATATTAATATTAGTCTTGCCGCTAAGCATGTATTTAGAGAAGAAACGAGCATTGGAGTGCAGCCAACGTTTCCTCGTACGCTACCAGCAATAACCCCCATATAAATCCTTATGTGCAAAGAGATAAATAAATATAGCAGACAATTAGATGAGGACTTTTTAAACATGGATAGGACACTGTAATGTAATATACGAACAGCCTAACCCTGGTCTAGCGTTCTCGCATGTTATGCAGGTAGCAAGTAGAACATCAATGATTGTCCTGTCAAAATAAAAACGTACTGAGTAAACACAACACTGAACGATAAACCTTGATTATCAAGAGAATTAAAAAAGCTTGCATAAAGAAAAAAATTAAATGTATTTGGCATTCCTAAAAGATAGGTCAATATTAACACAAAGTCGCTACAAAACTACAAAAAAACAAGCTAACAAACTTATAATGTCTAGAAAAGAAGAATTATTACAGGCAAACACAGAAGAGTCTAATACAAGAGAAACTAGGCAAATTGGTAACAATATAATAGTAAAAGAAAGTATAAATAAAAACATTTGAACAAGTCTTGTGTTAATAAAAATCGAGAAATATTAGCAACTGAGAAATAGCAAACCATTTCTTTGTTAACATAGGTTTAAACATATCCAACCTCATGGAACCTTGCCCGAGAACAAAGCTCACGGTCTTGTGAAAATTTACGTACCAGGGTCAATGTATACACAGCCCGTTACTGAGAAAGAAGTACTTGATATTGTGTTTGGGTTCAAAAGTAAAACATCATACGGACACGACGAGATCAGCATTCAAACAGATAAGCATGTAATTAAGAACATTGTAAAACCGCTAACAAACTGTAGATAGATAGGTAGATATATATATATGGATAGTTACATATATAGCTATTATATATATATATATATATAAATATATAAATATATTGATAGATAGATAGAAACTGCTGGTCTGTGGGACAGCAGTTGTCTTACCGCTACACTGAGAGTGCTGCAGCTGTAGATATATTAATAGATAGGTAGATAGATATATATATATATATATATATATGTATACATAGATGGATAGATAGACAGCCAGATAGGCAGGTACAATGGTAGGTAGACATACATGCAGACATACAGACAGACAGACAGACAGACAGACATACATATATACAGATATACAGATATATTGACATACATGTATATATATATATATATATATATATATATATTTATATATATATATATATATAGATAGACAGACACACAGACAGACTGACAGAGAAAGAGATAGATAGGGAGAGAGAGATAAGGAGAGAGTGAGGGAGGAGGGAGAGAACGAGATAGATAGATAGATAGATAGATAGATATATAGTCAGACAGACAGACAGGTATACATATATGTAGACATACATGCTGACAGACAGACAGACAGACAGACAGACATACATACATACAGACAGACAGATAGACAAACATACATATATACAGATATATAAAAAGATATATATATATATATAGACAGACAGACATACAGACAGACAGAGCGAGAGCGAGCGAGCGATAAATAGAGAGAGCGAGAGAACGCGCGCAATAGTGTAGTGGCTATACATGTGCGTCTGGCAGGCCCGTGTTCTGATTTTAATACCCGGACCGGGTAGGAATGGTATATTTGATGTATAAAGCTAGCTCTAAACATTGGAAACCGAGTGTCCCTCGTCACTCGGAGGTCACGTTAATGTCGGTTCCGTCTCAATATAGGGCACACAAGAACCACTCAGGACGTCACTCACCTGACAATGACTACCCTCAGTGCCAGCAATGAAAGGTCGGCTTGTCCATAATTTTCTGACTAGTTGAATGAGACCTCATAAAACACGACAATCACAACATGTATGGACTATTCAGCAAATAGAACGTTGTCGAGTGCTGGAAACAAGTATAACTAGAAGGTGCGGTTAAATTAAATGCCAGCTGTTCCATAAAAAAGATATATGTTATGAATGCGGCCGCTCCTTTTGATAATAACAGCCACCAAACCAATCCAGTTAATTAGTTTCACCACCTCATAAAATATGACATACAATAAACATTAATGGTCTGCAATCGATGCTAAAGGAATTATTCTGCAAGCAACTTGTAAATTTCCACAACACATGAATAATTAATGCAAGACTAACCTTTCATTTTATTTTATAACGAATTTAATGGAACTGGAACCTATAAAACACTATAAATTGTTTAAATAATTTAATGCCCACTAATGTCTTCCATATGGTCCGTAACTGTAACAAAGCAAATGTCATTACTAAATCGCTGTGTGCAGAGTTTAGTAGGAATACAAATTTGTAGAATTCTGCACCGGCATATGGCTTTATATTGATCGTTCTGAGAGCTTACTAACACTTGGCCAGGATGCCGTTGAGAGGGAGAATGCTATTGCACTTACTGTTGATCGCCATCGTGTACGATGCCCATGGCCCTGGCTCATCAACCGCCGAGTACGTTGCCCAAGACCCTGAATCATCCACCGCAAAGTACGCTGCACAAGGCCCTGCCCAGCTAACAAAAACAGGTTCCCAGAACGTTCCCAGAACGTTAGTTTTATGTTACGATAACGTTATTGCGTAACGTTAGCAGAACGTTTTTTTGGAAAGTTTTCTTAACGTTCCGAGAACGTTACAGGTAACGTTATTGCATAACGTTAGCAGAACGTTTTTCCCTAACGTTATCTGAAAGTTTTTTTGGAACGTTTTCTTAATGTTTCAAGAACATACAGATAACGTTATTGCCTAACGTTAGCAGAACGTTTTTGCATAATGTTAACAGACACAGAGAACCATATTGTTTTACAATATAGATTTTTTGCACAAAAAAGCACAATGTGTATGTACGTATTTGTTGCAATAACTTATTTGTAAGTATTTGTTGCAATAACATGAGTCTAGTTATTATTTTGCATTAGTGAAAGGTGTTATTTTACATAAGAAAAAGAACATAGTGTATTAATATGGCTTTCTCCAGCAACAGTATAACCACTAAGAGAAAGAGTAATTCTTGGTTTCATGGCAATCCACAAATTTATATCTATGGCCTACCACAGGATGGCAAATTCAGTAGAAACTATACCTTACGCCATCAAGGTGAGGGGGCATTTCAATTAGGAAAGAAATTACTAAGAGCGAGTCATGGTCATATACCTTGTTGGCCTTTCTCCTTCCTCTGTGACGTGCAAACTTCAACGTTTCTGCGATCACTTCTTCAATATCATTAACTTTTGAAATTTTGTGAATGCGTGTGCACGCTTCTGAAATGAGAAATACGAAATGAGGTAACCACTTTAGACTAAAATATCTTGAAGGGAAAGAAAAGACAACTTTTGTGGTTATGCACCTAAAAACTTAATACAAGCTAACCACTTGCAACCACAATCAACATCTTCACGTTAGTGGTTAACTTGAAATGCAGTCTCAAAGTGGAAGATTCTAATAAAATGTTCTATATCAAGGAAACCGGCATCTTGCCCATGGCACAGTAAATTACCAGTGGAGGAATAACAAACACTACATAATATTTTCTGGACTCAAACTGAGCTATATATATATTTAAGAGTTTTGAGTTTGATCAATTGCTATGAGGTGGTAATTGTATTCATCGGTGACCAGGTGATATAAAAATTAAGAAAAGAGATACTGATCACAACTTGGCAGATGGAAAACTTGGCAGATGGACAACTCCACGAACTTTCGCTTCAATATTTTCCCCTTAAGGCTGTATTGTCCAAGAATATCATTCGTTGCCACCTTCCACAGCAAGCGACGAATAATGTCGCCAGTATTCACTCCTTTAAAGGAGCTCAAGTAGAGAACATTAGGATAAATCAAAATGAACAATTAAAGTCACGTTTCAAAACAACTTGATATGAACGCCTTGAGAAAATGTATATCCACAAATATATTGCATATACAATTTTTTTATTGATACAATTGGCTTTTTGTTGATTGTTGCCAAAATACACACTTTTTACAGGGTCCAATTATGTGATTGTATTTGTAATTGATTACATAAAAATGGTGTAATTAATTATGTTTTTGAACATGTCCTGCAATTGTAATATATGTTTCTGTGTAATTGAGTTTTGTTACATCAATTACACAGTTTTAAAAAAAGTACTAAAAAACGGCTGTCCTTCAGATTTGTTGCAGTCTACAAAATAGTAAACCATACAAGATACCCAATGCCTGAGTTGTGATACTGTGATCCCAACGTGTCATTGAAGCACAGTGCTAATTAATGAGAAGGACACACTTGGCTGGCAGTGTCCACTGCTACTGGTTTCTCAGAGGGTGGATTACCATCTGTCACTGTCCAAGGGTCAATAGAGATCATTACAGCTAATGCAATTAAGCATTGGTCAGCATGCTTTGTGGAATCTAGTTGCTCAATAACATTTTGTTTCAATCAATTGTCTTTGTTTAGTTCTGTCAGCAGGGCTGGGTCCAATTACACAAAATCAATTACAATTACTTTTCATTTGTCATTGCAATTACAATTACAGATGGGACCTGCCTACTTATTAGTTAGTGAGTATTAACTGGTTTAACATATTCAACATAGATAACAGTCTATGGAGTTATGTCTTCAGTGTAACGGGGACAAGAGAACAGCAGGGGACAACTTTATACGGGTGAGTGTAGATGACAGTGAAACTAACAGCTGCAGCACTCTCAGTGTAGCCGTAAGACAACTGCTGTCCCACAGACCAGCAGTTTCTATTTATCTATCAATATATATATATATATATATATATCTATAATAGCTATATATGTAACTATCCATATATATATATACCTATCTATCTATATATATATATATATCTATATATATTTACGTGTCTGTCTATCTATCTATATATCTATCTATATATATATATATATATATATATATATCCATCCATCCATCCATCCATCCATCCATCCATATATATATATATATATCCATCTTTATATCTATCTATCTATCTATATGTCTCAGTCTCTCCCTCCTCCCTCGCTCTCTCCATATCTCTCTCTCTCTCTCTCTCTCTCTCTCTCTCTCTCTCTCTCTCTCTCTCTCTCTCTCTCTCTCTCTCTCTCTCTCTCTCTCTCTCTCTCTCTCTCTCTCTATCTCTTTATCTGTAAGATAGATGACATATGATTAACGTTACGGCATTTTTGTAACATTTCGCTTAGTGCATTAATCTTGTTTTCATTCGTGAATTGACACATCGTCTTAGTTTTAACATAGGATGATTTTCTGATAACAATTAAGAGTAAACCCTTAGTTCCTTGTAGCGAATACCTACTAATTAGATTATGCTACGTGAAATAAACTATTGGAAATAACTACACATTGATTGCAGTTTGTTCTACAGTGGGGAGTACGAACATCTTGGCCGAAGTAATTACGCGATCATACTTAAACTAAGTTGATGAAAGGACGCAGTACCAATCAGGCAGGTTCATGTTTGGAATACAATTAATGGAATAGCATAAAATAATGTATCACAGACCCAATTTCGAATTGCACGTGTATTTCCATTGTTCAATTAATGTATCACAGGAGTTACGTCCCCCGTAAAAAAAACTTGTAAGAGCGAGCAATGCAAGTATCATGGAGTTGCGTACATTAGTATTGTTTATTTTTAATTACAACATTATTACTAAATAATTACTACGTTGTCTTTCGTTTCGTTGATGTGTGTGTGTGTGTGTGTGTGTGTGTGTGTGTGTGTGTATGTGTGTGCGTGTGTGTATGTGTGTGTGTGTGTGTGCGTGCGGGCGTGTTATATATGTAGGGGATTAACAATATAACGGAGCTATTCATGTGTTTCCACCTCTCTGGTGTTGGCTCGTATTGGCAGAGCTGGTATCGGCAGTCTCGTAACTGCTTGAAACCTTCTATTTGCCAGGAGGATTCGGGTCGATGGTCGTCGAACACTGGACTTATCACATATCGTTTATGATTCCTATACCTTCGCCTATACATTGAAGGTGTGTTACTTGTTGCAGTGAGGGCGGTCCAGGGGAACAAATAATATATACTGGTACTATATATACTGGCGTTGTGGGTCAGGTTTCTCCTATATCAGCTGATATTCAGCTGATATAGCTGAATATTGAAGCTTTTGGTATGCTTCAATATTCTTAAGATTAAAGGCACTGATTCACATAATATGTATCAAATCAATACATATTATTGATTTGCCCGCAAGTGGTTCATGACATTTTAGTTAATTAATCCACGTTGTAGATTAATCAATATTTCTATATTTTGGAAAATAGTGAATAAATCCCCTTTTCAATACACTTGAAGGAAATTATGTAGTAAACAATTTATTGTTTTATTAATCCATAATGATAAATATTACATTTTAGATAAGATATGCATACAAATTAAAAAAAATAATAATATAAACAAATTGTTCTAATTTTCAGTTATGCCTCCTTATAGAAAAACCATCATTGAGTTTCGGACGAGAGCCATAGTTCTTATGGAGCTGGGTGTCAGCTACCGAGAAGTGAGCCAAAGGTGAACGCGTAAACGGTGTACGGCATCAAGAAGAGGTTGGCAGATACGGGGTCGGTGGCCAATAGAGCACGCAGTGGAAGGCCGAAGAAGATGTCGGTGCGATAGGACCGCACATTCGTCCGCTACAGCCTCTGTGATCTCATATTCCCGCAGCTCCGACAGAAAGTGGAAGCATAGTTGGGTGACAGTGTTATCATCCACAATGTGTGGCAGTGAAGAAGCCATTGTTGCGGCCAGCGAACATTAAAAGACGCCTAGAGTTTGCTGGCAGCCATAAGAACTGGACTGCGCAGCAGTGAGAAAAAGTTTGTGGTCAGATGAGAGTGTCTTTCAGCTTTTCTGTGGGGCAAAGCTTGCCATTGTGCGGAGGAGGGTTGGTGAGAGGTACAGCCCACAGTGCATTGTCCCCACAGTTACACACGGAGGGGGCTCCCTGATCGTTTGGGGGAGTGCATGTCTGGACGCGGAGTTAATCAACTTTACCGGTGTGAAGGCACCATGCCGCAGGACCAAAATGTCAGGGTGCTGAGGAACCACATGCTGCCTTCTGCATCTTCGCTTTATGGTGAGGGTGAAGCATTTGTCTTCCAGCAACATAATGTTCTTTGTCATAAAGTGAACAAGGTGATGTAATTCCACGAGCACTCTCACATCGAGGTCCTACAGTGGCCGGCCCAGAGCCCAGAGCCCAGAGCCCAGAGCCCAGAGCCCAGAGCCCAGAGCCCAGAGCCCATACTTGAATCCCATAGAACATCTATAGGAAGTCCTCTTCAGGATGGTAGATCGAAGCAAGCCAGGTAGCAGCTGTTTCATGCTGCATGGCAGGCCATCCCGGACACTCCACTCAATGCCGAAGCGAGTTGCAGCGGTGATTGCTGCAAAGGGCCACTGTACAAAATAGTAGTGTTTTTTTAGATGAGAGTTGTATAAATATCATCTACAGTTACTCTTTTAATACTATGAAATCAATTTGGTTGGACTTTTGTTTTAGTTGTTTTTTGCCAGTTTTATTGATATCAAATGTACTGATATACATACGTGAAATTGCAAGTAAAGTAAATGTGTAATAATTATATTCATAGTTAATGTTAAATGTGACATAAAAATCATATGTCAAACTCTAATTTACCGCTTTCCTTTGGGTTTTTTTACATGTCAATTACGCATGGAAGCAGCCATATCATAACAAATACACAAACCAACGTAAATCTTCAATCTCAAATTGTTGTAGGCATTCTTGGTGAACTAATATTAGTAACGGTATATAGATAAAGACGTGTCTTATTCAAATCTCTCTTTTAGAATTAGCAACTACAAAAGCTTGATTATATATCGTAGAATATGCCATTGGTGGTTTCATACCTGGATACAATAAAGACTGAACATTCTCGAAACCCAGTTAACACGGCATGATTTGGCCAATGATGGCTGCTGCATAAATTTCATTGGTACTTCATTGGCCCAGTGAGTTTTGCAACCTGGGAATAATCCTGAAATAGGCCCTTGGCCCTAATTTTTTTAATGTTTAACACACATTATAGAGGTGTTTTTATATAATTAACATTTAAAGGAGAACAATCTTCAACAACACAACCCAACACCCCCCGTCTTCAGACAGATGTTATGACCAAATGTCATGCGAGATAATGCTACATCACGACACTACAGTTGTGTTGAATAGTATTAATACAAACACAGTAACAGTACAGACGAACTATTATTGTTAGTGAGTTGCCACACTTCCAGTTACGCCCAAACGTAAAAATAATGTACTAAGGTTGTTTTCTCTACTATACATATAGTGATACTAACCGTTATAATGTGTAACAAATTCGTATAAACAATATATTGTAGAAGTTATAAAGTTGAATTTTGACTAGTCAATATTAAAAGGCATCGGTTTCTAGCGACATTTGTATCAAGCTCGGTAACTTTACGATTTTCCAAAAAAGTACTCTGACCAATCAACTCTGTTGTTTTGGTATGACGTCAAATTGCACATGTTCCAATATAGCGATGTAAACAAAACAAAAACAAAAATTGCAGATTCATTGTTTTATATATTTTGTTTAAATTGATGTAATTTTATATGATTTTCAGGAAAGTTAAGTAATCCAATGAACGCCATGTTTAATTAGGAGCTATAAATATCTATGAAATACAGACTAATTTCTGGTAAGTTAGCGCCCCATAGAGACTGCTGCCACAGTTCCGGTGACGTCACCGTTGTTAGCGTCCCCTAGTGACTGGTACGGGTGGGTAGAACTGGGCGGGTTGGTGGATGACAGCCTCTTAGTGGGTGCGTGCATGCGTGTGTGTAAGGTAGGACCTGCTGGCGGAGGCTAATGACCGCCTTTTATCGGGTATATCATCGTATGTGCCTAAGTGTACGTATTAAAAAAACGAACCAAACAACATATATTAAATAATTATTTCACATTTTAATCATCTTCATCCTCTGTTTTATTCCCAGTATCGTGTTCATCCGTGTCCAAGATCCACCATTGTATTAGTAGTGGTAGAAGCGGTGGTGGGCCGTGTAACGACTCCAATAATTCTTTCAGAACATCTATGAAACCACTCTATCTATGCTCCACCCCCCATTCCACTTGTTCCATCGTTCTTCCAAAACTGAAACAGATAATTAGAAAAAAAGTGTATTATGTGATACATTTTAAAACTGGCATTATCAATGAACGCGTTATTACTATTAGTCAATGAAAGGAATCACCGTTATATTTTTTAAAAGACGTCCATCTTTGTCTTGTGACGTTGTGTTGACGCGTTACCTTTAACAATGTTGTTGATGTGGGGCTTTTTAAATATCGCGTCTTGTTTATCATTGCCACCGCGACAACAGCTGCTTTGATTAGTCATCAACCACGCGCACGTGTTGATGCGTACCTTTACAAATGGCGTCTTGTTTATGTTTATCATCGCCACCACGTGCTTTTGATTAGTCGCCAACCAGCGCGCGCTTTTTTATGAGTGATTCTATGATCTGAAACGGGACCACTGAAGTTTACTTGCGTTGGCCAATTCAGCGTATAATGTGCGATATCGCGATGACGTCACGATATGATATAGAAAGTGAAAGACTACCTGCGCAATGGAGGCGTGAGTGGTGGTGGGGCTGATGAGGGTAACTAAAAATTGCTATACGCCTCCGCCGCCGTTCATGCCGTTAGATCCGGTGGACAGTCCGTTGACGTGTGGTGACGTCGTGACATATTCGCCTTCGTTCATACTACAAGATAACGACATGCCACCATGTAGTGGTCAGCTTGTTTTATGTCGAACTTTAACCTGTGCCGAGTCGAAGCGTTCGGACGGGTGTATATTTCTGTTGAATACGCTTATACGTATATAAATACGATGTTTACTGAAGACGAACGAACGCGCGGAAAGTATCAAAGAGGCAAGGTCAGCGTATGTGGCGAAACGCAGAATTAGAGTCATAAGGAAGACGAGAATAGCATCCGAATGGGATGCTAACCATGTCAACCGTATGCAGAACTTATTGGTGACAAAGTTCACGACCTCGAAAGAGTTGAGAGAAGGCTTGCTGGCTACTGGAAACGTTGAATTGGTGGAGTGGGTACCGTCGAAAGAAGGTTTTTTTGGGTCGACTAATATGGTAAGAAAGGTCGAAACACGCTCTCAGAAAGTTATTGATGGAGATGTGTGATGAATGTAGAAGATAAAACAGGATTACATGCCTAGCGCGGATATGGATACGTCGTTGAAGCTTCCTTTTACGTGTAGTGTAGCCGGTTCTACGGGGAGTGGTAACATGGGGGATCTCGTGAACGACGCCCTCAGAAAAAGGAATCGACTGGGGAGCATTCGCGCGTTATATGATACGTCTGACCATCCCTGTGGAATTCGTCATCAACGTAGATCTACTACTAGTCGCCTTGTCGAGCTCACTCTCTCGGTCGTCGGTGGGAGGACTATTACAGAGAGGTGAACCGCTCGACGGGTTTATATGGCGCTATGAAGCGGGGTCGAGCGGTAGTCGTCACTGCAGCTGTCGTGTTCTTTTTGTACATTATTATACAATTTCCTAGGCGGTTATCCTCCTACTCCTGGTGCAACGGATAGATCGTCGTACACAACGACACGCCATGGGAGGCCGACAACGCAAACTACTAAGTCGCGTTCAACCCGAAACACGTGTGGAGTTACAGCAGCGTCGACGCCTTGCACCGGACAACCATAATACTGAAACGAGCCGTCAAGCTGTGATTGTCGGAGCAGGACACCTATACCCTTCACAAACCGGTGAAAACCCATTTCAAGCAGCGCTGCGTCGTCGTATGCGGTCGACACCAGCGACATCAACTAGAAGACCTTCCTGGACGTGCTCACCAACCGTTGGAGCGGATAGAACCGCGGGTTCCGGGTGATTTACTCGACCGTGATGACGTACGTGCCGTCAGGGATAGGGTCAAGGCGTGTTGTCAGGGGATGAGGTGAAGGCGTATGGTCAGGGGATGAGGAGAAGGCGTGTGGTTAGATAATGATGTGAAAACATGGTGTTTGTAACACAGCCAAAGTGTAGCGCCATGAATTGACAGAACATTGAGTGTTTACATGTTCCTTTTAGACGTACTTAACTGTGCTGCGTCCCATATTAACACCAATTCCTTGCAAAACCTAGGCGCCGTAATATTTACAGCTAATTAGAACAACTGGAGAGTGTGCAGTGTCACGCGATGCTTGCCCTTTTGTACAGTTGCACTGTTATATAGTAACTTATTTGCTTTACTTACTTAATCCTATTGGTGCCGACATTGTTAACAGTTCTTTGTTTCCATCCAGTGTATCTGGTCTTCTCCGTGCCGTTTTGAGTTTTCCTTTTTTGTTTTCCTTCGGGTGTCCATATTAAAGCGGTCTTGGTTGCAAATAAATGATAGGTATATTGAGAGGAATTGTACCTCGTCTAAGACATTTATTTGCATACCCCAGGCCAACAAATTTGAAACTTCGCGTATGTACCAATAATTCATGCGCCTATATTTGAATATATTCATCGCGTCATCAAGATATAGGCTTAAATTATGTTTGTTTTAAATGTGCACGTTACAAGCTCTCTGTTGGTCAGAAGCATGCTACGCATATACTCTAAACGTTAGGTCATTTCCGTTGGTTTGGATAAGACGAATACATGTCGATTATTTTAGTTTAAATGATCATTCCTTAACACGTCTCTCACTCTTACACACACATCAGTCCGCACATTTCAGTCTAAGTCGTTATTGTGCCTCGGGCCTCTGAACACAATAACACCCAACTCGTCTACATAAGTAATTAAGCAACATATCCTTAGTTCACGTCCCACGGGTCTGGGGTCTCTCTTCCTTCGTTTCATCGGCTTGTTGTATAGTTTTTTTGCCTTGTTTACGTTTTAAGCAGGGCCTACCACACATCCCTTGTTTGTCGTATTAAGCCCGGAGCATAGCAATCGTCGGCTTATGTGTTTTTGGGGTCAGTCTGCTCCCAAGGATGTCATTCATGACGAAGACCTGTAGCTATCAACGCTAAACGTGTCTTACTGCCAGCCCGCCGAGCACTGTGGTCAGTTTGCTGACCACAACACGGAAACACATCATCTCGTCAGCGCGCTCATTGCAGATTTTGCAATAGTTGTGGCGGTACGGTGTACTGCATTTTTTCTAGATGTTTCTTTGGGTCAGTGGATCAGACTATTGATCCGTCCATCACAATTAAATAATGACGAAGAAGGAGATTATCCCGGCGGAGATGGAATAACTGAAGGAGCTAGGGTGTGTAAGTTAACACCCCAGTTGTACACAAAATGGAGAACAATTTTAAAACGTAGGAGATACGGCAACTCAGAGGTCTACTGTTGACGGAGGTCCAGACGAAATGCACCCTGGGATTCAGTGGTCGTTATAAGTGGGGCTAGTGTTGAGTAAAGAACACCTAGGCTAGTTATTGCTTCATCGTGCTCGCTGTCTGTTCAGCTTCCTCCACCAACCGTCTTCTCTACCTCGTGGCTCGTACAACGTCCAGCTGAGTTCTCAGGAAACGCGTATGATGATTCATCGGCCTTCTGTGGTACATGTTGTTAATCCGTCTTGCACAACCTAGGCCACACTGACTGGAAGGAAGGGGCGATATGTGATTCACTGCTGCGCCATGCTTATGGAATCGATCATTCTACTCAGACGTTGTGCCACAAGGGTCAATCAATGACCAAGGAATTGGCTCCCTGCGTACGTACAACAGTTCGTTTGTAGAATTATCAAACGAAACCACACATGGGACACGTCGGATGGTTGTGTTAGAACATAGATTACTTTACGTTGATCTGGTAATTGGAATTGGTGACTGCTCTCCTTGGAGGGATATCTCAACGGTGGCTGATCGACCGACTGAATTATTGTCTCCAATATTTACACACTCAGCCAACCATGAATGCTGGTAAACTATAGGCAAGCTAACCAGTTTAGTGATTATGGCGGTGGAAGCTGTTGAAAGGGATTAATTTCCCGCATGTCGAATGAAACAGTTCTCTAAGGAATGGTCAGTCTTGATCCCCTGGTCCCACGGTGCCCACTCAGAAATGATCAGTAGTGTCATCCTTGGTCCCACGGTGCCTCTTCGGGAATGGTCACTCTTGTTCCCCTGGTCCAACGTTGCCCCTTGAGGAATGCATAGTCTCGTACTACCAGGTCCCACTGAGTCCAAAAAGAATGTTTTATATAACCACGACACCTTCCTTTTCTATTTTACTGCCTTCCTGAAATAATTATTCGCATAAAATCGACTGTGCAGTTGACATTAAACGTGTGATATTGCCTCGTAATAGTGATTGAAGCGAGAAACCTTTGACGCGTGACAATCGTCTAAAAGGTATTTCATGTACCTAGTTCACACACCATTACACACCGTTATTTAATTAAGTACACTGTCATTAATATTGTGTTCGTGGAAGCATTGCGTAGAATCGATTTCAAGGGACAAACGGTAACAAGTATACTTTGATATCGATGTAAGTTGACTTTATGATGCACGCGCGCTTTCACATACACGCACGCCCGCTAACACACACACACACACACGCGCGCGCGCGCATACACACACACACACACGCATACATACATACACGACGGGCGAGCGCCGCCTTAACGCAGGAATCGAAGCGATTAAAACAATTTTTAATAATTATTTATATATTGTCATGGTGGGCGGTGCAATTCAATTATGAATTTTAACGATGCGGCCACTATTAGTAGCACATAACAAACTAATTGTGCATTTTGTGAAAAAGCACCGACTTTGTCACACATGTAGACTCATACATTATGAACAGATTTGGATATTGAGCCATCACAGATTTGGCCTATTTCGGTTGTAGCAGCCATTTTCCAAAATGGCCGCCAGCGGTCACTGTTATTTTACATACCTTCTCTACTGGGGAGGAGAGCAGGTTGACAGTGGAATTAATTCACTTATAAAAGTCCAACAGTGGTTATGGAAGAGTTAATTATTTGAATTTTATCAGAACAAATAAGTCAACCTCGAATAATGTGTCTAATTAGGCTCATCATGCAGTTGGATTCCGAACGGAAGTCAATGATGAATGATCAATGACTGTCTTGACAGATACTAGTACTACTACTGGTCATATTAGTAATAATAGTAGTAGTGTTGGTGGTGGTAATAGTACTAATAGTAGTAACACCTGTAGGAGTAGCAGTAGTCATTGTAGTAGAAGTGAAACATGCACAATGGCGGACATTTTACAAAACGGCGTTCAGACAATTGAATCGGAATTTGTGTTCAGAACTGCCATCTCCAGAGGAACTAGGTGACTTCTAGTGGGAACAGTTGACATCATTAGTTTCTACAACAATGGGCAAAATTACTAACAAGGATTACGGTGCTCTTTTAATAGTTAATTACATAAAAGCAGCAAGGAGTTGCAGAATGAGTCTCATTTTTATTTGCACATTTTATGCTTTCTAAAAGGGCAAGACGGACTGTTGTATAGCTGAACACCGACCTCATTTAGGCCTAATACCATTATACCCATATAAAAAAATATGTTTAAAAACGTAAGTAACAAAAACTGCAAATTATTCGAGAACACGGGTGAAATTGAAAGGGCCGTTTACCAAGCATAGAACATAGACATATTCAACAACAATACATGCTTGTATGGCGAATAGAACAGTTCATATCAATAGTCAAATACTGTTCTCTTCAGCTCCTGTGTATCCATAGTTGTTGTGACGGTTCCCTTCAGTGGTCAATTTTGGTTGCACCCCGTTCACACAACAGCACGCATGCATCTGCATGCACGCACGCAATCACGCATGCACACATATTCACACAAAGCAGTGTATTTAAATGCAGTCGTTTTGCACTAGCAACGCTTCCCACAACCCTTCTTGAACTTGCATGAAATTATCTCAGGAAATTCTGTCCGTTTCCCGGTATGGCTGCTGAAGCCACATCTTCGCACTCATTTCCCTGCTTTTCCCTTGCTACGTGTTTTAGTGAATCTACAGTGTAGCTATCCCACACCAAGTCCAGGCGCGGTGCAGATTGAAGCTTTGTGTGAACAGGTATGGAATCAAGATCTGTCTGGCATACTCATCAAATTTCTTGAATGCGGCTGACATCAGCATCTGTATGATGACATCTCCATCAAGGATTACACTGGTGGTGACAGGAGCCTCAGACTGGATATCGGAGACGCATTCCAACAGGTTAAAAGGTCAATCTTCGTGCCTACAAGGGCCCTACATGGAGGCGTCCTCCACCAGAGAGTGACCATACCCGGCTGATTTGTTAAGAGTTCAGCCATGTCCTTCGGGTGAACAAGGACCCACCTGTATAGATAGTATGATCTGAGCTATGGAAGCAGTGGCCAATTCTGTCAGAGCGTCCAAGGTACATCTATAATGATGCCTGCCTCATAAAATACACGTAGACCAGTAACGACACCTCTATTTCCAGTTCCACTGATATCTGCCTAAGATTCAGCTGTGCCACGGAATTCTTCAAGACATCCATTGAATGCCGGATCATGGTCACTCTGTGAGCACTGTTCAGGAACAGCGGAAGTAGAACGGTGGGGCCGATGATTAAGGCTTCTGGTGGTTGGCGGCTGGCATGAAATGTGGCCCAATATGTGTTATGCTCGGTCCCAGTTGTGTTTGTTCAGGACTGCTTCGCCTGGTCTATCAATAAAATTAACATTCTTCACCAGTCAGCTGAATGAAGTCATGCTACCAGTAGTGTTGTTGTTGACAGGATGTACTCCAGTGCAGTGGTGTGGCAAATGGCCGTTGGTCTTGGAGCTTGTATCCACAGAACCTCCAAAGATAACAATGCTTCCATTAACTCCTTCAGCAGCGACTACTTCATTATTACGACCATTGCCACCACTACCAGTAGTAGTAATAGTCGTGGTAATAGTAGTCGTTGGGGTAATAATCGTAGTAGGTGCCAAGCGGAGTTATTTTTCATTCATTATTGACTTCCATTCTGTACCCAACCGCATCATGTGCCTAATTAAACAAATTAGTCTAAGTTGACTTCTTCTTTTTAAAATCAAATAATTAGCTCTTCCGTAACCACTCTTGGACTTTTATCAATGAATTAACCTCCACTGTCAACCCGCTGTCATCCTCAGGAGAGTAGGTATATAAAATAACAGAACAGTGACCGCTGGCGGCCATTGTGGAAAATGGCTGCTACTGCTGCCAGAGGCCATAATTGCGACGGCTCAATATCCAGATCTGTTCATAATATAAGAGTATACATGTGTGCCAAATGTTGTGCTTTTGTCACAAAATGCACAATTCTTCTGGATGTGTAGGTTAAGCCACCCCATTACTATTTCATGGAGTGCTTATTTTATGTGACAGCGCCGTCTGGCTCGGGCCTTGCACTTGGACCTACCGTTATCTGACACAATGACCCGACGTTCAACTGTCTTATTGTTAGCGCCGGGCCATTGTTCTAGTGAGAGATGAACTTCATGGTCGCGCCGATGTTTGCACGGACTGCCATGGACACGGTGGCAACACAGTGTAGCAAAACAAACAACTTAATTAAAGGTGTCAACGCGGCGTTCAGTAGTTAATGCCCATCGCATCAACAGTTTTCTTTGTAATCTGTAATTGCGCTTTACTACATCGCGTTGTTCCGAGGCGCGATGTGAAACTTTAAATGTCACCCGGGAAACTGGCAGCGTTCATGGATATTTGCAAAACAAATACAACATTACATACATCTGGCAACATACCGTGATTATGTTTCAACAATAGAATACAGCATAAGTATTTATTTAAGTGATAAATATTCATTATCTGATAATATATAAATAAAGGCTCTGTCTGATCAAAAAACTCCTACGTGACTAATTATGCACAACATTATTTGTTGTAGTATATATATATCTTAGTTATGTATATATTCGGGGCCCTTCCTAAAAAAATAATATAGTATGTAATATATGGGTAGATAAACATATAATATAGACTTAACAACTGGCTTTTATATAATTTGTTCGTCACCTTTTTAATAATGCCAATATTCTTATATATTTTGTTTGATATATATTTATATATGATATTGATATATATATAATGTAAGCGATCCAGTTCAGTGTGTTATTTATAAGTAGACTATTATTTGGTTTACATTGTCAACCTTTATGCCGTCTATGTAAATATTAGTATCCCTCTGTCTTATACTCTTTGTATTAATAAAGGTCATTGTGAGAGATTTATGTATATTTAAAGAAAGTTTATAAATTTTAAGCCATAGGGATAGTCTTTTTATTTCAGAGTTCTGAACATTTTTCATTTCATGTGTATTGTTGCCTATATCTGTTATATTTAATTTCATTGTAAACGGTCGTTTTTTTAGGTAATATTTATACATTTTGTGTTTATTTCTACGTCCACGGTTTATGTTTTCTTGCCCTGGTCGTTTTTATTGAATTATGAATTATTGTACACAAGTAAAATTTCAAATGTTCACCATGTCCTGTGTTATTAACCAAAATGTTTACAGTTTTTTATATCTTCCTCTTGACTGTTGGTTATTATTTTGCCGTTGAAGTCTTTGGTAATAATCCTTCCGTCATATGACCAACTGTCAAGGAGCTTGTGTAGTTTCTTCATTGTCCTGCACAAATAGAGTAGTCTCGCTCGTTTTGTGTCAGATCTTCCGAAATGTACACGTTCGGTCGTTTAGTACGAAGTCGTTTTCTGGCTTTCATGAAGTCAGCTTTCTATTGGTAGTCTTTAAACTGTATAATTATTTGACGTGAGTGATCTTTCTTTGTGGTGGATGTTCTGGTCCCAATCCTGTGAGCCCTGTTGACATTGCTGATTGTGAGTGACAAGTCCATCTCATTGATCAAATCAGTGATATTTGTTTCAAGTTGCTCACCGTCTTTATTTTCAGTCATCCCTGTTTTTCGCACATAGCAACATCTCTAGGCCATCAGAACAACAATATTAAGACTATAATGCCCGCCGCCTGACAGGATACCTTGGTAGATGACAGTTTTGGTTGTAATGTTTATTAGATATTTGATAGCATACAGCATCATCACATAAACACTATGAAGCGTTCGCAGTTACGCGTTCTGTGTTCAAAATGACGAAGGTGGGACAGAATGCGAAGTTCATGTTCACTGATAGGCCCTTGTCGTGATATTGTAGAATTGTCAAATTAGATAACATTCGCATTGCTATGCTATTGGCCTGAGGGTAAACATAAGCATTACTGTGTCATGTTGCCAAACCTATGACACTGGGGCCGTTTTACCAAAGTACTTGCCGCGCGCGCGTGGTTCCTGCGATTGTTAGGTTACGTATTACATAACATTGCACGCACATTACGTTTTACCTTCAGAACAACCGATTTACCCATAAAGGGAGAGAATCCTGACATTTATTTTGAAAATATATAAGTATTACGTCCTATTCGAGGGGTAAGAAAACGTTAACCTATTCGCTTGCTCGAGTACAAGTAGATACGTAATTAAGGCGGTCTGTAAAGGTACAGCCCTAAAGGGATTATTTGTGTGAACATTTAGTTGTGTTTGCCATGTGTACATATGGTGATTGCACGATGTTTCAATTTCCAAACAAATATATACGATTTATTTTATATATTATAATGCTACATATTGCCACAATGGTATAACTTTATATGTTTCAAATTACCACGCAACAAATAACAAATATATTACATATCACGGTAAAGCGTAACACTTTAGGATACCTAAATCAATCCATTGTCACGCAAATCACTACACCAATAAACGTTTATTTAAGCATTTGCAATCCGCGGTGTCGAAGATAATAATGTTTCGATCGGGCACCAATCCGACCCGCAATTCTAAAATATGCTGTTTGTTGGTGCAGGTATTCCAGGTCTCCCACACTGAGATAGGGCCTACTGTATCGAAACAATCGGTGCATACACACAGGCCATTACAAACCAGATTTAGACAACAAACATATTTGCCACGAGCGTTACTTTTGTCAAAGCATTCTAATTCGCATACCAATACTGCTAATCATTAAAACATGTCAACTGTGTGTTATTGCACATTACACGAGTGCGTGGCCGTCAACGATACATTACATTTTCAAAATTGTCAGCGGTGTTTAGACACTTTTACCATCAAACATCACGCTCGCTTTACCATTAGCGAGCGTGATGTTTGTTTAATTATGCATTAATGTCATATAACGCTGCATCTCCCCATGTCGCGCAACTTCACAAAGGTAAACTGTCATGTCGTGCCTAGACACACAGCAATACGCAGTAGTCCCAATTTGCTAATCAACGTAACAACTGCCGTTGCAATTACATTAATTCAGAGTTTACAAAGACTCAGAAAATGTGTTTTGTTCTCTAAATGTAAACATTATATGCTACCGCATAAATATTTACATTTTATTTAAATATTCAATATATATATATATATATAAAACGCATATTTTACCATAATCACATATAAAACAACGATAATCAACAATGCTTCAGCCGTTACTAAAAATGAGTGTCTCTGCAAAATCTGCATTATAGCTGAATAGCTAAATGAAACAGAGCACACAAATATTACGAGTGTGGCTATTAGAGACGGGTTGTGTGGGACTCGGGCAAAGCGGCGACCCATTTAGATCGAATGGGTTTGTTCCCGCTCTGTCTCGCACCGCATCGGCCCAGCCAGAGTCGTCGAACTCTCTGCGTCAACGTGAAACAAACACAAATAAAGACTCCCTGGCAAGTGTTGCACACAATGAAAGGGTATTGCAAGAAACTTAGAACGTGGACGTTAGCCAAGATACCGATCAGCCAAGTGAATCCCATAAGTGATGTTAACCGAATGTAAATGACGAATGTTCTGCGTTGCTCCTGTGGTCGTCGCGCTCTGCTGCTAATTGACATGGCATGCTTGAGTGCGACGACGGTTCGAACAAAGAACACTATATTGGCAGTGATGACTGCGGCTACAGGAGCTACAAAGTAATAAACAATGGCTCGTGGACCAACAATCCAACACATTGTCCTGTTGCCGTAGCTGAAAGGTAGTTCCGTGCCGAAATCAAGTGTCAGACACACAGCAACGAAAACAGCCGGTATGCCCCAGGCGTACACGACAAAAACACGAAGACGCGATGCATTGCGACTATCGTCGGATGGCTTCTGATCAGAAAAGGTGCACGACATATCGAATGCAAGAACGTTCATCCAGAGAAAGGCGACCAGCCATGTGTAGTGCTGAAATGCAGCCACGACGATGCAAGCTTCACGATACGACACAAAGTTGTCGCTCACTTGTAAAGATAGCTGGGCAAAGAATAACGCCCCGCATAGATTCATTACACATTTCCCAGCTCTCGTGCGAATCTCTTCAAACATACAGTAGGTGGTCATCGTAAACGCGAGACAGACCATTGACAAAATGTTCCCGATTAACGTGAGAAAACCTTTAACGTATGCGGTAATGTTGTTGCCTTTGTCAATGATATCACGATTTCCAGTCACATTATGTAGAAGAGAGGCACACAATACGATCGCATTCGAATCCAGTCTCACAACACTTCTCTCGGGGATATTTATTTCTTGCGATGTTCCACCGTATAACACCAGTGACTCGCCCATGTTTATGTATTCGTCCGCCTGAACCGTGACTGTTTCACATGTGAATATATCTGGTTCACAAACTAAGACTGTCGGATTATCGACCCATCCTGCACTGGATACGTTGTATTGCCATGACATAAGAATCGGCGTTTCGGTGACGTTGTATACCTGTGCTGTATTCAACACCATAAATGTTGATGGAAAAGTGTTGGTAAATTGTTTGTCACTCGGGAAGACTAACTCGCGCCGAATCGTTGGTGATCCATTTAAACAGATACCAGATTCAAAGTGAGCGTTTTGGTTGAATACAAATATGTCTATTTGCATCAAATTATAGAAGGACGAAAACCCAACATGACTGTAATATTTTGCGGTAAACAATTGTACCATAAATAAGACATTGCCTAAATTTCTTGACCGTGCTTCCATTATCCAACACATAGATGTATTGGAGAAGACTTTGCCCCAATTAGTCCACAATTTAAAGTCGTTGCATGGCAAGTATGGAATATGTTTAGCGTATTTCACATCGACGTCAATACCAATTTCTTTTATGATACGTTCGACCTGTACATATGTCTTATTCTTGGTTGCTATGACAACGTATGTTCTAACGTCACGCTTCGTTAACATTTGTGGCACAGTAACATTCAATCTCACGCAATGTTTGTCTCGCAGATGTACGTGACCAGGAGGACACGTGGGTGGGACGCATACTCCAGTCATGTAGTCGAACACACCGTTGTTGCTGCAACGAATACGTCTGTTAGTCGGTTGGTGAGGGTAGACCATCATCCTAGTAAGTGATGGGAGAGGATAATTCTGAGGTAAGGAGATGTAGGTCATAGCACTTGGTTGTGTTATGCCGCTACACATGGCGCAGTGCGGATTATTGTATGCCTTCATCACAGGCAACTGGTATATTTCTGCTCGGTACTTCTGACAAGTGTTTCGTAAATAATCAAAGTCAAACCGCGGATCTGTTAAGGTGGCGTTGCACACACTAATTTCATTCCTGCAAGTGTAACGCTGACCGTCTCCTGAAAATAAAAATAAATATGACAAATTGTATTTAATTTTGCACTTTGAAATCGCTTGATCAAATCGGGAATATCGGGCATATGGGCGCCAATGACCGGAAGCCGGTCTAGTTGTGTTCGCGCAGTTAAAGGTTACACCAGCTGTTATCATATTATAGAAATTATCGCCTGGATTATTGCAAATTGCACAGTACTTGTTGCGATAGATGACACCACGAAACATAACCGGAAGACCTGTGGTAAGTGTTTTGTTCACCAACGATGGTCCTTCGCAGAGGTCAACTATCAGTGGATCAGTGGTCATCATTCCTTCGCAAGACGGCACAACCATTAGTGTGTCTGCATTTTCATGTGGAATTGCAACGCATTTGGCTGCACGTTGTTTTCGTCTTCGCAAAACATCTGCATAGTTGTCGCGCGTTATCATTGGACCAGAGAAGCAAAACGCTTCATAATCTATACAACAATCGCCAAGTTGTATACAGGCTCTGTCACAGTAGCACCCGCTCTCAATATCGCCAATAAATCCACAACTATTTTTGCAAAACGTTTTGCTTAATAGTTCGTCGTAGAATACCCCTTCAAGTTCCTTCATCGCTGAATGATTATGTGTTACATTTATAGTTGAAATATTCCCGTTATCAGTACATTCATTGCAAATAGCTGTCATATTATTGTCACCGTAGTCTGTTTGCAAGGCCGACAGTGTAGTCGTCATGGGGATGTTGGATGTGGGTTTGCCCCGTTCCTTACGTAGATCCTCGTAATTTTCACTGGCTTCCTTCCCAGTACTGAGTGAAGGAGTTGTTATATGATGGAATAACTTTGCCCCTGATGCGCTATTGGCAGCGACTGGAAAGAGAAAGCCGTGATTAAATTTAAATAATTGTGCAATATAATATTTTGATGATCTAAAATGTATGTGTGCATATGTGTGTGTGTGTGTACGTGTGCGTGTGCGTGTGTATATGCGTGTGCGTGTGCGTGTATGTACGAGTGTGTATGTACGTGTTTGCCTACATACAGGAAATATAAATTATACGTACATATATGTACATGGAAGCATGCATGCATACGTGCCTGCATTAAATATACAGACACACATTTTACACTGTCTTTACTAGTACTTCTAAGGAACACATTATGCTGGTATTCTAATTGTATTCCATGTCTCTAACAAATCCTTCGCAACAATAACTTTAGATCGCTTATCTATGAGTAAGAAAAGTTTACATAGCTAATCCATCAGTTCAGTTACACCAGTCACAATCCCACAAGAGAAGTGTCCTTAGCCAAATTATGGGCTGGCACTAACAGCGAGGTTCACTGTGACCGATACACTAGCAATACCAAAACTGCTAAACAAAAGCATATGCAAATATATACAACAAATTATGTTGTGCTAGTTTTGGGGTTCTGCTAATGATTGCTTTGTTTTTCATTATTGATCGGTTCATGTGCGATACCTGAAAACTTTCGCAGTCTGGTTGTTAAGTCGCTTAGTTAACGAGGTTGCTCTCGTTGATAGTGTTGAGAATGCTTTGGTTTGCTCTGCCCTAAATGTTATTCCAAAATTCTTTATAACTGTCAGGTAAACATAATATAGTATTATTTTAGCTGTCTCTTATCAGGACAATATTGTCCGCAAAACTGTAGTGTTGAAAAGTCCTTACATATTTGTACATATGGTGTTGGTGTAATTTGGAGGGTCTCTTGCAAGATGTTCCCGTGAAGTATATGTGGGCACTGGCATGTGTCCACACCTGACGAACAAATACAGGTCTGGTTGTTTAGAACAGCGGTTCTTAACCCATGAGTCGCAACTCAAAATTTGTTTGCCAAGCAATTTTGCGTGGGTCGCCGGGAATTATATGAATCAATATTATGTAATGTACACGTGATGTTGTTGCTTAAATAAATAAAATGAATTCATATATATATATATATATGTATATATATATATATATATATTTATATATATATACATATATATATGTGTATATATTTATATATATATATACATATATATATATATATGTATATATGTGTGTATATATTTACATATGAATTAATTAATTAATTTTATTCATTTCAACAACAAATACATCACATGTACAATACATAATATGTATTAATATAATTTGCTGAAAAAGGATAAGAAGAAGTGCAATACTTATATCATGTTTACCTTTTGCTTTGACTAGCTTATGAATACATAATATTACTGGACAAAATGCAAAATAAAAAAATTAATTCAAGTTCAACAATAGCGTATTACAATTATTTGTTTACTGAATTTAATCATTCTAGTTTATTTTATTTTGTAAACATTCAACGTAACATTCGTATATTTACATTATTGATATGAACATTTTTTAAATTATTATTTAGGACTTTAACACATAATTATTCTATAGTTTAGCTGCATAATACTTTTTGGATTGGTGAACATTTCTACAAGTAATTAATGAACTGTCAAGGGAATTCAAAAAGTTTGCCACTTTGATAGAGATACACTTAGTTTTCAGACTGGTACGTGCCTAATTGTGTTTAAACTTACATTTGTGACGGGTTGAATGAACCGAATCATATACACTGTATTCTGGATTTTTTGGTATATTCCTTGGTAACAAAGTGTGTAGTGTCTTAAACATAATAACAGCTGTTTTTAATTGAAGTCTGGTAATTTCAGAATGTGCAGATTATAAAATAGCACATTTGTATGATCCAGTCTTTCGGCCTCACATAGTAACCGCATAACCATTTTGTAACACAATTAAGCATTGAACATTTGTTGTATATGTGTTACCCTACACTTATGAACAATACATAATATAAGGCATGAAAGGAGCGTAGTAAAAACTCTGCAAACCATGTGTATTTATTAATAAGCTATTGGCTCTATACATAACAGCATGACTCTTTGACAGTTTTGATTTTACTAAATTAATATGAGTTTCCCAGTTTAACTTCTCATCAATCATTACACCCAACAATGTTGTGACATTTACTCTTTTGATTATTTCTTTATTTATCTTTACATAAATATTAACAGTTAATTTACAGTAACATTAAGAGAAAATCAATTTACCGAAAACCACACATGGAGTTGCTCCAAACCACTAGTTACCATAGGAACAAGTTCATTTAGGTCACTATCACATCATAATAGATTTGTATCATCAGCAAATAGAATAAACGTAAACACATTTTACTTTGCAAATGTCATTAATATACATGATTAAAAAGTTTGGTCCCAATATGCAACACTGTGGAACACCACAAGATACATTTAGTGTTTCTGAATCACAATTATTAAAACTAACAAATGGTTTCTTCTTTCTAAATAATTCAGTATCCATTGTTGTGCAGCACCAGGCACCAAGTAGAAATGTAGTTTTGTGGCCAGCATATCATGATCAACAATCCCAAAGCCTTTTGTTAAGTCAATAGATACTCCAATAGCATACTTGTTATTATCTATAGCAGTTGTAATATCTTCTGCCAACTCTAAAAGAGCTTGAGTTGTTGATATTCTAGATTTAAAATCATATTGACTTGGACTGATTATACCATACTTACTGAGGAATAGATCCATTTTTTCATTATATAATTTCTCAAGAATTTTACAGAATTGTGGTAACAATGACATTGCTCTATAGTTTGTAAACACATTGTTTTTCACAAGATTTAAATAGTGAAATAACTTTTGCTATTTTCATCATGCTTGGAAATACTCCCGTTTGAAAAGATGCATTGCAAATGTGAGCAAATGGCTTAACTATTTTAGTAATTACTCTTTTAATTATGGTCATGCTAATATCGCTATTATCAGTTGACATTTTACTTTTTTCACTTTAGTACTGTTCTAGTAATGTCTTGGTTATCAACATGATTTAGAAACATGGTACGTTCAACTTCCCCTTTGAAGTAATCATTCATATATGCACCATTATCCTGTAAGGATATATGTTTAACTAAGTTGGGTCTAACATTTGTAAATAAATTATTAAATCCAATTGCAATATCTTCCTTTTTTATATACGTTTGTTATGTTTTATAATGTATTCTGGGCATGTTGGCTGATTGTGGCGTTTGTTGATTACATTATTTAATATTTTCCAGGTTTCTTTAACATTTGATTTCAGTTTTTTCTAGTAATGTGGTGTAGTAGTTCTTGTCAGAAAATCGTGATATATATGTCAGTTTTTTTTTTAAGATTTATATTTTTGTTTTGTTACCACATATCTGGATACTATAAAAGCTTTATATAATTTATTTTTCTTCAAACAGGCACGTTTTAAACCTTTGGTGAACCAAGTATTTTTGTTAGTGTAACTTTTCCTGGAAACTCTTTTTATTGGACAGTATATTTATAAATATGTTTAGAATAAATCATAAGCTTGATTAACATATGTTGTGTTTAGAACAGTGTCCTAAGATTGCTGACTCAGTTTATCTGAAATTGAAGATAATGGTCTTCATTTATATGTTTAACATATTGAAACTCGGTTTTAATACGCTTGGTTATATTATATTCATAAAGTGTAAAAATTGGTAAGTGGTCACTAATATCATTGAACATAATATCAGACGTAAAATTGTGGTGCAATTCATTGGTGAATATACTGTCCACCAATGTAGTTGATATATCAGTGGTCCTAGTAGGCTTATCAATTAATGGGTAAATACCCAAACTATACATAGTGTCTAGAAAATGTTTAGTGCTGTTATGTATATCATGTTTTATTAAATCTATATTAAAATCACCAAACATAAATACTGTTTTGGTACATTTAGCATCACTTAAAATATGTTGTATGTTTTCACAAAATGTTTCTAAGTTCGACCCTGTGTTAAATGATTATTTAAAGTTAATTCTACAGTAACACTTTCAAGGATATCACGTACTGTACCTGTTTCAGTTTCCACAATTTTATATGATAAGTCAATATATTATATATCATGACTTATATAGATTATAATATATATATATATATATATATATATATATGTGTGTGTGTGTGTGTGTGTGTGTGTATATATATACATATATATATATATATATATTTAATATAGATTGTAACTTCACATGTCATTTGGTGCAAACTGGTCATCTCGCATGCATCTGTTGTGGACAATTCATATTATGTCTGAATCACTACATATGGAAATCTTCAAAGTACAAAATACAGGATATAGTACAGGAACACCATATCTTCTGTCTGATTGTCAGCCTCCATATTGTGCCCAATATGAAGTAAGTTAATGTAATATTCTTCAAAGTACAGTTTCACAGACAAATACCTCTAGTCAACTAGTACAGGAACACCAAATATTCTGTCTGATTGTCAGCCTCCTTATTATGTCCAATATGAAGTAAGTCAATGTAATATTCTTCAAAGTACAGTTTCACAGACAAATACCTCTAGTCAACTAGTCCAGGAACACGAAATCTTCTGTCTGATTGTCAGCCTCCTTATTATGTCCAATATGAAGTAAGTAAATGTAATATTCTTCAAAGTACAGTTTCACAGACAAATACCTCTAGTCAACTAGTCCAGGAACACCATATCTTCTGTCTGATTGTCTGCCTCCTTATTATGCCCAATATGAAGTAAGTTAATGTAATATTCTTCAAAGTACAGTTTCACAGACAAATACCTCTAGTCAACTAGTCCAGGAACACCATATCTTCTGTCTGATTGTCTGCCTCCTTATTATGTCCAATATGAAGTAAGTTAATGTAATATTCTTCAAAGTACAGTTTCACAGACAAATACCTCTAGTCAACTAGTCCAGGAACACCATATCTGCTGTGTGATTGTTAGCCTCCTTATTATGTCCAATATGAAGTAAGTAAATGTAATATTCTTCAAAGTACAGTTTCACAGACAAATACCTCTAGTCAACTAGTCCAGGAACACCAACTCTTCTGTCTGATTGTCAGCCTCCTTATTATGTCCAATATGAAGTAAGTAAATGTAATATTCTTCAAAGTACAGTTTCACAGACAAATACCTCTAGTCAACTAGTCCAGGAACACCATATCTTCTGTCTGATTGTCAGCCTCCATAGTGTGCCCAATATGAAATAAGTTAATGTAATATTCTTCAAAGAATTCGTACGACCTTCCCGACTCCGTTCGCCATCTATGATTTAGTTTCCAGATGTGTTAAGTAATACTTCATAAAATGCGGTAGATCTACTGCTTTTCTTGATGTGATGGCGGTAGATGAGGTTCTTGCGCTATGAATCTAGTCCTATGGGGATACGTGCGGAGTAGGGAACCGCTCCATGACCGGATACTATGTCTATTTTATGGTATATTTACTTATTTTGTGGCAGTTTCTATGTGAATTGTTGACTAGGCTGTAAAATTGTTTTGAAAATGAGTAAATCCTTTTAGAGTAATGAAATATCGGCACGGTGGCATATTTCGGCATTAAAGCGGTAGCCCGACTGGGTCGGGAGATAAACCCAAAATGAAGTAAAGTTATCATGTATACTGCCAAAGCAGTAGACTTGGCACATCTTAATAATTTCATAGGAATGTCTACTTTCTATGTCGATAATGAACGGCGTTGAGTTGGTGACTGCTAGATGTCCAGCAAGCAACGTTAATAAATGATCTCGTTTATAATATATTCATGTTATGTGTTTATTGATTTTATAAATATTTTTGATATCAAGTTACCGTTTGAAGTATTGGGTCGCCAAGCAAGTCGCGATACCGGAATTTGGGTTGCAGCCAGAAAGGTTAAGAACCGCTGCTTTCGAAGTACTGCACGTCTTATTTTGGCTTACAATGGCTGTATGACTTGTACCAGATAATCATCGACGTTATAGTTTCTCACGACGTTATGCTGTCCTTCATGCCTGATACGGTGGTATGTTTTTTTATTATTTTATGAAGTTGTGGAGTTGGTCTGTGCTCTGGTTGAGATGTGTTTTTATATGGTCAAACTTACATTGAAGACCTGCTAAGTAATGTGTCGCCAGGCCTTGCATCCTACCTCTCCTTCCGATATTATTACTTAAGCTTCTGTGTCGAACCTGTTTAAAAAATCTCATGGCATTACGTTGCTTGGAGATCTCACGACAATCGTGCCAAGTAAGCAATCGTCAAAATAGTGTCGTAGTGATGTGATATAGTGGACATTTTAAGACATACATACCCGTCCAACCACCGATATAGCCTGGTGCCCTCTCCCATGTACCAACGTTTTTACTAACCCATCTCTTTCTGTGAACATTCGTATTTACCACCTACACTTGAATGAATTATGTTAATCTGTACTTAAGTTGTTTTGCTTCAATATTATTATAGTTTATTGGGTACATTCGGTCCGCCTCTAGTATGATAGTTTTTTGGTGGCATAATACGCCATCGGTACTTACTGTTGTTCACTGTAGTTGAGCGAGAATCTTGAGCAGCGTACTCAGTGGTTGATGAGTCGGGGCCTCGAGCAGCGTACTCGGCGTCAGAAGAGCTAGGGCCTTTGCCATCGTACACGCCGGTTGATGAACCTGGACCTTGGGCAGCGGGCTCGGCGGTTGATGAGCCTGGGCCTTGGGTAGCGTACTCGGCGGTTAATGAGCCAGGGCCTTGGGCAGTGTACTCGGCGGTTGATGAACTCAGGCCTTGGTCACCATACTCGGCTGAGGATGAGCCAGGGCCTTGGGTAGCGTATTCGGCGGTGGATGAGCCAGGACCTTGGGCAGCGTACTCGGCGGTTGATGAGCCAGGGCCTTGGGCAGCGTATTCGGCGGTTGATGAGCCAGGGCCTTGGGCAGCGAACTCGGCGGTGGATGAGCTCAGGCCTTGGTCACCATACTCGGCTGAGGATGAGCCAGGGCCTTGGGTAGCGTACTCGGCGGTGGATGAGCCAGGGCATTTGGCATCGCTTAACGAGCCGGTGCCTTGTTCAGCGTATACGGCGGCGACCAACAGATAGAGCAGCAATGTTTTGCCGGCTGGCGGCATCGTGGAGAACTGAGGGAAAGCAACCAAACCTGGTTGATATATAACTCATTAGGCACCGTTCTACACACGGGAGCCGCGCCCACAAACCGTTATAATATTATAATTACTTTAAAGTAGTGCGCTAAGCAATAACCAGAACCAGCGTCTGCACGAAGTAAAGTTGATGGCTTTGGTGACGTAAAGCACAAGCAGTGACCTCAGCTATTCTAGCGTGATTTTTAGTACTAGGCCGATCACAGAACGCCTGAAATTGATTGACATTACACATTTCAACATTATTAACGGGTAGATAATCAATAATTGCATACGAGCGGGTTGCTCTGTTGCTGATAAAATCGCAATAAACAACGCGCTGTTTCAACAGTTTGTGGGCTTGGCTAATATCTCTCGGATGGTGCCTATTGATGTTGTTTTAAATTACAGATCGCTGGTATAGGTCATTACGTGATTATTGCTGCAGGGAACGAATGGCTGTTAAAAAGCGTCATGGCTCGAGCAGTAAGGTTAACACACGGTATGTCATTGCCGTTATATTAAAGACAAATTAACTATTTCATTTCTGAATGCACACTGTACTCTATCTTTTATCTTTGGAAACGTGCAGTGCGTGCGATCAAGCATCATCCAAACTGAGTTCATTATTCACCCAATCTATTGGACTGGCTCTCGTTCTGAGATCCTACGTTATACATACGTTTTAGAACGTCAAGTGGATAACGCCTCTGCATAAAAAGCAATAATGAATAAATACATTCCGTTACATAAGTATATATTATTTAAACTAAACAATGCCATTATTATACTTCTTAGTTGTTGACGTATTAAGACAACTGTTTTTATAATGTTGTGGGGATTTACAGATAATTACTACATTTATCACATGGCAAGTGTGGCTTAAAGTGTCGCCTAAATCAGTTGTTTATGCCATCTTCACATACATATACAAGGACATGAGAATGGGTCTAACCGTTGCACAATGTTTAACCGTACAACGAGTCGTAAAACAGTTTGCACAGACATGGCGCATACCCGCGGTCGTTGAACCGACTCTCGTTCCGAGATCCCACGGCAATGGCAGTGCCACTAGTCACAGAAAAGGAAAACAGGCATAAATAGAACACGATGATAAACAGACCGCTAAGCTATTTTTAGTTAATTGGTGATAGCTCGAAGCCAGTGTGTACAGCAATAGCGTACTACTGGCGCTACAGTAGAGAAATGGCACAGCTTCACAAACACGGATGCATGCATATACGCACGAATACACACACGCACGCACGCACGCACGCACGCACGCACGCACGCACGCAGGCGTGTACGCACACACACACGCACACGCACGCGCACGCACATGCACACGCACACACGCACGCACGCATATATGCACGCTGACACGCACGCACGCATCATAAGCCATTTGCAAGCCTTCACTGAAAGTATTTTTTTATTTCAAACAAGGCGTTTGTGTCGATTAAGTTGGATACCTTAGACCGACGTCTTCCAAATTACAGCCGATACGGCAGTGTCCAACTTGAGCTGCCCCCCCCTCCCCCCCGGAGGGACACTACCCTTATATGTGGGTAATGGTGTGCAGTCGATGGTCACATACCCATACCATTGATAAGGGCATTCAATATGAAATCGTATACCTTTGATCGAGGAACAAATTTAAAGGGAATAAAAACATCTATGGCTTGAATTTATATTATATTACACCCTGCTATCTATTTCCATGTCCACCAAACCAAAAAAATAAAAAATTCAATGAATTATAAATTCCACATTTTATGCTGAGCATGCGGACATTTTCGAATATGCATATTTTTGGCGCGCTTTTCGGGATGCCGAGATGTGACGTCACATATGACCCATAGCCGCATCAGGCCGACCCTTTCCATGCATTCAGAGCATGTTTACAAGTATAGCTTTCGGATCGAAACGAACGTTAAAATGAGTTATTATGCGATATTCCGATGTAATACAAACACTAGTCATCATAGAGGAACAAGCAGTTATCTTACGGTTCCATATGGATCCAATTTTATTCAAAACAGTGAATGCGAATGGGCCTACAAGTCGACTAGGTTTCGCCGAGCTTGGGCTCGTTTTTAGAATAATTATATCGGATGCAATCAACGGGAGATAATCTACACCAATAAACATACATAACAAAAATATATTGTATCCAGCTACAGAAAGTAACGTGTATAATCTTATAATATCACTAGAATATGGATGTATGAAGGAGGAGTTGTACAATTTATCATAACAACTTAAATCAATTAGCGAATTTCTGTCGGTTCTGCTAGCTCATTTGGTAAAGGCGTTGGTTCCTTAGCATTTATTTTGTAATCGGGCGACGCCGGTTCGATCCCGACACCAAACCATTGATTTGTTTACACTTTTTTTGTTTATGTTTTCACCAAGTAATATAAACCAAATCATTGTTATACTATTCTAGTGATATTATCAGATTAATAACTAGACTTGTACACGTTACTTTCTGTAGCTGGATACGATATATTTTTGCTATGTGTGTATATTGGTGTACATTGTCTCCCGTTGGTTGCATTCGATATAATTATTCTGGAAACGAGCCCAAGCTCGACGATACCTAGTCGACTTATAGGCTCATTCGCATTCATTGTTTTGAATAAAATTGAATTCATGTGGAACCATAAGATAACTGCTTGTTCCTCTATGAAGACTATTGTTTGTATTACATCGGAATATTGCACAATAACTCATTCTGACGCTCGTTTCGACCCCAAAACTATCCATGTAATACATGCTCTGAATGCATAGAAAGGGTCGGCCTGCTGCGAGTGTGAGTCATATGTGACGTTAAGATACCACGTGATCGCCTAGCTCATAATTTTTATTTTCCGCGGGAATTGCTACACAGACGGGTTTTAAATCGAATTTATGCTACAAATGTATTTTCTGTATTTTTTAATGTTCTCGAATGTTACATACAATGCTAAACTTTGTGTACACATGGAAAACGGATTTTAGCTAATGCCTTGTTTTTATTTCCTTTAATAAAGACACAATTTTTTAGTATGTGTATATTTCATATAAACATAAACATATATATATGTGTGTGTGTGTGTGTGTGTGTGTGCGTGCGTGTGTGTGTGTGTGTGTGTGTGTGT
>CM034541.1:22874189-23214627 GCA_020002185.1 Paraescarpia echinospica
ACCCCAAAAACTTCCTGTCAGTAATCCATCTTCCCATTTACACTGATTTTCAGGAATATACGCTTCCTGTCAGTAATGCAGAACCACCATGTAAGATATTGTCACGGGGGGGGGGAGGGGGGGTAGCGAAAGGTCAAACCCATTAGTTACGCTGTCATCAACATCACATACACTCTAGAGCCTAATCAACTCTAGTATGATAAATGATAGACAGGGGGGGGTAGCGATGGACCAAAACCATTACATTACACTGGGTCAAAACCATTAGTTACACTTACACTGTCATCAACACCACCTACACTCTAGCCTACTCAACTCTAGTATGATAAATGATAGACCTTGGGGGGGGGTAGCGATGGACCAAAACCATTACATTACACTGTCATCGACATCGCCTAGACTGTAGTAACTGTATGATAGGCTGTAAATGATACACTAAACTCCTCAATAAATACACTAACTTAGTCTTAGTATAGTCACTTGACCTAACACTACAAGTACAACACTCACTACATTTTTGCATTACACATTTCTTTTGGGTTGGCGGTGGCGTCGTTTCGCTGTCAGCCATCATTTCGTGCTGCATGACTTCGTTTTGTTTGATCGCGGAAATGCGAATTTGTCATAACGCTGTTTCCTATTGGTTACATTACGACCAGACTCAGCGAATGAAAAACCATGTCACAACATGCTGCATACATATGCTGCCACCTGTTGAATATTGTGGAACCTAAATTTTTGTGATTGCCCAACATGGTCACAGTCCGTAATATTTTCATCCCTCACCGTAATACCGTAATTTGAGGTGACTTTCCGGAATGATTCCGGACAATCCGGAATGGTAGGCAGGTCTGCATCATCAATCAAACTGGTAAATTATTTTCAACAAGGGCAAATCCGAAGTGAAATGGCAAAGCTAGCTCCCCTTGTATATTATATAAATTCGCTGGGTCATGATGACTTTGGACTTAGTTATGTCGTTAAGATCCTTATTTCGAAGAAACCCCTTTCCAACTGCATCCTAAGGAGATAGGACAACTGAGAGGACAGTTGATGTTTGAGCTGGTACCGCCAAGCCGATGGCGCTTGGTTTGACGAGCAGTGGCGACGCGCGACGGTGCGTTGGGAGCCAATTTAAATAATTTCTTTATTTCCGAGTGAGTCATAGAAACAAAGACAACTGCATACACAACATACAATATAACAAACGTTCATAAATGAAATGGGGATAGTTTGTAATACGATATTTTTTAATTATCCTGCCCATACACGCACCCAAATGTTATATCATTTGAAAGCTCTACATCGTCCCGTCCCAAAGAGGCCTGTCGTGCCAAAAGATGCAGTAAGCCAAGAAACCAAGATCAAACAAGGTCACCGTAAAATGACGAATTTTCGAAATTGTGCGCTTCCGCAAACGTCTTAACATTACAATGGTCACATATCTATTTTACTTAAGGGTAAGATGGCCAAGTCATACAATTTTGTTTTTTGTTGTCTCCCTATCAAACTGATGTACGATATAGAGGTATTATCTGATATGGTGCGAGTGGACCTAGGGTCAAACAAGGTCAACGTGAAATGATGAATATACGTTTTTCTGCAATACCGCAAAAGAAAAAAGTTACAATGACCCTGCAACTAGTTCATTTCTATGTACGTATCATTAACTGTGTGAAATAACCATTACTCCCCGTCAAAATGAGAGATGACTTGGGGCTGTCAGTTGATGGAGTAGGTGTGGAGTGACGATCAAACAGAGTCACCGGCAAGTAATAAATGTTCGAAATTGTGTCATCCCGCAAACGTCATACAATATAAATGGTTGCGTATATCTACGTTACCTATCTATTCATGACAATGTCGTATACCGTTGGAAAGCCAACTGTCTCCCCGTAAATATGCGATACGAGTGGGAGCTATCAAGTGGTGCAGTTGGTGTGGAGTGAAGTTTAAACAAGGTCTCCATCAAACGACTAATGTTCTAAACTGCGCTACTCCGCAAAAATCTACAATTTACAATGGTTGCGTAGCCACTTTGTTTAAATAGACTACGCCATTTTACATTTCGTATGAAAGCGTATTGTATCCCCGTCAAAACAAGTATGCCTTGGTGTTATAAAATGGTGCTCTAATTGTGGAGTGAAGTTTATACAAGGTCAACGTCAAAAGATAATTTTTCGAAATTATGCCTTTCTGCATATAGTAGGTTAGCCAACATGTGATGTTAATCGTTTAACTACATTTTTTTAATAGCAGGAATTCATGCAAGATCCATCGCACACGGGATGAGAAAATTGTTGTTCTACTTGTTTCCAGCGCTCGGCAACGTTCAATTAACTCACTAGTCTGTATTATTGTGGTTACAATGTAATGGTCTTAATCAACTAGCCTTTTTCATAACATTATCGCCAAACCGACCTGTGTATGGTGGCACTAAGGGTGGTCACTGCCACGGTGCTTGTCGTCCTCAGTGGTTCTATTACGTCACAAATCGAGACGGGACCTACATTAACGAGATCTCCGAGTCACGAGGGATACACAGTCCCCAATGTTGAGAGCCAGGTTTTTGCACCAAATAGACAAAGCCTGCCCGGTCCGAGTTTCGAACTCAGGGTGCTGGCATGCCAGGCAGATGTGTAATCACTACACTAGCTGCGCTGCTCTTTCGATTTTGAAGGTTATTTGAGGGTCAGAAACTCAAACTTGTGTCAACATAGTTTTATTAATTAATTCACTTATTCTTGTGCACACCGTTGCATAAAACCAAATACGTTATGATTTGTACATTTATTGTCTGTGTTATGAAGTTATGAACTTTTATTTTTCTCGTAATTATATGGGATAATATAATATGAAAACGTGTGTATTCATAGCGTACATCAAAGTTACTTACACACCCAATTATTCTTTGTAAGTCTGCAGGTACATATTCATATAATACACATATTATTTACTACTACACATGCATTTGGTCATTAACATGACGAGAAAGTCAAAGAACTTGCCCAACATGTAGTTAGGATGTTGAAGAAGAGAGGAGACAATCGCAGATTAGAACTCTACTCGTCTGGCAGATGTGAAATATCCCGAGAAGACAGCACCAAAGGCTCGTGCAGTGTTCATTACAATATATTTTGTTGTGAAGAAAACCACAAGCGCTTCAAACAAGTGCCTGATGATCAGGCAACTGAACCAATTAATACCACATGCACGATGCCTAATGGTATCATCGGCATTACAAAAAACGATCGAGACAATTCGCCGAGGCGCCCTGTAGTTTGAGTGGCATCCACATACATCTACAATAGAGGATACCCGCGTTCTCACAAGCATTCTGCTACCTTCTTCCTAGTATATGTGTCGATATGAGATGATATAGCTATATAATCACAATCTGCCAGTAAACAAACCTATGCGTGGTGTTTAGAGTGTGCAATATGAAGTTGTGGGGTGGAGGGTGGGGTAACATCGTCAGACCCAAAGAGTGGGATCATGACAGGATCGACGGTTTGCTATTTACGACCGAGTGCATAAAATAGGTGACATCCAAAATATCCAGCCCGTGCAAATTCCCCATCGTGACCAATTCTCTTGACAAGGAGCTGGTTGGTTCTGGAAATTTTGCAAGCTCGATGTCCTCACATGACCACAAAAGGCTGATGTTGAATTCCTGTTAATGCGTGGAAGCTGAACAGGTTAATTTCGCAGGTTGTGTAAATATTTCAGATTGTTTCTGGAAGTTCCAAGGGTGTACGAAGTCCAGCCGTGCCAAGACACTGGACAGCCGTATCTTAGGTGTTGAGTTCATGTCACCTCCAAATGTGGCTATAGACAGCGGGACTGGGATTAGCTAAAGCTTTATGGTATTCACCATTTCCACTATTCGTCCAGTAGTGACTGTCATGTTTCTCATATGCTATGTGAACTGTATGTTATTATGGGACCACCCTCTAGTGACAATTGACCAGACATGTTTCTCAAATGCTATATGAACTGTGTGTTATTGTTGGACCACCCTCTAGAGACAATTGACCAGACTGACCAATTGCTTTAGAGTGTCTGCCATCTTGTTTTGTGGAAGTGACCACATGTATTTTGAGTTGTTCTGCAAATTAAATGTTTTTTATATTATACAAATGTTCTACATGATATTCACTGGCATACAAGTACACAACAGTTGGTGTCAGCAGGTGGGATTGTTTTTAACTACCTACAAACTGTGTCGACATGCTTCAGTGAGTACATGCCTGAACTGGCTCTGAACTGCAGACAATAGCCTACTGTCTGAGTGTTTGTTTACTGACTGTCATTCAAGCATGGCACGCCAGTTTGACCGGTTCGACCCAGAAAGGGAGCGATGGTCGTCCTACTTGATGCGTGCGGAGTTCTACTTTGACTCAAATAACATCACAACAGAACCAAAGAAAAAGGCTGCTCTGTGTTCAACCATGTCACCAGAAACATTTGCACTTCTTCAGAATCTACTGACTAAGGAAGTGACAGAAGCTTCCTACGAAGAAGTGAAAGCAGCGCTTAAACTGCATTTCGAGGAAAAGTGTAACTTTCTTGCTGCGCGTCTCGACTTCTTCCGCACGGTTCAGCGGGAAGGTCAATCCATCACTGATTTCCTGGCCGAACTGCGCACTAAAGCCAAAGAGTGTGACTTCGAAGAGCAGTGCTGTGTAAAGTGTCAGGACAATGCACTACGAGATAGGCTTGTCATGGGCTGTAGGCACACTTTTATACAGCAGGCAATACTGAAAGAAACAGACGCTTCACTGACGAACGTACTACCATGTGCTAAAATGGCAGAACTACTTAGCAAAGAGCTGAACAAAATGCACGAACAAACAACAGGCCACCCTCAGCAGGACGTGCACGCTGTTCGTCAAAGTCAACCGTCTCGCCAGAAGCAACGCTTCCGAGTTAAACAGCGACCAGATCACGGAGAAAAGGGCCGGGTTAACAGTCAACCTAACAGGAGAGGCCAGAAAGCCTGCTATCGATGTGGTTCGCCTGCTCATCACCACAGAGACTGTCCATTCATCGACGCCGTCTGCTACGGGTGCGATCGTAAGGGACACATACAGGCTGTGTGCAGATCTTCCGGAAAGCCCGTCAGAAAAGAAAAAATGGCTCAACACACGGTCGATAAAAGTAGTACAGAGACTATCGCAGTTGAGGTGCTCTCCAATTCCACACGCGTCGATAAACCGCAGATTTTACTACAAATCTCAAACGTTGACCTACATTTCGAAGTGGATACTGGGGCTGCAGTGTTGCTCGTTGGCCCGGATATCTGGAAGAGCATCGGATCGCCACATTTGACGTCGTCAAAGATCCGACTTTTCGGTTATGGCAAGCAACCGATTCCAGTCAAAGGACAATGCAAGGTCATTGTGTCCTACAATGGGGACAATCGGTCTTTGCCACTGATCGTCGTCGGAAAGGCAGGCACGTCACTTTTCGCGCTTGACTGGATCAAAGCATTCCAAGTTGATGTGAATGCCTTGCTCTACAGCAGTACTGCTACTGCACTGCCGTCCACCACTGACTGCAATGTAATCGAAAAGTGTGATCGCGACCTACAGAGGGTCCTAGACCAGTACCCAGCTGTCTTCGCGCCCGGATTGGGGCTCTGCACTAAGGTGAAAGCACGGCTTCTACTGAAAGAAGATGCCGTCCCCAAGTTCTACAAACCGAGACCAGTACCATTCAGTCGCATGGATGCCGTTGACAAAGAGCTACATCGTCTCGAGGATTTGGGTATCATAACTCGTGTCGATCACAGTGAATGGGCGACGCCCATTGTCGTCGTGCAGAAGCCGAACGGAAAAGTGCGCATCTGCGGAGACTATAAAGTGACTGTAAATCCTCAGTTGCACGTAGATCAGCACCCCATTCCGAGGGTAGACGAACTGTTCGCCAAGCTGCAAGGAGGACAGCACTTTTCAAAGCTTGACATGTCCGACGCATATCTACAAGTAGAGCTAGATGACGCCACAAAGCAACTACTCGTCATAAACACGCACAAAGGACTGTTCAGGTACAATCGATTGTCGTTTGGACCGGCACCAGCGCCGGCCATTTTCCAGAAGTTAGTCGACAATCTGGTCTCCGGCATTCCATATGTGACTGCCTACCTGGATGATGTGATCGTCACAGGACGAACGAAGGAAGAACACCTGCAAAACCTCAAGCAGGTCCTCTCTGCGTTGAACGAGTATGGAATGAAACTGCGACTTGACAAGTGTGAGTTCTTCCGACAGCAGGTCACATACCTAGGACATGTGATCTCAGCAGATGGTCTCAAGCCATCTGAGGAACGCGTCAACGCCATCGTCAAGTTTCCGACGCCAGAGAACGTTAAACAGCTGGAAAGCTTCATCGGCAAGCTGAACTATTACGGAAAGTTCTTGCCATCATTCTCTACCATCTGCGCCCCTCTAAACCGACTGCGCAGACAGGACGTCAAATGGGCCTGGTCCGCTGAGTGCAACCAGGCGTTCAACCAACTGAAGGAGATGCTGGCCCAGAAAACGCTCTTGGTCCACTACGATCCAACTAGGCCGATATCTCTGGCCGCCGACGCATCACCTTATGGCATCGGGGTTGTTATTTCTCAGTGTGCACCGGATGGCACTGAGGAACCGATCGCCTTCGCCTCCAAAACGCTGACGTCGGCAGAGAAGAATTACAGCCAGGTGGAGAAGGAGGCACTGTCAATCATTTTCGGTGTGAGGAAATTCCATCAGTACCTGAGTGGTCGCCACTTCCAGCTCACCACAGATCACAAACCTCTGCTGACCATCTTCAGTCCTGAGAAGAGTCTACCAGTGATGACGCTACAGCGACTGCAGCGATGGGCACTGATAATGATGGGCTACGATTACCACATCGTCTACAGACAGTCTGCTGATCACGCCAACGCAGATGCTCTGTCTCGCCTGCCCACTGGTCCCGATCCGAGTTTCGACAAAGAGGAGAGCATAGCCAAAATCGACAATGAAGTGAACTTGCTCGACATGCAGGTCATTCTAAATTTGCCGCTCTCTGCGAAAACCGTCGCCGACTACACCAGAAAGGACCCGATTCTGACAAAGGTGCTAGACTTCGTTGCAAATGGGTGGCCATCCATGTGGCCGCATAATCAGGATAAGGACAAAGTTCGTACTTACCTGAACGCCCAGACGGAGATCACATCGAAGGGTGGTGTCCTTCTACGCGACTCCCGAGTCATCATTCCGACTGCACTTCGTGCTAGGGTCCTCAACATGCTGCACTTGACGCACATTGGAATAGTGCGCATGAAGTCGCTCGCACGCATGCATGTGTGGTGGCCTAATATCGAGGTCGACATCGCCGCCCACTGCAAGGACTGCACAGCTTGTGCCGAAACAGGCCCAAATCAACCTGAAAATCTGTCTGCATGGCCCGTTCCGGACCGCCCATGGCAGCGCATTCATATTGATTTTGCCGGTCCGTTCCTAGATGACATGTGGTTGGTCGTGATGGATGCCCACTCGAAATGGCCGCACGTTCTTAAATTAAACAAGTATCCGACATCTGAGACTACTACGTCCGCACTCGATGACTTGTTTGCTATCTGGGGCCTGCCTGAGACAATTGTATCCGACAATGGCCCGCAGTTCGCCTCACAGACGTTCGCTGACTGGTGCAATGCACACTCGATCGCACATCTGACTTCTGCGCCATTTCACCCACCATCGAACGGTGAAGCTGAACGGCTTGTTGGCATTTTCAAACAGGCCATGAAACGAGCTGTCAGAGGGGAGAGGAAGTCGAAACATCTGGCATTGCGAGAATTCCTCCAGCAATACCGTGTCACTCCAAAATGCACGACTGGTCGTACTCCAGCTGAACTGATGCTCGGACACCAGCTGCGGTCTTCTCTCTCCGTTCTACAACCACCTGTGCACAAAGCGAAAACACAGAAGAAATCAACATTGCCAGCCAAGCCGAAATTCTCAATCGGTGCATTTGTCCATTACAGAGATTTCACACAAAATCGTCCAAAATGGGTGGCTGGAAAAGTGACTGGTCATATCGGAAAGAAAATGTTCATTGTCCAAGGACCTGATGGACATTGCCGCCGACACGAAGATCAGCTGAAGTCGCGTTCCGTTCCAACAATGAACCGCCGACGCAATCTGAAGCGTTCTGCTGCACTCGCGACTGAAGGTCCTACAAAGACGGATCAGCAGCAATACGACAACGGTGTTCCCGACTTGCCCGTTCCCGAAATTGACGAACACCTGCCTGACGAAGCCATGAACGATGAACCGCCTGTCCCTGTTGATCAGCCCGTAATACCTCGTCGTTCGACTCGCGGTAATTTTGGTATTCCGCCGAAGAGGCTCATTGAGGAATGAGCAACGAACAATCTGGAAGGGAGGACTGTCATGTTTCTCATATGCTATGTGAACTGTATGTTATTATGGGACCACCCTCTAGTGACAATTGACCAGACATGTTTCTCATATGCTATATGAACTGTGTGTTATTGTTGGACCACCCTCTAGAGACAATTGACCAGACTGACCAATTGCTTTAGAGTGTCTGCCATCTTGTTTTGTGGAAGTGACCACATGTAATTTGAGTTGTTCTGCAAATTAAATGTTTCTTATATTATACAAATGTTCTACATGATATTCACTGGCATACAAGTACACAACAGTGACACCGTCGACCTATTGCTTTAGCAGCTTTCTCTCAACTTTGGTAGTGTTTTGTACATTGTGTAGTTGCAAAGGTTTATGAACGTTGCCTCCTCGGTGCGTCACGAAACCATGTAGTTTCTTCAACCAGTCACGGTGATGATAACCTACTATGTTCCTTGGTCTTTAGCTGTTAGATGTGTTGACAATTGACCACGTCATTTGGAGCAGAGTATTTCGTTGCCATATGTACTAAAGTCATGTTGTTACTCTGTGGGTCAATCCGGTTTCTGGTGTAGACTCCTGTTTGGAGACAATGACGATATTGCTGACATACACATTCTTGACAGGAAAGCTACTCCGTCAACAGGGAGCAAAAACAGTGGCTAATACCTCACCACTCTTGTGCCCGTGACCATCGCTCCCACCTGTAAGTCAGTGTTTCCATATTCACCGTCAGTTCCTCTGAACACTCCATGAACTTTGTGACAAGCTTGTTTGGGTCATTAGCGTCACGCTTCCATGCTTCATCCGTGGCGGATACCATCAGAACAGTTGAACGTAGTCTCTTCCTCGGCGTCCATATTAAAGAGGGGGGATCTTGAGTACTGTGACATTCGTGATCGTTCTGACCATGTGACGCAAAACGTACCCCTGCCTTGATCATCCCTTGTAAGGAAGATAATGCCATTTTGCATATTGTATAATCTATACATCAATCCAGTTGGCTGATCAGCTGGAATTTGGTTGAAGAGCCGTTTGGTTTTCTTCAAAACAAAGTTTCCTTTAATGAATAGTGAATGAACTTCTGGTGCTGTCTTCTCGGGCTGTTTCACGTCTGCCAGAGAGACTGTTCTCCATCGGGAGGGCATAGTTTGTATGATTGTAGATGGTTAGCCAATGTATAATTGCAGCAAAAGATTCAATATAGCTGTCAAACCTATCAGAACTCAGAACTCAGAATAAATTTATTTGACCTATGAATACGATACACATACAACGAATAACGCAAGTAATAGATAAGGTCGGGAGACTCCCATTAAGATATATAATATCGCTAGCACAGGAGCCATCCCATAAATATAAACAACACTAAAATTTACATAACAAATCAGAATAGCATATAACTTGTTTTTATAGTTGATAATTACTCAATATGTCAACACGCATACATAATACAAGGACTGATTATATGTAATCATGTACACATTGACGTACATATGGATACTTGGGTATACATTCTAATATGTATTACGAATTACAAATAAAGCAATTGTGGATACGACAAGTGGATTCATAATTTAAAATAAAAACGTTTTTAGTGTATGATGAAAAACCATATAGACTGTGGGTGTAAATGTCATTAATGATAATACTTGGTGTATTGTTAACTGTCTCAACTATGCTGGGTCTAATGCATTTTTTTTCGCAAATTCATGTTTGAATCTGGACATATACAGATTATTTCTTTCACGTGTGCAGTGCTGATGAATATCATAATTGTGTGTGCTTGGAAAAACATTGAAGTAGTAGGGTAAAAGATTGTTAATTAATTTATAGTAACATTTTAATTAGATTTTATAAATGTCATCCAACTTTAGCAACTCAAGTGTTTTAAAAATAGGACTTGTGTAAGCATTGTATTTACTTATATATTATTCGTATTTCTTTTTTCTGTAATTTGAAAATTCGATGTGCTTGATGACCCCATAAAAGTATGCCATAATTAATATGAGTGAGAATAAGAGCGTTGTACATAATATATAACGTATTCATGAATATAGTCTTCTTGTCATTTAATGACAGTTTGTTGGCTTTCAACCAATTGCTAATCTTTGTTAGTTCTTTGTTAATAGAGTCACTTCGCATTTGGCTTTCTTTCCCTCAACCATAGACTTGTTTACTAGAATAGTTACTGATAGAGTTGTTTGCTCACCGATTAGTTTTAGAACAAACGGACTCAGATGGTCATAACCAAAACTTTTCTTAGTTGAAGAGACATTATAATTTGCACTTTCATCGGTTGAGCTCATAAAATACTATTTCGATTTTGTTTAGGGCACTTCTGAAGGTATGCTGTCAATTGCTTTTTTGATTGAGGTTTAGCATTTGTATGGTTTGGAACAACATTTGTAAAAAAAAGTAAAAAGTAAGTTATTTCTTTCAATCATAATTTTAAGTAAGTTCCAATTTGTTCTGGTAGAACGGTTGTGGTGATTCTGGTGGTAATGATGGTGATGTTGATTGTGGTGATGCTGGTGGTAGTGATGGTGGTGGTGGTTGTGGTGATGCTGGTGGTAGTGGTGGTAGTGGTGGTTCTAGTGGTTCTGGTGGTAATGATGGTGGTGTTGATTGTGGTGATGGTGGTGATAGTGATGGTGGTTGTGGTTGTGCTTGTGGTAGTGATGGTGGTGGTGGTTGTGGTGCTGGTAGTATTAGCAGTAGCCGCAGCTGCAGCGGCAACCACGCGATTCTCGGGGGAAAAATGAAGGAACTAGGATTATCGCCTCGAATGTATTTAATTTCACTCTCGTGTTATGCGCTGCACTCTCATACATTTAGTAATATTCATGTTTTTGTAGAAGTCAAACAGACATTCAAGTTGGGAGGTAATGATCGGTAACATTGGTATATGTGAAAAGAGACGTCGACGTGTTAGTGAAGTGTTTGTAGTAGGTTATAACGCCCCCGGCCATCCACCTGCCCACCAACCGAAAGTACCGGCGGTTGACAACGTATGATTGCACAAGTCAAAATTGCGAGGTCGATGATGGGCGATCTACTTTCCGAGAATGACACGTTCTTCTGATTTCCCAGGTTCTGTTTACACCACGGTATGCCGTCGCTGCAAATGACAAAATGAACTCGCGTGAAGTTTTGCCGAAAGTCGTTCATAGCCCTGACGATATACGATATACGATTTACTGGCGAACGCCGACAAAAGTTTTATTCCGATATGATACAGTATTGTTGTACATCTTAGTTGTGCGCAGTAAATAACGAGTCGCATTTTTGTGGAGTGTTTCCTTTAATATAAACCGTGCACGCAGGTTACGTTCGTATTTCTGGATGTTTTTCCACGAATGAAGATGACCAAGCAGCTCGACGTTGGTTTCGGGCAGTTTCTCCAACTTCCGGTTGTATGTGCCGTATTTTTCATCATTAATATTATCCATTTTCGGTGGAAGCTTCCCGCAGGGAATTGAGAGGCTGGCGAACGTAACCCTAACTGTATTGAATGCCGTGTTAGCTGTCAAGGCCGAACTGTTATTCAAACGTGCAATACCGTACGTTTTTAAGATTGTAATGCGCCTTTGAACGGTAGTAACTGCCAGAATTATGGCGCAGAGAAATGCAGAAAACTATTATTATTATTATTATTCGAACATCTTGTTGCCAATTCTACCGCCTGTGTCCAGGTATATTCACTATGTACGGTTTCTTAGGCGCGGAACTATTGGTTACTGTGTGATGTTTCGCTATTTTCACTGCATTTATTTTAGCTGTAGTAATAGGCGAAAATGGCATAGTCTTTGTTTTGGCGGAAGTCGTTGTTTTCCTTGAAGTAGTACTCTTAACGGAAGTAGTAGAATATGTAGATCTATTTGTTGTCTTACCGGAAGTAGTAGTCGTTTGTTTTGTACTCGCTTGGTAGTTGTGAATGGATTGATCGCACGCTGTGCTGGTCTCACTATGGTGTTCGTTGTTGTTGGTTGTGGTATGTACCAGCAACATAATTAATTTAGTAGGTGATGACAATTGTTCTGTCCGTGAATTGTTTTTGTTGTTATCGCATGTCTTGCTTACCGTCGACAACGAAGCTGTTTTCATCCACTGCTTAATTTGTGCAGGCGTAACATGTGCAGGTTTCACTGTATTATTACGCGATTAGCTGTGTGCGACGGCAATTTTATTATTAAAACCGCGTAGGACAATGACAGTTGTATGTAACATTGGCGGTGCGCCATGAAGCCATCTGCTCGCGTAGATCAGGAATACAAGGCACCCGCCAAACAGGGCAATAACGTGCAATTTACCATTGACACAAGGCCAACTTTCATGTCTTCGATCTACCGGATTAACCCTTCACCTGCATTGTCGACAGGCAGGCAACGCGAACGCGGCCCTCTGGTTATGCAGTTGCCTCGAATGAAGAACACATTGCCACTGGCCGGATGATTCAACCATGCGCGACGAGCCTATGTAACTCAATATTAAAGAACGAAGATAAATCCTACTATCGGCTTGACTTTGATACTTTTGATCACGCCACTCTTGATTAATCGTTTTTGTTTAAAGCATGGTGTAACTGTCACAGCTTGGAAGTATTTTGTGTCCAGATAGACAACATATAGTAGTAGTGTATATATAGCGTAGCGCCGTGGTGTAGTGGCTAGAGATTCGGATTTTCAACCGAGAGAACCCGGTTTCGAATCCTTTGTCTAACATTGGGCAAGTCTGTTCACTATACGTTGCTCCAGTTCATTCAGTTGTATGAATGAGTACTTGGCTATAAACAACGGTGGATGTTTGTGTACGAATAGTCTTCCCGCATTAATTGCAGCTTGGCCGGATGCTTCACAGAGAAGTCGAGACGGAGTTCGATTGAACAGGTCTGCCAGGAAATAAAGTGTAAAGCGCTTTGAGCAGTCCTGAGGACTGGACACTCCGCTATATAAGAACTTACCTTTACGTTTTTACAGATAGAGAAGAGAGAGGATTGTCTTTGATCAGCGATCCTTTTTCATGCGGCGTTCCTCAGGGTTTTTTTGTTGGACAATTTCTTGTTACATTCTATACAACACAACAGAGCTAATTTATTGACATCCAAAATTTATGTTTCCAATTTTATGCAGATGATGCACATATTTACATTTCTTTATCTACTCCTAATACTAATTGCTTATTAGATTCAGATCTGAAATAGCCTTAATGACATTTTCCATTGGATAAATGAGAATACATTAAAGTTAATAGCTGATGAAACCCTGTTTCTTGTTATTGGCATACAAATGCAGCGTATTAAAGTCAAAATCTGTTAGATCTGATGACGAAATGATTAAGCCATTTTGAATGGGTCGCGAGTTACATTCAGAACGTGAATTTTTGTCTAGCCTGTATGAAGCAGATGCATGCAAACGAATAATTGATGCCAAATGTCGCATCATTTTGGAACGCCGTTTGATATAGAAAACAACATTTCAAATTAACGAGACCTTTAGCGTAAATTGTTTGTTCGCATGCATTTGATATTTGCAAGTCATATTTTGTTTGATGCCGCTCAAATTGCGTGATGTGCCCACTAGGCAAAACTCGGTGCCGTCTTCAATTCACTCCAAATCCTAAGTCATACTAACTAACAAACATCGCTTAATTTAATTAGCATATCTAGGTATATTATATTATGTATTCGGATTATTACCAGTATGTTGTAAGTTAATAATATATTTTAAACATTATTGAAATAGTTCGATCTTTCTAAATCCTCCCGCCATCTTTGATTTGGATTAGAGAGTCCTCGTGTCCTCTTTCTATGTCGACGATTGTGTTATAATTTATCTTTTTTATGTTTTGTTTATTTATGTTATCATTTATCACAAGTTAGCTGTATAAAGGCATGGGTCGGCAACAACGTCCCGCGAACGAAATTTGCACCCAAAAACGGTTATCCACCGCGGTGTGAAGGCTATATAAACGTAGAATACACGTCTGACATTGAAACGTAGAAGGCAATCTGTTGAACAATGGTTATGTTGAGTGACGTCAGAGGTTGAGTGTGCATACAAATAGCGTATAGTAGTTAGTGTTCCATTTTGCAAAACCTCAAAGCGATACAGGATTAAGATATATTACAATGCCGTAGAAACACGACTGATTCGAAGACGGGAATAGTATGTCGCGTTCCTCAGCGCGGGTTCATCCGTTTTTCCGTTGAGGAAGAGGAATGACGTCATATCTAGGTCGAAGTCACAGGTCAAAGTCATGTAGGCCAAGGTCAAAGGTCACATGGCGCCCCTGGTGGATAAGTTATGAACTAAATAGTGCCCCCAAACGGGATGTTGTTAAACTAAATAGATTCCCCTAGCGAATTTTTCATGAACTAAAACGCCACCATAGCGGATTTTTGTGTGAACTAGATATCTAGGCCAAAGTTCAGTATTGCCTAAATTTGTGCTTCTTATTGTTGTCAAGTATCATTCCATGGCGGATAGTTCGTGAATTAAATATCTAGGCCAGTACTGCTTAAATTCGTGCCTCTTGTTTTTTGTTAAGTATCGCCCCCTGGTGAATAGTTCGAGTAGTCAATATATAGGCCAAAGTTCAGTACTGCTTAAACCCGTGCCTATTATTTTGCCAAGTGCCTCCTCCCTGGTGAATAGATCAATAACTAAAAGTGCCCCTAACTTGTAAGTCGTGCACTAAATAACAATACTGCTTAAATTCGTCCCTTTTATTTCTTTTTACTATAAAATATATCAAAGACGTCAATAAATCTGTCATTGCACATGAGCAGTGGTGTCTTTTCTTATTTCCCCTAGGGTGTCGACCATTTTTCAGATATAGCGCCCCCTAGCCTATACACTTACAACTATAAACAAAATGTCCAATCCTGACCAATAGGTAGAGAACTAATAAAATAAGTTAAGTTATTTTATTTCTGGTTACTATACGACCTTTCTATTACACTTTGTAAATTTATGTTGCCAATGTCTCTTATTAATAGCATACATCAACTGTTTCCTGTATAAACAATTAGGTGTTGATCAATTTTTGTGTACCTATATATGTTATTAATAGCACACGTGAAGTGATTCCTGAACGTGTAACATTCTTTGGGACATCTTTATCAACAAAATCAAAGTCTCCTTATCTTTTAACATTTACCAATTATATAGTTTTTACATATGACATTTGCACTTACCTCAGATGATTGGCTGGTTGCAAACTAGTTTGAAATGGTATTCACTGTGCAAGTCTCATCTACTCTACCGTCCATGCGTGTATTTTTTACTCTGCAGTCCGCGCCTGCATTTTCTACTTTGCAGTCCGTGCGTGTATTTTCTACTCTGAGGTTCATGCTCATTCGGCACGGTCACGTGACCTTTATGTTCTATCGAACTGTTATAAAAGGCCGTCTGTTTTTGGTGTCATTATATCTTACATTTTGGAACATGAACAACATGACTAACAATAACGTCCGACAAGATATTTTGCTGGCGAAGAGGCAGCCTGCTCCCGCCACGGACCCACTCGACTCCACGACCTCGACGATCAACCCGGATCAACGACCAACGATCAGTCTGACGACCAGTTCGACTATCAAACCAATTTCGTGGCTGTCATCAGCACCGGCAACCAAACCATCGCAGCAAATATCGCCCCGCCAAGCGACTGTCTCCGTTGCTGAACACACCCAATCAGCGCAAGGAGAAACGACACATCTTGAGGTTGTCGGTCCAGAAACGGCACGAGACGCACATGGTTGCCTGTTTGCAAACTGGTTTGAAATGGTATTCGCTGTGCAAGTCTGATCTACTCTACAGTCCTAGTGTGTATTTTCTACTCCGAGGTCCGTGCTCGTTCGGCATGCCCACGTGACTTTTGGCACATTCACTAACTACATAAGCGCGGTGTTTTGCCAGTCGGATCGTCATTCGTATCACGACGACACCAAGTCTAATAACATCACGTCGAAGACACCCTATTACCGCCTTCTCGACGCAGCAGACTCGAGCGACGAGGACGAGTCAACGAGCTAACCCATCATGCCGGTGAACAACCGCCGCCGTTATCAAGATCAGAGGTCTCCTTATCAAAAAAGTATGCCAGCATGCTCCCTTCTACATCGGGTGTAGATACTGCAAGAAGCGTATGATTGTTGACGATAGAGAACTTTTGTAATGCGAACGACACGGCTATGTGGCCTCTGTCGTACATTTCGTGGTGAGCATGTGCTTTGTCGAGACAGCGACGGGTCGATGTATATGGTTGACTTTATTCGACCAGTGTATGGCTCTTCTCCTAGACGTGAATACCGACACCGTTGCTGTTACGGACGAAACGATGCAGACTTACAAACTGAACTCACGGACGGGAACGCGTGTGTCCCTCACCATAAAGAAAACTCGACGAGGTACCTACACAAATTACAACGTCCACGCCTAGAGGTGGTACACTAGACTCCGTACCCTGTTTTAGCCTCTTTCTGCTGCGGTCCCTGTCGATGTCACAATTTCTACCGTCGCTACCGATGTCACAATTTCTACCAACGCTGCCGATGTCACAACTTCCGCTCCTGCCGCTACTGGTCCGAATTGTATCCTTGACTTTCCTGCGACCGAAATTAAGAACACGCTTGCACGTCGCATAGCATATAGCGTCTTTGAAATCTCAAGACGACAATGCCCTGCTTGCGAGATAGACGATCCTAGTCACTGTCATCACGATTGTATGTTACCTGATGAAATTCTAATTTGCATGCACTTTGACGAGGCCGTTGATGACATTAATTCAACTGCTGTGATGAAAGACTGATTGTCACATCCCACCAGTTGTGCAATATCGAGAGTTAGTTGCAAGACTCTGTTTCGGAACAGTGGCGAAACAGGCGGAGGACAAAGATTAACAGAGGCAACCGACCAATCCCTCAAATCGCTCGTGGGTCAATTGCAGGGTTGACTTCATCAATTGCCTGTCATCGCATTCAACTCGGTCAGGTACGATCTGAACGTCGCAAACAGTTCCTGGTGCCCTACGTCCTGTCCACGAAAGAAACCGAGAATATGGTGGTGGAGGAGGGAGACAACGAGGGTGTCGACGCGTATTTGGTGTGATTAAACCTAACAACACCTTCATGTGTATATCGACGGATAAACTAACATTCCTCGATATGACTCATTACATCGAACCTGGATTATCGTACGATAAGTACTTGAAAGCGTACGTTTGCGAGGTCACGAAAGGTCATTTCCCGTACGAATACATGGACAGCCTCGAGTCTCGACGACACCGCTTTACCTCCCAAAGAGGCCTTCTTCAGTCGACTGAAAAACGAAGGTATATCCGACGACGACTACACCCATAGAATAGCCGAGTACACTCCTACTCACTTTGCCACGCCTCGAACTCTTGCGCCAATATCCTTCCGCACTAGGGACATTTTCAAACAGACGTTCGTCCCCTGTATCCATCAAACATTTGCGCAGACTCACGGGACTTCACAGATAAAATGGCGTACATTATTTGTCGTCGTTGAGCTAGCCTTACGGATGATAATTCCGCTTTCCATATTATACGCTTACTGATATATTTCGCCTGTAATCCTCTACGTGCAGTCTGGATCTTTCTCGCTGTGACTACATCATCAAAATACCTGGCCTTCTTGTATTGGTACACAGCTTCTGCGCAACAGAAGTGTTCGCCCCATATGTAGATATTACACGGAAAGAAGTTTGACAGGTACTGTTCAGCTCCTCTAAATTGTACGTCCATTTTCACCATATGTTGCAACTGTTTAATGTTAGCACTAGCCGCTCGTAACGTTGTTATCTTCTCGATGTCTGGACGTCGTAGCGTGTGACGGGGTTATGTCCTCACTAATTGACGGCTGTTTCTCATAAAGCAGGCTCACACAGTTGTTATCTTCTCGCTGTTTGGGCGCCGCAGCATGTGGCGCCATTCTGCACCCTTTAATTGTTGCCTGTTTTCTAATAAGATGCATCTGCCCCATGTCACTAAGCCATCTGCCGATATGACTTGTACTTTGCAACTTCTCTCTACGCAATGTGTCTGCATAATCGGACTGGCTATTAACAAATACCTCTCCTGTGTGTAACATTTAACGTATAATTCATATAGGCCCTTTAAAAAAATTTGATTTATGTTGCAAAGCGGCATCGGTTTTAATAGATAATTAAAACTTTGTAAACTTTTAAATATTATATTTTGTCATTCCTGCTTATACGCGATAGGAATAGGAATTAATGTTACATTCATCCAGTACACATAGCATATTCCACCAGGTGGCCATACATACACTTCTTTCAGCCAGGAGGGAGGTCATGTGACCACCATGACAGACGCCATCTTAGAATATGTCCATGGATGCCCCGCCCCCCGGTGGCGTAGTAGGATGGACTAAAGTACTACTTGCGTAAATGCTCCAGATGCGCAAGTACCATATACTTATGTAAGCCCAAACAATTCTACTCCAGAATGTATCGTTTTTCGCCATTAGTACGTTAGGACAGAAGGTTCTCGAATGTTCTATTATAGTCAGCTTGTTGTTTTCTGACCAAGCACATCATAAACATAGGTTGGAACTTAATGTAGACCACATGTTCGAAAGAAACTATTGTCACAGACTAGCATGGCACGAAGCCAGTACTGAACTCATTAATCAATACAGTAGTGATCTTCAGTGTAAACACACCAGTTTACAATACGACTAAGAGTCTTTGCAGTGTTATAATGTCAGGTGTAAAAAACCTGTTAACGAATTATCTAGAGTGCGTAGTGATATATTAAATATATGCATAGAAGCATCAGAATATGTACCCACCATCTGATCCCAAAAAATAATGTCACTACATCTGGTTGTAGAACACCTGAAACACGAGGCCATCTTTTGGCACCGACAGTGGCGAGCAGTGGGAACGCCATATGAGAGTGACATTGCAGAAATGATGCGTATAGCACCAGCTCGGTATCATAGGACTGTTAGAAAAATCATGAGAGAGGATGACAGAATTCGTACTACTAAGATGGCTGTAGCTATTAGCGAAAATAGAACCCGGGACGTGTGGTCTGAGTTGCGCCGGATAAAAGGCCGAAATAAATTCTTGCCATCTAGTATTGGCGGTGTGGTGAGTGATGATAAAATAGCACACATTTTTCTCCTATAAATATAATCACGTCTACAGAAGTGTGTCATACGATGTTGATAACATGAATGCTATACGTGCGGAGATAAACAAGCAGATCAAAGACAAGATTATATACTATAAATCAGTTGGTGAGGTTATCGAATGTGTCCAACCAATGAAGCTGGGTAATGTGGTTTTAACAAAACATGTCCAGTACTCATTGCACATATGTTATAATTGAAACAATCAGTTATTACAATGCAGATGGCAATAATGTGTATACAGTCATGTCTGATGTCAGCGAGGCATTCAACAAGGGCAACTATTGCAAGGTGTTTAAGGTACTTCTAAAACGTAAGGTATCACCTGTGGTGTTACGATTGCTGTTGTATATGTATACTAAACAAAAACTTCAAGTGTGATGGGGCTCTAATATGTCACTCCAGTTCATTGCCTGCAATGGAGTCAAACAGGGAGCAATCATTTATCCTGTTCTATTCTCCATATATATGGATGGATTATTTGAACAGTTATAAAAGATTGATATTGGATGTTACATGAGCAACCACTATATGGATGGCATTAGATACTCAAACGACATCACTTTGCTAACAACCACAAGATCCGGACTTTTTGAGAGGGTTTAATATGTTCGTGACCGATTTTGGTCATATTAACACGATTGTAAAGAGTAATTTATTTCACCAATATTGCTGCTCTTACAATGGAGCTCCATTATGGGATCTCCAGAGTAAGAGTGTTGGCACTATATGCATAGAATGGCGAAAACCACTAAGGAAGTTGTGGGGCTAGCACCGCTTATACACGGTGATGTTATAGCATTGTTATGGGATAGTTTGCTATTGATGGTCATTTTAAAACAAACGTAGACAACATTTATTTAAAAAATCAGCGAATCAACAATTCACCGGTTATAAGCAGTATTGCCACGATATCTATTAAAAATCCATGGTTACATTCTAGTGCAAATTTCCTTGACATCCTTAATGAATGTTACACAATTTATGATATGTCTGCATATGATATTCACTGTGTGTGGCAGGCCGGTGTAACAAACGAAATAATATGTAATATGAATGTTTATATGAAATGTTATAAATTAAAAATGGGTTCAAGACATGCACTATTTTAACGATGATGATTTCAGCCGTATTACTAAAAAAATATGTATACTAAAGAATGTACAATTGCCATTTCAATGTGCGAAAACAAATATTTTAATAGTATGATTTATTATAAACTGGTTTGGGAGGATTGTATAAAAAGATATTTGGAGGGAATGGGAGAGGAGTGGGGAAGGAAAGGGGAACACAGAGAGGGGTAGAGACGGTTAGTGGAGGGAGCCGTGGAAGAGCAGTGACGGGAAGAAAATGAAACATAAATATAGAACCAGTATCAATCCGGACATGGAAGGACTGAAGAGGAGAGCAACATGTTTGATTATAAACGCTTCTAGATTTTAAAAACACAGTTATAGTCTCAAAAAGATGCTAATCGACCTAACTCCATTCAGTTTCATAATATCATTAAGTTTACAATAACTTGCACCGGAAGGGATTCCTCAGGCAAATGACGTAGTAGTGTCCATCATCTACACCCGCTCAGCCAATACATCATAACTGACAGAAGTATAGGCCTGAATGAGACTAATTTAATGTAGTGTTTATCGTGTCCTTCTTTCCATCGATGTACGCTTTAATAATTTAGGTATGGAGCTGGAGTTGGAATAACCCTCAAAATTTCGATTTTAGGATGCAATTTGAGATTTTTGGTGAGTGTTATGGGTAATGCAAATTGATGTTGATGGAGAGCCAGAATGTGAGATTGTTTTTAGGAAAATCTCATCATTCAATATTCACCACGTTCGACGCCAGCGAATGAATACTACTATTGCAAATATCATTATGTATTAGATGTTTCGGGCGCATGCAGTTCTACAAACAAACTCCTGGATCGAGACGGTGACTACACAAGTTGCGACTACTTCCATTGCGTAACAAAAGTGGACAAATCTTAGAAAGGTGTGGCATGTGCACTGACCGGTATTATAGGGTCATACAAGTGTATGTGTGTATGAGTGAGTGCACGTGTGCTTAAGATAATATAATATTACACACACACACACACACACACACACACACACACACACACACACACACACACACACACACACACACACACACACACACACACACACACACACACACAAACACACACACACTAACCATATTAAAACTAAACTCGCAGAAGTACAAAATTCTACTCCAGAATTGCTAGTTAGAAAGCACTCATACCTAATGGTTTTTATATTCTCTTTTTCGTTTCTTTGAAGTAAAAGAATATACGAGTAACACACGTAATGACAACTTATTCCTTTTAAGTGGTATCAATTACTCGCTTTCAAACGCAATAAACTCTCGGCTCTCTTTTTGTGCGAGTTTATATTTTATATGTGTAATTTACCTGGACCTGGCGGCACAAGTGATGTTATATCATGGTCGTGAATATCAAAATACATTGTTGTCGAACCATATTAAAGGTCTTTTTCAACTCATCAAGTACTATCATGTTGATTGATATCTCGACCACTTGCAAACAACGACACTTTTACTGGGGAAAAACAGGAACAATACATTCATATTGCTGGGTGAGACAACACTACCTTTTTATGGTTAGCTCTAGGTATTGTGGCTTGCTTGCTGACGACAGTAGATGAATATAAATATGCTACAAGAGTTTTTAAGCAAAGTCAACATTCACCGATTCATTGATAAATTGGCGAACTTGACAAATCTTGTTGAATAACACTAGCTGTCTTATAGGATGTGTGCGTGTTTTATGGGTAACCGTCCAATATTTAAACGTTGTTTTACGATGTGTATGGACATTCGTTCGTTTCTACCAAAACGTTAACGTCTTTATACCTAATTTAGTTGTTGTAAGAGCAGTTTACATTTCGAAATGAAGAACAGAAAGCTAGCATACAAGTAGACTATAGTTTTGGCGAACGTAGTAGCTATGTTTGGAGAAATACAGATATTACGCTTGGTGATAAATGAAACATAAATATAGAACCAGTATCAATCCGGACATGGAAGGACTGAAGAGGAGAGCAACATGTTTGATTATAAACGCTTCTAGATTTTAAAAACACAGTTATAGTCTCAAAAAGATGCTAATCGACCTAACTCCATTCAGTTTCATAATATCATTAAGTTTACAATAACTTGCACCGGAAGGGATTCCTCAGGCAAATGACGTAGTAGTGTCCATCATCTATACCCGCTCAGCCAATACATCATAACTGACAGAAGTATAGGCCTGAATGAGACTAATTTAATGTAGTGTTTATCGTGTCCTTCTTTCCATCGATGTACGCTTTAATAATTTAGGTATGGAGCTGGAGTTGGAATAACCCTCAAAATTTCGATTTTAGGATGCAATTTGAGATTTTTGGTGAGTGTTATGGGGGATGCAAATTGATGTTGATGGAGAGCCAGAATGTGAGATTGTTTTTAGGAAAATCTCATCATTCAATATTCACCACGTTCGACGCCAGCGAATGAATACTACTATTGCAAATATCATTATGTATTAGATGTTTCGGGCGCATGCAGTTCTACAAACAAACTCCAGGATCGAGACGGTGACTACACAAGTTGCGACTACTTCCATTGCGTAACAAAAGTGGACAAATCTTAGAAAGGTGTGGCATGTGCACTGACCGGTATTATAGGGTCATACAAGTGTATGTGTGTATGTGTGAGTGCACGTGTGCTTAAGATAATATAATATTACACACACACACACACACACACACACACACACATACACACACACACACACACACACACACACACACACACACAAACACACACACACTAACCATATTAAAACTAAACTCGCAGAAGTACAAAATTCTACTCCAGAATTGCTAGTTAGAAAGCACTCATACCTAATGGTTTTTATATTCTCTTTTTCGTTTCTTTGAAGTAAAAGAATATACGAGTAACACACGTAATGACAACTTATTCCTTTTAAGTGGTATCAATTACTCGCTTTCAAACGCAATAAACTCTCGGCTCTCTTTTTGTGCGAGTTTATATTTTATATGTGTAATTTACCTGGACCTGGCGGCACAAGTGATGTTATATCATGGTCGTGAATATCAAAATACATTGTTGTCGAACCATATTAAAGGTCTTTTTCAACTCATCAAGTACTATCATGTTGATTGATATCTCGACCACTTGCAAACAACGACACTTTTACTGGGGAAAAACAGGAACAATACATTCATATTGCTGGGTGAGACAACACTACCTTTTTATGGTTAGCTCTAGGTATTGTGGCTTGCTTGCTGACGACAGTAGATGAATATAAATATGCTACAAGAGTTTTTAAGCAAAGTCAACATTCACCGATTCATTGATAAATTGGCGAACTTGACAAATCTTGTTGAATAACACTAGCTGTCTTATAGGATGTGTGCGTGTTTTATGGGTAACCGTCCAATATTTAAACGTTGTTTTACGATGTGTATGGACATTCGTTCGTTACTACCAAAACGTTAACGTCTTTATACCTAATTTAGTTGTTGTAAGAGCAGTTTACATTTCGAAATGAAGAACAGAAAGCTAGCATACAAGTAGACTATAGTTTTGGCGAACGTAGTAGCTATGTTTGGAGAAATACAGATATTACGCTTGGTGATAAATGAAACATAAATATAGAACCAGTATCAATCCGGACATGGAAGGACTGAAGAGGAGAGCAACATGTTTGATTATAAACGCTTCTAGATTTTAAAAACACAGTTATAGTCTCAAAAAGATGCTAATCGACCTAACTCCATTCAGTTTCATAATATCATTAAGTTTACAATAACTTGCACCGGAAGGGATTCCTCAGGCAAATGACGTAGTAGTGTCCATCATCTATACCCGCTCAGCCAATACATCATAACTGACAGAAGTATAGGCCTGAATGAGACTAATTTAATGTAGTGTTTATCGTGTCCTTCTTTCCATCGATGTACGCTTTAATAATTTAGGTATGGAGCTGGAGTTGGAATAACCCTCAAAATTTCGATTTTAGGATGCAATTTGAGATTTTTGGTGAGTGTTATGGGGGATGCAAATTGATGTTTATGGAGAGCCAGAATGTGAGATTGTTTTTAGGAAAATCTCATCATTCAATATTCACCACGTTCGACGCCAGCGAATGAATACTACTATTGCAAATATCATTATGTATTAGATGTTTCGGGCGCATGCAGTTCTACAAACAAACTCCAGGATCGAGACGGTGACTACACAAGTTGCGACTACTTCCATTGCGTAACAAAAGTGGACAAATCTTAGAAAGGTGTGGCATGTGCACTGACCGGTATTATAGGGTCATACAAGTGTATGTGTGTATGAGTGAGTGCACGTGTGCTTAAGATAATATAATATTACACACACACACACACACACACACACACACACACACACACACACACACACACACACACACACACACACACACACACACACACACACACACACACAAACACACACACACTAACCATATTAAAACTAAACTCGCAGAAGTACAAAATTCTACTCCAGAATTGCTAGTTAGAAAGCACTCATACCTAATGGTTTTTATATTCTCTTTTTCGTTTCTTTGAAGTAAAAGAATATACGAGTAACACACGTAATGACAACTTATTCCTTTTAAGTGGTATCAATTACTCGCTTTCAAACGCAATAAACTCTCGGCTCTCTTTTTGTGCGAGTTTATATTTTATATGTGTAATTTACCTGGACCTGGCGGCACAAGTGATGTTATATCATGGTCGTGAATATCAAAATACATTGTTGTCGAACCATATTAAAGGTCTTTTTCAACTCATCAAGTACTATCATGTTGATTGATATCTCGACCACTTGCAAACAACGACACTTTTACTGGGGAAAAACAGGAACAATACATTCATATTGCTGGGTGAGACAACACTACCTTTTTATGGTTAGCTCTAGGTATTGTGGCTTGCTTGCTGACGACAGTAGATGAATATAAATATGCTACAAGAGTTTTTAAGCAAAGTCAACATTCACCGATTCATTGATAAATTGGCGAACTTGACAAATCTTGTTGAATAACACTAGCTGTCTTATAGGATGTGTGCGTGTTTTATGGGTAACCGTCCAATATTTAAACGTTGTTTTACGATGTGTATGGACATTCGTTCGTTTCTACCAAAACGTTAACGTCTTTATACCTAATTTAGTTGTTGTAAGAGCAGTTTACATTTCGAAATGAAGAACAGAAAGCTAGCATACAAGTAGACTATAGTTTTGGCGAACGTAGTAGCTATGTTTGGAGAAATACAGATATTACGCTTGGTGATAAATGAAACATAAATATAGAACCAGTATCAATCCGGACATGGAAGGACTGAAGAGGAGAGCAACATGTTTGATTATAAACGCTTCTAGATTTTAAAAACACAGTTATAGTCTCAAAAAGATGCTAATCGACCTAACTCCATTCAGTTTCATAATATCATTAAGTTTACAATAACTTGCACCGGAAGGGATTCCTCAGGCAAATGACGTAGTAGTGTCCATCATCTATACCCGCTCAGCCAATACATCATAACTGACAGAAGTATAGGCCTGAATGAGACTAATTTAATGTAGTGTTTATCGTGTCCTTCTTTCCATCGATGTACGCTTTAATAATTTAGGTATGGAGCTGGAGTTGGAATAACCCTCAAAATTTCGATTTTAGGATGCAATTTGAGATTTTTGGTGAGTGTTATGGGGGATGCAAATTGATGTTGATGGAGAGCCAGAATGTGAGATTGTTTTTAGGAAAATCTCATCATTCAATATTCACCACGTTCGACGCCAGCGAATGAATACTACTATTGCAAATATCATTATGTATTAGATGTTTCGGGCGCATGCAGTTCTACAAACAAACTCCTGGATCGAGACGGTGACTACACAAGTTGCGACTACTTCCATTGCGTAACAAAAGTGGACAAATCTTAGAAAGGTGTGGCATGTGCACTGACCGGTATTATAGGGTCATACAAGTGTATGTGTGTATGAGTGAGTGCACGTGTGCTTAAGATAATATAATATTACACACACACACACACACACACACACACACACACACACACACACACACACACACACACACACACACACACACACACACACACACACACACACAAACACACACATACACACACACACACACACACACACACAAACACACACACACTAACCATATTAAAACTAAACTCGCAGAAGTACAAAATTCTACTCCAGAATTGCTAGTTAGAAAGCACTCATACCTAATGGTTTTTATATTCTCTTTTTCGTTTCTTTGAAGTAAAAGAATATACGAGTAACACACGTAATGACAACTTATTCCTTTTAAGTGGTATCAATTACTCGCTTTCAAACGCAATAAACTCTCGGCTCTCTTTTTGTGCGAGTTTATATTTTATATGTGTAATTTACCTGGACCTGGCGGCACAAGTGATGTTATATCATGGTCGTGAATATCAAAATACATTGTTGTCGAACCATATTAAAGGTCTTTTTCAACTCATCAAGTACTATCATGTTGATTGATATCTCGACCACTTGCAAACAACGACACTTTTACTGGGGAAAAACAGGAACAATACATTCATATTGCTGGGTGAGACAACACTACCTTTTTATGGTTAGCTCTAGGTATTGTGGCTTGCTTGCTGACGACAGTAGATGAATATAAATATGCTACAAGAGTTTTTAAGCAAAGTCAACATTCACCGATTCATTGATAAATTGGCGAACTTGACAAATCTTGTTGAATAACACTAGCTGTCTTATAGGATGTGTGCGTGTTTTATGGGTAACCGTCCAATATTTAAACGTTGTTTTACGATGTGTATGGACATTCGTTCGTTACTACCAAAACGTTAACGTCTTTATACCTAATTTAGTTGTTGTAAGAGCAGTTTACATTTCGAAATGAAGAACAGAAAGCTAGCATACAAGTAGACTATAGTTTTGGCGAACGTAGTAGCTATGTTTGGAGAAATACAGATATTACGCTTGGTGATAATGCATGTCACGCAGTTGTGGGAAGGTATGTTACTGCATGCAATAATACTAATAACTGTAACAAATAGTCGTTATATTTATATTATAAAACTACAACATACTATTTCTAATGCGACGGAACCTGCGGGAGGGTTGAGGGCGAGCCCCCAAATATTTTGTTAGCAGGGCTCAATATAGGATTAGCCCCCAATATTTGGAGAAACGGTGCATTTTGTTGTTTTACTGAGTGACAATGCCACTGAAGTTTGAGTAATTGGTGAGCTTCAATTCAAAGTGGACAAGTGGAATTGTACGTTTTTGGAAAGCCTAGGGGGTACATTTGGATGATCTGAAGAGTGTCAAAGGGTGCACATGATATTTGAGATCTTCAAAGGGAGGTGCAATTTTACGTTTCTGGTAAGCCTCAAGCGGGTACAATTGGAGGTTTTTGGAGAGCCTCACCCACCGAATGTTCTTCACGTTCCGGCGCCAATGCATTTATTGGCCATGAATTTAAGGACATATATGTGACATGGCTTACTCTTCATAATGTATGCTTTAAGCACTTACATGTTGCATTCATAGCAATTAGTTATATTGTCGTATGAAATGTAATTATGAACAAAAACGTACTAGAAATACACCCACAAGTGCAACAAGGATTATGAGCCGGCGCAGCAAATTGTGTTATTACACCATCTGCTGAACACATTTCCAGGATCAAAGATAACATGCTTACGCCTGAGACAAAGTTATGTTGCAAAACTTGCAATCTGGTAGAAGGAGGAGGAGTTTTAAAAATATATACGTCCACGATGAACGTTCCACCAAACACTAGTATGCTTACGCCATACCGACGTTATTCTGACGTTTGACGCACCGAAACCTTAAAAGCATGAAATGAGAAAGGCCCATCCTGCCCTTCCATGTAGCACTTTTATTAGCTGTGTAGACCATTCCCGTCAAAATATACCGAGCACTGTTCTTCGGACGTCAGTTGAAAAGAAGCCGGAGGAAAGGGAGCATGATCGTTAAGACTTTGCAACTGGACTGCCACAGGCAGCATCTCGCAGGACAAGACAATGCGTGGGATGGCAGTCTGCAGATAAAATGAACGCATTTCCTGCCAGGAAGTAGTTTGCGGTAAATAATGATAAGAAGAAGCAACTGAAGAAGGAACATACATTTCATCTTCAATACCTGCGTGCTAAATTGTGCGAGGGAAATCCAAACACAAAATTATATCCTGCTTGATTTGTTGGTCAATAGTGTACGCTTCAAAAGCAATAACATCTGCTTGTGTCACATACAACAAAATATTTTTTGAAACTACGATCCAACAGACGGGCTGATATGCCAACAAGTCCGGACGTGTTATATAAACATGCGTATCAAGAAGAGTTTTAAGAGATGATAACTTGAACAGTTCGGTAGCAACCGCAGTAATGTTGCCGATTAGTGACATATGGACATTGTCCTGCCAGATAGCAAGCACATAACGCCGACACAGTGAGAGCTTGAGGAGTTTCTGACAAGGTAGTTCTACCTACAAACCCTTCACTGAGGATATGTTTATATTACCTAAGCATGTGACACGTGTGACAACTCAATGTCAACGGATCCCCTAACTCTAGATTCACTGTTGTACACATATATAATTGCAACTCTACCTTTGATGAGTAATAGGCATACCTCCAGATAAAATCAGAAAAGTCGCACGAGCATGCCAAGATCCCTTCAAAAATGCATTCACATAAATTGTATTTATTCAGTTGTAAGCAAAACCAGTGTTCTTTGAGGGAGTTCTGCCCAACCCGTGTACAGCGTCATCGTAAAGTGTACAACGTCACCAGTTGATAGCAGTCACATATAGTCTATTTTGGACTGTTCTTTGTTGATTTTTTTTGGTTAATATAATGATTAGTATAAATATAAACACCAGCATGCATCGATAGAGCAGATTGATGTACATTAACAAACCGCCAAACATGTTGTGGATCAAATTATTTAACAACATAGGTAAATAATTATTAAACGAAGTATCATTTAAGGAAGTGAAATAATAAAAAAAACAATAAAAACAGTTGCATACCAAATCATGTTTCAATAAGTTTTCCTAAACATTTTACTTGTTTTCGATGAAGAATAATAGCACAATCTAACAATAGCTATATTGCTTGTCCAGCGTCATTAAGGTATGTTCATTCCTTAGTTCACACTAGTTCCAATCCGCAGACACATGTAACAGTTAGCATAGCCAAAAATAACTGATCAATGTCACTGACTATGTTTCAGTTATACTTCCAAACACGTTTCTGAAAGAGCTGCAATAATTGAAAATAGGCCTTTGCACGAAACAACACAGAGCTATAATAATTAGCAAAGTATCCATGACAGAAACAAAATGTTTCCAAGTCAAATGCTATCTTATACCTCTTGATTTTTATTCAATGGCATATGCACTAGATGTTCCGTTTACATGTTATTTAAAATACTCAAATTGTACGTTGTACAGTAATCTTTCGTCGATGACGCTGGACACGCGATGAAAATCAAGGTCGATTTCAAGTAGCAGTCATAGCAAAAGTAACTCATATTACATTGATCTGTTTTTATAAAATATGCGTTTTTATATGTACAATACGAAAATATAACTGAGTTGCTTAGAATCAAACATTTATTTTTGGACCTGCAAGATCAAATTTGTACATTTTTTTGGACATTGGCCCGAATACATAGGGGTGTAAGTTAATTATCTTCCACATATAACAGTTAAAAATAGAACAAGCACTTTAACATATTTTAATACTGTATCTTTTAATACAAGATACACAACATTAATACGTGCTATTCAATTTTCGAAATTATTCAGCAGTTATTGCGCCAGTTAATCAGTACACAACTAAATTGTCGTTGAGTTGCGAACTAGCGTAGGCCACCGCCCGACTGATCAGTTTTAAATTGAATAAATGCATTACAAGTATCAAACTTTTAACAAAGCACACCTTACATTTGATACCGGTGTGTGTACACGACACGGCGTGTGGGTTACTGTGACACCCTCACCGGATGTCTGAATGTTGTCGCGAGCGAACGCCACATAATGATTTCTAGCTGAGTCGCCATTGTGTTCGTCCCACCGGAAGATGACAAATAATCATGCAAGCCGGTGTTCCTTACAAAGCCACTCTTCTCCAACTTTAGTGGGCGTACACTGAGCCCATATTGGGGGTTGGCCTACCATGAGTGACATTTCCAAAACCTGTCGATGGTCGACTTGGCGAATGTGGCGATGACGGCTGCGAATGAGTGACAGTGAGTAACTTCTGAACGTATACCGGCTGAGAGTATATAAGACCCCTGCCACAGCGTCAGGACATGAGAGAACTAACGATGGTTCTATTCAACATTTGCTCATTCGCACTAGCGATCTGCGCAATGCTTCATGCGACCTCTGCGGGAGGGGGCATCGAGGCGCCTGCCCACTTCTACCCTTACGGACCTGATGTTAATGACTCGATGCTTGAGACATTTCAAAGTGACTTTCTAACCATAACGTTTACGTTAAATGGGTTGCGTGTACCTAAAATGATGGTAAGTATAACGACTTTATTATTCATTATTCTTTATTACACAGTAATCTGGTGAGACAAAGAAGAAGGAAGGATGCGCAAACGTTTCTTCCAATTACATTGTTTATCACAACTATATACGTGCTTTTTTGCTGTTGCTGCTGCTGTTACTGCCGTTGTTGTAATGACAGCTGCTGCTGCTGCTGCTGCTGGTTTAGTTGTCAGTAAAACAATATTGTTTAATATTGTTTTTAACAATACACCAATTTTGTTTTTATTTAAATTGTGCATAGGAAACAACGTCAGCACTAGCAGAGAAATTACATGAACGCTTACTTTTCAGATTTTCAAAGACGGATACGTTAGCTTCAACGAGGGTGATGGTATTGTGCCTTTTTACGCCGATATGGTAGACGGAAGCGTCTACTACAGGCAGACGGCGGATAACGAAATTCTACAAAGAGCAACCTATGACGTGGCAGGATCCATCACCGCTACATCGGTCTTCATTGTCACCTGGCATAACATGACAGCCACAGAAAGTAACGCCACCACTCCTGTAAGTTCCGTCACTATATATAATACGACGACAGCTGCGTTATTGATATAATTTCGAGGAGAACAACAGATGGTCAATAAAAATAACACAAGGAAAGGCAAAAACATGTACGAAGTGTGGTACGTGTTGGCACTGAAGCAGGTAATGCAAACCCAATAATTTATATCAAAACTATTGCAAGGGTGCAACTTTCACAGAAATATCCCTCTTAGTATCATATATCCATCTGTATATTTCAGCCGCATCCCGCGGCTTTCTTTAGCAGACTGAAGTTATTGTTTTGTCACATGACCTACGTCATGTGAAACGAGCTGGAGCAGGACTGATGGGAGATCCTGGATTTGACATTTTGTAACTTATAATCGAGATTATTCCATAGTTTTATAAAATGGTGTTTAGGTAATTTAGATGAAAAATGTGTTCTGGGCTTCTCTCTATATAAGAGGTTACGTTGTCTAGTAATTCTGGTGTTAGTGGCTAGATTCTTTTTTGGTATATAGTGTTTGAAGGATTTAGGTAGTGTATTATACATAAATAGTGAGACATGCAACCTGTGAATATCAGTGATTTTAAGTATTTTTTTCAGATTTAAAGATAGGATCGGTGTGGCTTCTATATCTTTTTTTGTTAATTATTCGTATAGCGCGTTTTTGTAATATTTCTATCTTTCTTATGGTATTTCCATTGCCCCATGCTTGTACACCGTATGTTAAGTGATTTTGAATCAAGGTATAATATAGAGTTTTTAAAGCACTGCGTGGCAAAAAATGTTTCATTCTATTAATTGCAAAAATTGCTCTAGATAATTTAGAACTGATTATGTTGATATGTTTTTTCCATGTTAAATGTTTATCAATATGTATTCCTAAGAACTTCACCGATTCTTCTTTGTCATCCTTTCCAACATGATTAATAATTTCACTGTTTATCTTAATACAGTTATTTACCTGGTATTTGCTATTCGGTGGACTAAATATGCAAAAGTTTGTCTTTTTTATATTTAATGACAATTTATTGGCACAAAGCCAATCGTACAAATGTATTAATTCTTGGTTTACGCTGTCAATTAAAGTATCAATATGAGGACCTGATTGGTATACAGTTGTGTCATCTGCAAAAGATAATAGATTCAGAGACGTAGAGTTAGTTATATCATTGATATAAATTAAAAATAAGATTGGTCCAAGTATGGATCCTTGGGGCACTCCACTTATTATGTTTTTTGGAGATGATTGACATTTGTGTATCTCAGTATATTGTTTTCGATTTGATAAATAACTTGCAAACCATTTATTGCTTATTCCCCGAATTCCATAGAAGTTTAGTTTGTACAGTAAAATATCATGGTTTATTGTGTCGAATGCTTTTGAAAGGTCCAGAAACACAGCCAATGCAAGGTATTTTTTTATTTTATCGTTTGCCTCTGCAATATCTTTCAGCAGGTGTAGTATTGGTTGAATAGTAGAATGCTTTGCACGAAACCCATATTGATGTTTATACAAAATGTTATATTTTTCTAAGAACATTATTAATCTATTGCATACGATTTTTTCCATTATTTTAGAAATCGTGGGTAGAATACTTATAGGTCTATAATGGTTGAACAGTTTATTGTTACCTGATTTGAAGACGGGAATGACTTTTGCAGTTTTTAAGTTTTCAGGAACAATTCCCGTTGCAAAGGATTGGTTTAGTATATGCTCAAGCGGAGTGGCTACTTCATGTATGGTCGCTTGTAGTAGTTTAGTGGATAGATCGTCGAAACCTTCAGTGCTTTTTGTTTTAAGTGTTCGTACAATTATTTCTATTTCTGTTGTCTGCTTTGGTTGCATGAACAAATTTACGGGAAAGTTTCCTATTAGGTGTGTTTCAAATTGCTTAACTGGAAGAGCTATTGAGTTGCTCATCGATTTACCTATTCCAACAAAAAAATTATTAAATTCTTCTGTAATTTGTTTTAAATTTGAATTCTCTTGTCCGTTTATGATGAAGGTTTCAGGTAGTTTGGCGAATTCTTTTTGTTTATGTATTGCTTGTCGTAATACATCCCATGTTCCTTTTATATTGTGCTTACGTTCTTCTAGCATTTCTGTATAATAAGCACTTTTTGCTGCTCGTTTAATCTTATTAAAGACTCTACAATATTCTTTATATTTATTGATGATTTCTGGATTATGTCTGTTTAATTTCTTTCGAAGTAACTTTGCTTTATTTAGAGATGAAATCAATATGCTTGACGTAATCCATGGTTCTCGTTTAATGTATTTTTTTTAACTTTCACAGATTTAATTGGACAAGATATTTCGAAAAGTGATTTGTATATTATCATAAAATTATCATAAGCTTCATTCGCATCAGCAGTGGATAGTACAGTTGAGTAATCAGCCATATCTAATAGATTTCTAAATGATGCAATGTTTTGTGGGGTCAATTGTCGTACCTGCCTATATACTGATTTTTGTGGACGAGGTGTGCCATAAATTATATGAATATAAATAAGCAGTTTTATTTTCATTTGATATTTTATCCTGTATTTCTATTATTTTACTTATAAACATATCGATATCTGCACGAGGAGCAGAGTTAGGACGATAAATTACACCTACTATAAAAGGTTTATTATGATTACCTTGAACTTCAAAAAATATAGATTCAAAAACATGTGGAATAAATATAGAGAGATCTTCACGTTTACAGTAGATGAAGCTTTCGTTGATATATATTCCAACTCCACCATGCCCATCATCATTTTGTAATCTTGTATTAAAAAATAAACTATGGTATCCACTTATTTTGTATTGCTGGGAATCACGAATTCTAAATATTTCTGTTAAGCCGATTAAATCAAGTTTGAGACCATTTGAAGATAAGTTAAAAAGTACTTCTTGCACAGAATCCCAGTGTGCCTCCAAACTGCGACAATTCATACATAACATCGATAGAGATACATTGTCACAGTGGAAAGCTTTTGAGAATTCAGTTGGGGTAAAATATTTACAATCATTGGTATTTAAAGAAAAGGGGGAATCATGATACATTTCATCTCCGTAATGATTAATTTCATTATATAATTTTCTAAAGTCAAAGTTTGCATTTGTTTGGATCCGGTCAATACTAATATTATTATCCATTTACAAATCTAGTTAAGTATATCATATTAAACCAATCTCCCCAGTCCGTCGTCTTTACGCTACTACCAGAAGCAACATAGAAAATCAAATGAAAAAACCTGTAATGCAAACGAATAATCAGCTTAGTACATCCTGTATAGCACGTCATCGTAACATTCACCGTAATTGTATGAGTAATAGTAAAACAAAATAAAACATATATATGTAATAAAACCGGGAGCATTAGGGAACAAAGATAATAAGGATAGCCAACTGGCTGGCCTTCCATTAGGCATGGCATAATTATGAACATAATAGAAAAAAAAAAAAAAAAAAATACAACAACCGAGATATAACAACAAATAATTAACATATATTTGAAGAGAACTGTATCATTTAGTAAATCATTTGCGCAGGACTAATGTCTACAAATCGTTGTTTCCATTCTATATTGCAAGATCCAATTTATAGATGAAAAAAACATTAGGGAACAACAGTAGGTCCGTGAGAATCTCCTTTATGGTGCCAGTATTTGTTTTGATGAGGACTCGTTCTGCAAATGTCCAGCAGTCCGAAATCACTTTCTTACGTTTCAGTGTTCTTGTCTGGAACGCCAGTGCGGCCCGCTTCGCAGTTAGGTCTTCGTTTATAAAAATCGGATTTTCGGATTTCTGCTTGTTGTGCTCCTTCAGCTGTGTTCGGGCACGGAATACCTCATCGCGGGTTGATTCACTTTTGAAACGGACTATGATTGGTCGTTTTCGTCGGTGACCCTGTTTGTCCGTCTTAGGGCCGAGTCGGTGACTCCTTTCCAACTGGGTTACGCCGATGTTCATCAGTCCCATCTTGTCTTTAATCACGGCGATCACCAGATCGTTTGTATTTTCTTTGTCGGCTTCTGGTATTCCATGGATGCGAAGGTTTGGACGGCGAGAATATTGCTCGCATTTGTCCGCCTCCGCCTCCAGGGCGTTAACTCTCTGCTCCAGGCAGCGGATACGTTCATCTTTGGCAATGACAATAGCTTGCAGTTTGCTAAAATCACAAACACAGAGAGAGAGAGAGAGGGGAAGGGAGAGAGAGAGAGAGGCAGACTGACAGAGAGAAAGAGAGAGAGAGGGAGGGAGAGAGAGGGAGGGAGAGAGAGACACACACACGTGCAAACACACACACACACACACACACACACACACACACACACACACACTCACACACACTCACACACACACAGACATACATACAAACACACACAGAAAAAAAATGGATCATTGTTTATGTGACGCAGTCGTTTCTCTATATGTCAGGTTAACACATTTCAACTCGTGCTAATATCAAATGGCAACGCGTCTTTCGTGATCTTCAACTACGGCGACATACAATGGAAGGCAGACGCGGCGAAAAATTTACTTTTTATGGTAAGTTACGTACTTGTTCCACATGACGCAGCAATACGGTTCTACGCCTAAAATAACGAAACAATGCATGCGAGTGTGTGCGTGCCTGTGAGCATGTGTGCTTGAGTGTATGTGCATGCTGTGAATATGTATGTATTATATATATATATATATATATATATATATATATATAGCAGCATACGTCGACCAAATATGCATTAGGGATCGTCTTAGGCAAACCGCTGTTTTTAAGCAGACCAGAGCCGGTCTCCATAAAGTTTTAACACCTGGTTGCGTAACAATATATTTCATTTAAAAATTCGAACTGTTAATCATTATGGAATCAGCTGACAAATACTTCACTAAAACGAGAAGGCAGAAACAACCAAGGACAAACAAAGACACACTGCAGATGATTGAAGAAAGGAAAGAGTTAAAGAAGAACAAAGAAAACAGTGATAATTATCATGAGAAATACAGAGAGAAGTGCAAGATGATTAAACGAATGTGTAAGGAAGACAAGAAGAAATATCTAGAGAAGAAATGTGAAAAGATAGAACTATGTATGAGAAGGAACGATAGCCGCAGTATGTTCGAGGAAATCAAGTCTACGACACAGTCATTCAAACCTAGACTTGGCGTTATCAAAGATGACATGTGAATGACTCTGACAGAAAGCGATGACATATTTGAAAGATGGAAGCAATATTGTGAAAGCATGTATAGGAAAGAAGAAACAGAAGAGGTAGACATGGATGGAGGTAGGGAATGGACAAAACCAGAAGATGAACTAGAGCCTTTGCGTTCAGAGGTGGAGTGAGCAATAACAAGTCTAAAAGACGGAAAATCACCTGGCACTGATGACATCACTGGAGAGCTAATAAGAGCAAGTGGCGAAGCAGGCGTGGATATCTATCACATTATGCAAGAAAATACGGAAAAGTGGAACATGGCCCATTGACTGGAAACGAGTCAGCCTTATACCAATACCGAAAAAAGGTGACATACATGAATGCTCAAACCACAGGACTATATCTCTCATCAGTCATGCGAACAAAATAATGCTAAAAATCATAATGAAGAGAATCACAACAAAATTAGAATGTGAAGTCAACAGAGCACAAGCAGGCTTCCGAACTGGAAGAGGAACATGAGATCACATTTTCAACCTGAAGATGTTAATTCAAAAATGCAGATAATTCAACCATGACCTTAGGATCTGTTTCGTAGATTATTCAAAAGCTTTTGATAATGGTAGTTATCAACAACTCTGGAAAACCTTGATAAACATGGGATTTGACCAGAAAATTACATCACTTATCCGAGATTTATATGTTGGACAGCAGTCTGCAGTGAGCTTAGAGTGTGGTACCACAGATTGGTGTCCAGTCGGCAAGGGAGTGAGACAGGGGTGCATTTTGTCCCCCCACATATTCAGTCTATACACAGAGAATATGTTGAGAGTCGTCGAAACTGCCACGAGAAGCAAGTTTTGTAATGGACTGAAAGCGAATGGACAGGAAATATATCAATTGAGATATGCCGATGAAACAGTTAATATCCGACACAAAAGAAGGATTGGATAAACTGATAACTACTATTAAAGAGCACAGTGATTTGAAAGGATTGAAACTAAACGTAAAGAAGACTAAGGTTATTGATGTGAAGGGATGGCGAGAACCAAGTCATAGTAGATGGCGAGGAAATAGAAAGAGTGGAAAGTTTTGAATTTCTGGGGTCACTGATAGAAGCGGATGGAGATGGGACGAAAGAGATCAAGCGGAGGTTGGAAATGGCGAGTAAAAAGTTGACGGAGATGAAGAAGCTGTGGAAAGCAACGAACAAAGATATGAAAGTACGAATTGTCCGAGTCTGCATAATTCCAACTGATACGTATGGATGCGAAATATGGACTCTTAATAAGAACATTACTAAACGTATCAATGCATTTGTAAACAAGTGTTACAGAAATGTATTACGAGTTTCATGGATTGAACGTAGAACTAAGGAATCCATCGCAGATGAGCTTTGTGTTATACCCGGGACTTTATTGAACTTTGTAAAGAAACAGAAACTAAGTTATTTCGGCAAGGTGAAACGGCATCAATCTCTAGAGAGACTAATAATGGAAGGAAAAGTGGAAGGAAGCAGAAGCAGAGGAAGACCTAGGAGACAATGGGAGAAGGACATAGAGGAATGGATGGGAGCAGACGTCTGGCGAATGGAGAGACTGGCAAACGAAAGAGCTGTCTATAAACAATCAATCAAGGCTGCAATATCCGGAAATGGATAAACAAACCCAAGCATCCAGACATATGATGATATAAATAATTATCTGCACCCAAAAAATAGTTGTTTGTGATTTCTTTATAAAACGTTTTATCGGAGGTTGTATATCGTATCTCTCAACGGATGTAACATTGTTCTGTCACGGCCCATCCGCAACATCGGGATTACAATCGACGTCGTACGTTTCACGGATGTGCAAGTCAGCGTACTACAATACCTATGCAATTTCAAAAATAAGACATAGTATTACTACAGATGCGTGTAGTCCACAGCCTGGTGACATCGCGGCTTGACTACAGTAACGCGGTTGTGCACGACATCTCCGTTGCACTTATGAACAAGCTGCAGATGGTATAGAACTTGGCGGCAAGACTTATCTCAAGACACCTAAAGCACCAGCACATAACACCAGTGCTGGTCGAACTGCACTGGCTTCTAGTTCGCTGCCGTATCCAATACAAACATGTGGTCCTTGTTTTCACGATTTTACAATGGTCTTGCTCCAGCGTATATCCAAGATCTTATAACACCGTATACGCCCACCTGCAACCTCCGATCTGCTGATCTACATATACCTGAAGCCCAGCACTACAATTAGAGGACCATGTCAGACGAGCTTTCTCCGTGTCTGGACCTACTCTCTGGAACGCTCTGCCGATAAACGTTCGTCAAATAGACACTTTGATTAAATTTAAAAAACCTGCCTTAAAATTTACTTATTTAAGCAGGCGCACCTCGACTGAGGAACTGTGCTGTAGGACGCTTTTTATGAACATGTATTAATCAACTAATTTATTTTTTAATATATAAGATATTTTAATTAATTAATTATTATTTATATTTTAATACAATTTTATAGATTATAATATATATTCTTTTACTTAATTGTCTTAATATTTGTGCAAATATATCATGTATTTTAGCAACATTATGTATATACAATCTTGTAAATATTACATTAAAGGCATGGGTAACAGCGTGTAACATTTACTTACCCCTAAAGTGAATATTTGTTCAGAATATTGGCATGTACTATGCCGGTGTCAAGTACGAGCATCCTTACTCCTCAACAAACAATGTCTACACTATCAAGAACACTACAAACATCAACATCTTGGGTCGCTGGTGCTACGACGTGAATAGCGAAAATGTGACTTCATGCCCAGGTTTGTTTATTGTCCTTCTGTAGGTCTATGGTTGCCATACTTTATATTACAATTATTTTATGCGTGTGTGTGTCCGTCTGTCTGCGTGTTTCTGCGTGTGTGTTCGCGCGCGCATGCGTGTGTGCGTGAGAAAAGATGCGCGAGGTAAGGTAGACTAAATGTAAGACGTAAACCTACATCAGCCTACAAGGTTAATACGATTTCACTAAATGTTGTATTTAGCTTTAATTATTATTATCATAAAAATTCCATGGAAAATGATGAAGACGAATCCATGCCACTTAATGTAACGATAAAGATGTTTTAATTGCGTGTATGTTTCTTTTTACCAGTCGTACATTTCTTCATTGTCAACAAAAGCAACGTACTCAATATTTACGCAATCATGTTGGATTCATTTACGTAGCATTTAACGCGGGGCTTTACGAATATGATAATAAACTGGCTTTCTTGGTTATAGTATTAATATAGTTCGTCTTACAGACTGATTTGTTACAAACAAACGTGACAGGCGGTCACGTACAAATGACATGCCAACGTTAATACGTGTTATTATGTAAAACTACGTTTGCATTATAATGTTTAGTTCCAGATATCGACATCTGTAAGCCAGAGTTTTGTGTCAATGGTGGCACCTGCATTGACGGTGTTAACACGTACACGTGCACCTGTGTTGATGGCTACACTGACGAGAACTGCACTACAGGTAAATATTGGTTTATCGCAAATGTTCTTACACCTTCGGTCTTTACGTAAATTTCGATCGCCAAACCATTTTTGTTTCGTCACACAGAGTGTACTTATTTTCCGAACTTTCCTTATTGCCCCGTTTACCCGTCCCAGAAACACACGAGACAAATAGGTTATACCAAATGTCTTATTATTTTGAAAAAGCTGTGAGACGTAATAATACATAGCATTCCCAACTTACTCGATATGTGTGTCAAGTGTCCGCCTCACAAGCATCTAGTAGGTGAAAGTCATGTTCTATTTATATCCGTCGAAACAAAACGTCGCGCGTGTGTGTCTGCGCGAAAATAGTCGACTCTTTATATTCACTCCATATCCAAACCTTTCAAGCATACATTCAGGAACAAATATTGCTTTCGTCAGCATGTCCAAGAAGTCCATGTTGTCTGCTAGATTGTCTGTTTCCGTATAAATCCGTGAAACTGTCAAAATCACGAGTTATTCAGTCCGCCGCCATATTTGGTTAATGTCAGCCAAATATAGAAGGCAACAACGTTTGTATTATAATGTTTTCTTCTAGATATCAACGACTGTAAACCAGAGTTTTGTGCTAATGGTGGCACCTGCGTTGACGGTGTTAACACGTACACGTGCACCTGTGTTGATGGCTACACTGACGCGAACTGCTCTACAGGTAAATATTGGTTTATCGCACATGTTCTTAAACCTTCCGTCGTGAAGTAAATTTCGATCGCCAAACCATTTTTGTTTCGTCACACAGAGTGTACTTATTTTCCGAACTTTCCTTATTGTCCCGTTTACCCGTCCCAGAAACACAAGAGACAAGTAGGTTATACCAAATGTCTCATTATTTTGAAAAAGCTGTGAGACATAATAGCACACAGCATTTCCAACTTACTCGATATTGTGCGTCAAGTGTCCGCCTCACAAGTATCTAATATGTGCAAAGTCATATACTATTTAAATCCGCCGAAACAAAACGTCGGGCTTCTGTAAGCGAAAATTGTCGACTCTTTTTGTTCACTCCACATCGAAACCTTCCAAGTATACATTCAGGAACAAATATTGCTTTCGTCAGCATGTCCAGGATGTCCATGTTGTCTGCTGGATTGTCTGTTTCCGTATAAATCCGTCAAACTCGCAAAATCACGAGTTAATCAGTCCGCCGCCATATTTGGTTTCAATTTGCAAACGCAGACTCGTGTCCTATTTCTACGTTCACAAAACAACGAACGACGCTCATTTCATGATTCCTCCATGTACAGCAAGCACCTTTGATATGTTTTCAATTGGTATTTTCTTCAATTTCCATTTACTTATGTTATGTATTTATTTTTTAGTTAATAATTTTTTATTAAATTGTTCATAAGTTAACTGTTCGAAGGCATGGGTTGACAAGCATGTCCTGCGACCAGAATTTGGACCACCCACAACGGGGTTTTAAGAAAGTCTATTGCATAAATTCGTCAATAGTTGCTAATAAACTGTGTTAGTCATTCTGATATAAAGTTAGTTTATAGTATGGCTGTATATTTTATAGTATTTCCATTACATAATGTCTGCTAAAATATTGTAGGCAACAACGTTAGTATTATAATATTTTCTTCTAGATATCGATGATTGTAAGCCAGAATTGTGTGCCAATGGTGGCACCTGCGTTGACGGTTTTAACACGTCCACGTGTATCTGTGTTGAAGGCTACACTGACGCGAACTGCACTACAGGTAAATATTTTTTATCGCATATATTCTTATACCTTGGCTCGTCATGTAAATTTCGATAGCCAAGTCATTTTTGTTTCGTCACATAGATTGTACTTCTTTTCCGAACTTTCGTAAATGCCCAGCTTACCCGTACCTGAAACATACGATACATATACGGTATGCCAAATATCGCTTAATGATTAAATATCTATTATGATTCACTCCGCATCGAAACCTTCGATGTACACATTCAGGAACACATATTGCATTATTTAGCGTGATTAAGTAATGCTCGTTGTCTGCCAGATGGTATTTTTCGTATAAATCCGTCTAATTGTCGAAATCACGAGTTCTTCCTTCCGCCACCATATTTGGTTTCAGTTTGCAAACGCAGACTCAAGTCTTATTTCTGTGTTGACAAAACAACGAATGACGCTGATTTCACGATTCCTCAGTATACATAAAAGCACTTTTGATATTTTCTTCAATTCCCATTTACTTATGTTATGTATTGATTTTGTAATTAATTATTTTTTATTTTTTTTATAAGATAACTGTTCGGAAGCATGGGTCACCAAATAAGTTCTGCGACCAGAATTTTAGCCTCAGACAACGGGATTTTAAGAAACGCTATTGCATAAGATCGTCAATAGTTACTACTAAATTATATTAGTCATTCTGATGTATAGTGAGTTTATAGAATGGCTATACATTTGTTAGTACTTCTATAACATAATGCCTTTAAAAATATTGTAGGAAACAACGTTTGTATAATAATATTTTATTCTAGATATAGACGACTGCAAGCCAGAGTTTTGTGCTAATGGTGGCACTTGCATTGACGGTGGTAACACGTACACGTGCACCTGTGTTGATGGATACACTGACGCGAACTGCACTACAGGTAAATATTGGTTTATCGCACATGTTCTTAAACCTTCTGTCGTGACATAAATTTCGATCGCCAAGCAATTTTTGTTTCGTCACACAGAGTGTACTTATTTTCCGAACTTTCCTTATTGTCCCGTTTACCCGTCCCAGAAACACACGAGACAAGTAGGTTATACCAAATGTCTCATTATTTTGAAAAAGCTGTGGGTCGTAATAGCACACAGCATTTCCAACTTACTCGATATTGTGTGTCAAGTGTCCGCCTCACAAACATCTAATATGTGCAAAGTCATGTTATATTTCAATCCGTCGAAACAAAACGTCGCGCGTGTGTGTCTCCGCGAAAATAGTCGACTCTTATGATTCACTCCGCATCGAAACCTTCGAAGTACACATTCAGGAACACATATTGCATTATTTAGCGTGATTAAGTAATGCTGGTTGTCTGCCAGATTGTATTTTCCGTATAAATCCGTCTAATTGTCGAAATCACGAGTTCTTCCTTACGCCACCATATTTGGTTTCAGTTTGCAAACGCAGACTCATGTCCTATTTCTGTGTTGATAAAACAACGAATGACGCTGATTTCACGATTCCTCAGTATACATCAAGCACTTTTGATATTTTCTTCAATTCCCATTTACTTATGTTAGGTATTGATTTTGTAATTAATATTTTTTTTATTTTTCATCAGTTAACTGTTCCAAAGCATGGGTCACCAAACAAGTTCTGCGACCAGAATTTTAGCCTCAGACAACGGGATTTTAAGAAACGCTATTGCATAAGATCGTCAATAGTTACTACTAAATTATATTAGTCATTCTGATGTATAGTGAGTTTATAGAATGGCTATACATTTGTTAGTACTTCCATAACATAATGCCTTTAAAAATATTGTAGGAAACAACGTTTGTATTAAAACATTTTATTATAGATATAGACGACTGCAAGCCAGAGTTTTGTGCTAATGGTGGCACTTGCATTGACGGTGTTAACACGTACACGTGCACCTGTGTTGATGGATACACTGACGCGAACTGCACTACAGGTAAATATTGGTTTATCGCACATGTTCTTAAACCTTCTGTCGTGACATAAATTTCGATCGCCAAGCCATTTTTGTTTCGTCACACAGAGTGTACTTATTTTCCGAACTTTCCTTATTGCCCCGTTTACCCGTCCCAGAAACACACGAGACAAGTAGGTTATACCAAATGTCTCATTATTTTGAAAAAGCTGTGGGTCGTAATAGCACACAGCATTTCCAACTTACTCGATATTGTGTGTCAAGTGTCCGCCTCACAAGCATCTAATATGTGCAAAATCATATTCTATTTAAATCCGCCGAAACAAAATGTCGGGCTTGTGTAAGCGAAAATGGTCGACTCTTTCTGTTCACTCCACATCGAAATCTTCGAAGTACACATTCAGGAACAAATATTGCTTTCGTCAGCTTGTCCAGGAAGTCCATGTTGTCTGCTGGATTGTCTGTTTCCGTATAAATCCGTCAAACTCAAAATCACGAGTTATTCAGTCCGCCGCCATATTTGGTTTCAATTTGCAAACGCAGACTCGTGTCCTATTTCTATGTTCACAAAACAACGAACAACGCTCATTTCACGATTCCTCCATGTACAGCAAGCACCTTTGATATGTTTTCAATTGATATTTTCTTCAATTTCCATTTACTTATGTTATGTATTTATTTTGTAGTTAATTATTTTTATTAAATTGTTCATAAGTTAACTGTTCGAAGGCATGGGTCGCCAAGCAAGTCCTGCGACCAGAATTTGGACCACCGACAACGGGGTTTTAAGAACGTCTATTGCATAAGTTTGTCAATAGTTGCTAATAAACTATATTAGTCATTCTGATAAAAAGTTAGTTTATAGTATGGCTATATATTTTATAATATTTCCATTACATAATGTCTGTAAAATATTGTAGGCAACAACGTTAGTATTACAATATTTTCTTCTAGATATCGATGATTGTAAACCAGAATTGTGTGCCAATGGTGGCACCTGCGTTGACGGTGTTAACACGTACACGTGTATCTGTGTTGAAGGCTACACTGACGCGAACTGCACTACAGGTAAATATTTTTTATTGCAGATGTTCTTATACCTTGGCTCGTCATGTAAATTTCGATATCCAAGCAATTTTTGTTTCGTCACATAGATTGTACTTCTTTTCCGAACTTTAGTAAATGCCCCGCATACCCGTACCTGAAACATACGATACAAATAAGGTATGCCAAATATCGCTTGATTTTGAAAATCTGTGTAATTAAATTGTACACGGCATTTCCAACTTACGCGATATTGTGTGTCACGAGTCCGCCTCACAAGCATCTAGTATGTGCAAAGTCATATTATATATTTCAATCCGCCGAAACAAAACGTCGCGCGTGTGTGTGTGAAAGAAAATACTCAACACTTTTGATTCACTTCACATCGAAACTTTCGAAATACACATTGAGGAAAACAAATTATTGTTCTAATCAGCATGTCCAGGTATTCATTTTTGTGTGCCGGATTGTCTGTTCTAATATAAATCCGCCAATCTGTCGAAGTCACGAGATCTTCCGTCAGCCGCCATATTTGGTTTCAGTTTGCAAAAGCAGCCTCGTGTCTTATTTCTATGTTGAGAAAACAACCAACGACGCTCATTTAACGATTCCTCCGTGTTCAGCAAGCGCTGTTGATATGTTTTCAATTGATGTTTTCTTCAATTTCCATTTACTTATGTAATGTATTTATTTTGTAGTTAATTATTTTTATTAAATTGTTCATAAGTTAACTGTTCGAAGGCATGGGTCGCCAAGCAAGTCCTGCGAACAGAATTTGGACCACCGACAACGGGGTTTTAAGAACGTCTATTGCATAAGTTCGTCAATAGTTGCTAATAAACTATATTAGTCATTCTGATATAAAGTTAGTTTATAGTATGGCTATATATTTTATAATATTTCCATTACATAATGTCTGTAAAATATTGTAGGCAACAACGTTAGTATTACAATATTTTCTTCTAGATATCGATGATTGTAAGCCAGAATTGTGTGCCAATGGTGGCACCTGCGTTGACGGTGTTAACACGTACACGTGTATCTGTGTTGAAGGCTACACTGACGCGAACTGCACTACAGGTAAATATTTTTTATCGCAGATGTTCTTATACCTTGGCTCGTCATGTAAATTTCGATATCCAAGCCATTTTTGTTTCGTCACATAGATTGTACTTCTTTTCCGAACTTTCGTAAATGCCCCGCTTATCCGTACCTGAAACATATGATACAAATAAGGTATGCCAAATATCGCTTGATTTTTTAAAATCTGTGTAACGAAATTGTCCACGGCATTTCCAACTTACGCGATATCGTGTGTGACGAGTCCGCCTCACAAGCATCTAGTACGTGAAAAGTCATATTATATTTCAATCCGTCGAAACAAAACATCGCGCGTATGTGTGTGAACGAAAATACTCAACACTTTCGATTCACATCAAATCGAAACATTCGAAGTACACATTCAGGAAAAAAATTATTGTTTTAATCAGCATGTCCAGGTACTCCTTGTTGTCTGCCGGACTGTGTGTTCCAATATAAATCCGCCAATCTGTCGAAATCACGAGATCTTCCGTCCGCCGCCACATTTGGTTTCAGTTTGGAAACGTAGTCTCGTGTCCGATTTCTATGTTGACAAAACAACGAACGAAGCTCATTTCACGGTTCCTCAGTGTTCAGCAAGCAACTTTGATATTTTCTTCAATTGCCATTTACTTATGTTATATATTTATTTTGTATATAATTACTTTTATTTATTTTGTGACCAGTTAATTGGTTAAAGGCATGGGTCCAAGCATGTCCTGCGACAAGAATTTAGGCCACCGACATCGGGGTCTTAAGAAACGCTATTACATAAGATCGTCAATTGTTACTAATAATTTATATCAGTCATTCTGATGCAAAGTGAGTTGATAGTATGGCTATATATTATTGAGTATTTCCATTACATAATGTCAGTCAAAATAACGTAGGCAAAAACTTTTGTATTATAGTGTTTTCTTCTAGATATCAACGACTGTAAGCCAGAGTTTTGTGCCAATGGTGGCACCTGCGTTGACGGTGTTAACACGTACACGTGCACCTGTGTTGATGGCTACACTGACGCGAACTGCTCTACAGGTAAATATTGGTTTATCGCAAATGTTATTAAACCATGGGTCGTGACCTAAATTTCGATCGCCAAGCCATTTTTGTTTCCTTACACATAATGTACTTATTTTCCAAATTTTCCTTATTGCCCCGCTAGTCCGCACCAGAAACACGCAAGACAAAAAAGTTATGCGAAATGTCGCTTGATTTTGAAAAGCTGTGTGACGAAATTGTACACGGCATTTCCAACTTATGCAGTATTATGTGTCATGTGTCCGCCTCACAAGCATCTAGTATGTGGAAGTCATATTCTATTTCAATCCGCCGAAACAAACGCCTGACGAGTGTGTCTCCGCGAAAATAGTCGACTCTTATGATTCACTCCGCATCGAAACCTTCGAAGTACACATTCAGGAACACATATTGCATTACTTAGCGTGATTAAATAATGCTGGTTGTCTGCCAGATTGTATTTTCCGTATAAATCCGTCTAATTGTCGAAATCACGAGTTCTTCCTTACGCCACCATATTTGGTTTCAGTTTGCAAACGCAGACTCATGTCTTATTTCTGTGTTGATAATACAACGAATGACGCTGATTTCACGATTCCTCAGTATACATCAAGCTCTTTTGATATTTTCTTCAATTCCCATTTACTTATGTTATATATTGATTTTGTAATTATTATTATTTTTTTTTTCAACAGTTAACTGTTCCAAAGCATGGGTCACCAAACAAGTTCTGCGACCAGAATTTTAGCCTCAGACAACGGAATTTTAAGAAACGCTATTGCATAAGATCGTCAATAGTTACTACTAAATTATATTAGTCATTCTGATGTATAGTGAGTTTATAGAATGGCTATACATTTGTTAGTACTTCCATAACATAATGCCTTTAAAAATATTGTAGGAAACAACGTTTGTATTATAATATTTTATTCTAGATATAGACGACTGCAAGCCAGAGTTTTGTGCTAATGGTGGCACTTGCATTGACGGTGTTAACACGTACACGTGCACCTGTGTTGATGGATACACTGACGCGAACTGCACTACAGGTAAATATTGGTTTATCGCACATGTTCTTAAACCTTCTGTCGTGACATAAATTTCGATCGCCAAGCCATTTTTGTTTCGTCACACAGAGTGTACTTATTTTCCGAACTTTCCTTATTGCCCCGTTTACCCGTCCCAGAAACACACGAGACAAGTAGGTTATACCAAATGTCTCATTATTTTGAAAAAGCTGTGGGTCGTAATAGCACACAGCATTTCCAACTTACTCGATATTGTGTGTCAAGTGTCCGCCTCACAAGCATCTAATATGTGCAAAGTCATATTCTATTTAAATCCGCCGAAACAAAATGTCGGGCTTGTGTAAGCGAAAATGGTCGACTCTTTCTGTTCACTCCACATCGAAATCTTCGAAGTACACATTCAGGAACAAATATTGCTTTCGTCAGCTTGTCCAGGAAGTCCATGTTGTCTGCTGGATTGTCTGTTTCCGCATAAATCCGTCAAACTGTCAAAATCACGAGTTATTCAGTCCGCCGCCATATTTGGTTTCAATTTGCAAACGCAGACTCGTGTCCTATTTCTATGTTCACAAAACAACGAACAACGCTCATTTCACGATTCCTCCATGTACAGCAAGCACCTTTGATATGTTTTCAATTGATATTTTCTTCAATTTCCATTTACTTATATTATGTATTTATTTTGTAGTTAATTATTTTTATTAAATTGTTCATAAGTTAACTGTTCGAAGGCATGGGTCGCCAAGCAAGTCCTGCGACTAGAATTTGGACCACCGACAACGGGGTTTTAAGAACGTCTATTGCATAAGTTCGTCAATAGTTGCTAATAAACTATATTAGTCATTCTGATAAAAAGTTAGTTTATAGTATGGCTATATATTTTATAATATTTCCATTACATAATGTCTGTAAAATATTGTAGGCAACAACGTTAGTATTACAATATTTTCTTCTAGATATCGATGATTGTAAACCAGAATTGTGTGCCAATGGTGGCACCTGCGTTGACGGTGTTAACACGTACACGTGTATCTGTGTTGAAGGCTACACTGACGCGAACTGCACTACAGGTAAATATTTTTTATCGCAGATGTTCTTATACCTTGGCTCGTCATGTAAATTTCGATATCCAAGCAATTTTTGTTTCGTCACATAGATTGTACTTCTTTTCCGAACTTTCGTAAATGCCCCGCTTACCCGTACCTGAAACATACGATACAAATAAGGTATGCCAAATATCGCTTGATTTTGAAAATCTGTGTAATTAAATTGTACACGGCATTTTCAACTTACGCGATATTGTGTGTCACGAGTCCGCCTCACAAGCATCTAGTATGTGCAAAGTCATATTATATATTTCAATCCGCCGAAACAAAACGTCGCGCGTGTGTGTGTGAAAGAAAATACTCAACACTTTCGATTCACTTCACATCGAAACCTTCGAAATACACATTGAGGAAAACAAATTATTGTGCTAATCAGCATGTCCAGGTACTCATTTTTGTGTGCCGGATTGTCTGTTCTAATATAAATCCGCCAATCTGTCGAAATCACGAGATCTTCCGTCAGCCGCCATATTTGGTTTCAGTTTGCAAAAGCAGCCTCGTGTCTTATTTCTATGTTGAGAAAACAACCAACGACGCTCATTTAACGATTCCTCCGTGTTCAGCAAGCGCTGTTGATATGTTTTCAATTGATTTTTTCTTCAATTTCCATTTACTTATGTAATGTATTTATTTTGTAGTTAATTATTTTTATTAAATTGTTCATAAGTTAACTGTTCGAAGGCATGGGTCGCCAAGCAAGTCCTGCGAACAGAATTTGGACCACCGACAACGGGGTTTTAAGAACGTCTATTGCATAAGTTCGTCAATAGTTGCTAATAAACTATATTAGTCATTCTGATATAAAGTTAGATTATAGTATGGCTATATATTTTATAATATTTCCATTACATAATGTCTGTAAAATATTGTAGGCAACAACGTTAGTATTACAATATTTTCTTCTAGATATCGATGATTGTAAGCCAGAATTGTGTGCCAATGGTGGCACCTGCGTTGACGTTGTTAACACGTACACGTGTATCTGTGTTGAAGGCTACACTGACGCGAACTGCACTACAGGTAAATATTTTTTATCGCAGATGTTCTTATACCTTGGCTGGTCATGTAAATTTCGATAGCCAAGCAATTTTTGTTTCGTCACATAGATTGTACTTCTTTTCCGAACTTTCGTAAATGCCCCGCTTACCCGTACCTGAAACATACGATACAAATAAGGTATGCCAAATATCGCTTGATTTTGAAAATCTGTGTAATTAAATTGTACACGGCATTTCCAACTTACGCGATATTGTGTGTCACGAGTCCGCCTCACAAGCATCTAGTATGTGCAAAGTCATATTATATATTTCAATCCGCCGAAACAAAACGTCGCGCGTGTGTGTGTGAAAGAAAATACTCAACACTTTCGATTCACTTCACATCGAAACCTTCGAAATACACATTGAGGAAAACAAATTATTGTTCTAATCAGCATGTCCAGGTACTCATTTTTGTGTGCCGGATTGTCTGTTCTAATATAAATCCGCCAATCTGTCGAAATCACGAGATCTTCCGTCAGCCGCCATATTTGGTTTCAGTTTGCAAAAGCAGCCTCGTGTCTTATTTCTATGTTGAGAAAACAACCAACGACGCTCATTTAACGATTCCTCCGTGTTCAGCAAGCGCTGTTGATATGTTTTCAATTGATGTTTTCTTCAATTTCCATTTACTTATGTAATGTATTTATTTTGTAGTTAATTATTTTTATTAAATTGTTCATAAGTTAACTGTTCGAAGGCTTGGGTCGCCAAGCAAGTCCTGCGAACAGAATTTGGACCACCGACAACGGGGTTTTAAGAACGTCTATTGCATAAGTTCGTCAATAGTTGCTAATAAACTATATTAGTCATTCTGATATAAAGTTAGTTTATAGTATGGCTATATATTTTATAATATTTCCATTACATAATGTCTGTAAAATATTGTAGGCAACAACGTTAGTATTACAATATTTTCTTCTAGATATCGATGATTGTAAGCCAGAATTGTGTGCCAATGGTGGCACCTGCGTTGACGGTGTTAACACGTACACGTGTATCTGTGTTGAAGGCTACACTGACGCGAACTGCACTACAGGTAAATATTTTTTATCGCAGATGTTCTTATACCTTGGCTGGTCATGTAAATTTCGATAGCCAAGCAATTTTTGTTTCGTCACATAGATTGTACTTCTTTTCCGAACTTTCGTAAATGCCCCGCTTACCCGTACCTGAAACATACGATACAAATAAGGTATGCCAAATATCGCTTGATTTTGAAAATCTGTGTAATTAAATTGTACACGGCATTTCCAACTTACGCGATATTGTGTGTCACGAGTCCGCCTCACAAGCATCTAGTATGTGCAAAGTCATATTATATATTTCAATCCGCCGAAACAAAACGTCGCGCGTGTGTGTGTGAAAGAAAATACTCAACACTTTCGATTCACTTCACATCGAAACCTTCGAAATACACATTGAGGAAAACAAATTATTGTTCTAATCAGCATGTCCAGGTACTCATTTTTGTGTGCCGGATTGTCTGTTCTAATATAAATCCGCCAATCTGTCGAAATCACGAGATCTTCCGTCAGCCGCCATATTTGGTTTCAGTTTGCAAAAGCAGCCTCGTGTCTTATTTCTATGTTGAGAAAACAACCAACGACGCTCATTTAACGATTCCTCCGTGTTCAGCAAGCGCTGTTGATATGTTTTCAATTGATGTTTTCTTCAATTTCCATTTACTTATGTAATGTATTTATTTTGTAGTTAATTATTTTTATTAAATTGTTCATAAGTTAACTGTTCGAAGGCTTGGGTCGCCAAGCAAGTCCTGCGAACAGAATTTGGACCACCGACAACGGGGTTTTAAGAACGTCTATTGCATAAGTTCGTCAATAGTTGCTAATAAACTATATTAGTCATTCTGATATAAAGTTAGTTTATAGTATGGCTATATATTTTATAATATTTCCATTACATAATGTCTGTAAAATATTGTAGGCAACAACGTTAGTATTACAATATTTTCTTCTAGATATCGATGATTGTAAGCCAGAATTGTGTGCCAATGGTGGCACCTGCGTTGACGGTGTTAACACGTACACGTGTATCTGTGTTGAAGGCTACACTGACGCGAACTGCACTACAGGTAAATATTTTTTATCGCAGATGTTCTTATACCTTGGCTCGTCATGTAAATTTCGATAGCCAAGCAATTTTTGTTTCGTCACATAGATTGTACTTCTTTTCCGAACTTTCGTAAATGCCCCGCTTACCCGTACCTGAAACATACGATACAAATAAGGTATGCCAAATATCGCTTGATTTTGAAAATCTGTGTAATTAAATTGTACACGGCATTTCCAACTTACGCGATATTGTGTGTCACGAGTCCGCCTCACAAGCATCTAGTATGTGCAAAGTCATATTATATATTTCAATCCGCCGAAACAAAACGTCGCGCGTGTGTGTGTGAAAGAAAATACTCAACACTTTTGATTCACTTCACATCGAAACCTTCGAAATACACATTGAGGAAAACAAATTATTGTTCTAATCAGCATGTCCAGGTACTCATTTTTGTGTGCCGGATTGTCTGTTCTAATATAAATCCGCCAATCTGTCGAAATCACGAGATCTTCCGTCAGCCGCCATATTTGGTTTCAGTTTGCAAAAGCAGCCTCGTGTCTTATTTCTATGTTGAGAAAACAACCAACGACGCTCATTTAACGATTCCTCCGTGTTCAGCAAGCGCTGTTGATATGTTTTCAATTGATGTTTTCTTCAATTTCCATTTACTTATGTAATGTATTTATTTTGTAGTTAATTATTTTTATTAAATTGTTCATAAGTTAACTGTTCGAAGGCATGGGTCGCCAAGCAAGTCCTGCGAACAGAATTTGGACCACCGACAACGGGGTTTTAAGAACGTCTATTGCATAAGTTCGTCAATAGTTGCTAATAAACTATATTAGTCATTCTGATATAAAGTTAGATTATAGTATGGCTATATATTTTATAATATTTCCATTACATAATGTCTGTAAAATATTGTAGGCAACAACGTTAGTATTACAATATTTTCTTCTAGATATCGATGATTGTAAGCCAGAATTGTGTGCCAATGGTGGCACCTGCGTTGACGTTGTTAACACGTACACGTGTATCTGTGTTGAAGGCTACACTGACGCGAACTGCACTACAGGTAAATATTTTTTATCGCAGATGTTCTTATACCTTGGCTGGTCATGTAAATTTCGATAGCCAAGCAATTTTTGTTTCGTCACATAGATTGTACTTCTTTTCCGAACTTTCGTAAATGCCCCGCTTACCCGTACCTGAAACATACGATACAAATAAGGTATGCCAAATATCGCTTGATTTTGAAAATCTGTGTAATTAAATTGTACACGGCGTTTCCAACTTACGCGATATTGTGTGTCACGAGTCCGCCTCACAAGCATCTAGTATGTGCAAAGTCATATTATATATTTCAATCCGCCGAAACAAAACGTCGCGCGTGTGTGTGTGAAAGAAAATACTCAACACTTTCGATTCACTTCACATCGAAACCTTCGAAATACACACTGAGGAAAACAAATTATTGTTCTAATCAGCATGTCCAGGTACTCATTTTTGTGTGCCGGATTGTCTGTTCTAATATAAATCCGCCAATCTGTCGAAATCACGAGATCTTCCGTCAGCCGCCATATTTGGTTTCAGTTTGCAAAAGCAGCCTCGTGTCTTATTTCTATGTTGAGAAAACAACCAACGACGTTCATTTAACGATTCCTCCGTGTTCAGCAAGCGCTGTTGATATGTTTTCAATTGATTTTTTCTTCAATTTCCATTTACTTATGTAATGTATTTATTTTGTAGTTAATTATTTTTATTAAATTGTTCATAAGTTAACTGTTCGAAGGCATGGGTCGCCAAGCAAGTCCTGCGAACAGAATTTGGACCACCGACAACGGGGTTTTAAGAACGTCTATTGCATAAGTTCGTCAATAGTTGCTAATAAACTATATTAGTCATTCTGATATAAAGTTAGATTATAGTATGGCTATATATTTTATAATATTTCCATTACATAATGTCTGTAAAATATTGTAGGCAACAACGTTAGTATTACAATATTTTCTTCTAGATATCGATGATTGTAAGCCAGAATTGTGTGCCAATGGTGGCACCTGCGTTGACGTTGTTAACACGTACACGTGTATCTGTGTTGAAGGCTACACTGACGCGAACTGCACTACAGGTAAATATTTTTTATCGCAGATGTTCTTATACCTTGGCTGGTCATGTAAATTTCGATAGCCAAGCAATTTTTGTTTCGTCACATAGATTGTACTTCTTTTCCGAACTTTCGTAAATGCCCCGCTTACCCGTACCTGAAACATACGATACAAATAAGGTATGCCAAATATCGCTTGATTTTGAAAATCTGTGTAATTAAATTGTACACGGCATTTCCAACTTACGCGATATTGTGTGTCACGAGTCCGCCTCACAAGCATCTAGTATGTGCAAAGTCATATTATATATTTCAATCCGCCGAAACAAAACGTCGCGCGTGTGTGTGTGAAAGAAAATACTCAACACTTTTGATTCACTTCACATCGAAACCTTCGAAATACACATTGAGGAAAACAAATTATTGTTCTAATCAGCATGTCCAGGTATTCATTTTTGTGTGCCGGATTGTCTGTTCTAATATAAATCCGCCAATCTGTCGAAGTCACGAGATCTTCCGTCAGCCGCCATATTTGGTTTCAGTTTGCAAAAGCAGCCTCGTGTCTTATTTCTATGTTGAGAAAACAACCAACGACGCTCATTTAACGATTCCTCCGTGTTCAGCAAGCGCTGTTGATATGTTTTCAATTGATGTTTTCTTCAATTTCCATTTACTTATGTAATGTATTTATTTTGTAGTTAATTATTTTTATTAAATTGTTCATAAGTTAACTGTTCGAAGGCATGGGTCGCCAAGCAAGTCCTGCGAACAGAATTTGGACCACCGACAACGGGGTTTTAAGAACGTCTATTGCATAAGTTCGTCAATAGTTGCTAATAAACTATATTAGTCATTCTGATATAAAGTTAGTTTATAGTATGGCTATATATTTTATAATATTTCCATTACATAATGTCTGTAAAATATTGTAGGCAACAACGTTAGTATTACAATATTTTCTTCTAGATATCGATGATTGTAAGCCAGAATTGTGTGCCAATGGTGGCACCTGCGTTGACGGTGTTAACACGTACACGTGTATCTGTGTTGAAGGCTACACTGACGCGAACTGCACTACAGGTAAATATTTTTTATCGCAGATGTTCTTATACCTTGGCTCGTCATGTAAATTTCGATATCCAAGCCATTTTTGTTTCGTCACATAGATTGTACTTCTTTTCCGAACTTTCGTAAATGCCCCGCTTATCCGTACCTGAAACATATGATACAAATAAGGTATGCCAAATATCGCTTGATTTTTTAAAATCTGTGTAACGAAATTGTCCACGGCATTTCCAACTTACGCGATATCGTGTGTGACGAGTCCGCCTCACAAGCATCTAGTACGTGAAAAGTCATATTATATTTCAATCCGTCGAAACAAAACATCGCGCGTATGTGTGTGAACGAAAATACTCAACACTTTCGATTCACATCAAATCGAAACATTCGAAGTACACATTCAGGAAAAAAATTATTGTTTTAATCAGCATGTCCAGGTACTCCTTGTTGTCTGCCGGACTGTGTGTTCCAATATAAATCCGCCAATCTGTCGAAATCACGAGATCTTCCGTCCGCCGCCACATTTGGTTTCAGTTTGGAAACGTAGTCTCGTGTCCGATTTCTATGTTGACAAAACAACGAACGAAGCTCATTTCACGGTTCCTCAGTGTTCAGCAAGCAACTTTGATATTTTCTTCAATTGCCATTTACTTATGTTATATATTTATTTTGTATATAATTACTTTTATTTATTTTGTGACCAGTTAATTGGTTAAAGGCATGGGTCCAAGCATGTCCTGCGACAAGAATTTAGGCCACCGACATCGGGGTCTTAAGAAACGCTATTACATAAGATCGTCAATTGTTACTAATAATTTATATCAGTCATTCTGATGCAAAGTGAGTTGATAGTATAGCTATATATTATTGAGTATTTCCATTACATAATGTCAGTCAAAATAACGTAGGCAAAAACTTTTGTAGTATAGTGTTTTCTTCTAGATATCAACGACTGTAAGCCAGAGTTTTGTGCCAATGGTGGCACCTGCGTTGACGGTGTTAACACGTACACGTGCACCTGTGTTGATGGCTACACTGACGCGAACTGCTCTACAGGTAAATATTGGTTTATCGCAAATGTTATTAAACCATGGGTCGTGACCTAAATTTCGATCGCCAAGCCATTTTTGTTTCCTTACACATAATGTACTTATTTTCCAAATTTTCCTTATTGCCCCGCTAGTCCGCACCAGAAACACGCAAGACAAAAAAGTTATGCGAAATGTCGCTTGATTTTGAAAAGCTGTGTGACGAAATTGTACACGGCATTTCCAACTTATGCAGTATTATGTGTCATGTGTCCGCCTCACAAGCATCTAGTATGTGGAAGTCATATTCTATTTCAATCCGCCGAAACAAACGTCTGACGAGTGTGTCTCCGCGAAAATAGTCGACTCTTATGATCCACTCCGCATCGAAACCTTCGAAGTACACATTCAGGAACACATGTTGCATTACTTAGCGTGATTAAATAATGCTGGTTGTCTGCCAGATTGTATTTTCCGTATAAATCCGTCTAATTGTCGAAATCACGAGTTCTTCCTTACGCAACCATATTTGGTTTCAGTTTGCAAACGCAGACTCATGTCTTATTTCTGTGTTGATAATACAACGAATGACGCTGATTTCACGATTCCTCAGTATACATCAAGCACTTTTGATATTTTCTTCAATTCCCATTTACTTATGTTATATATTGATTTTGTAATTAATTAATTTTTTTTTTCATCAGTTAACTGTTCCAAAGCATGGGTCACCAAACAAGTTCTGCGACCAGAATTTTAGCCTCAGACAACGGGATTTTAAGAAACGCTATTGCATAAGATCGTCAATAGTTACTACTAAATTATATTAGTCATTCTGATGTATAGTGAGTTTATAGAATGGCTATACATTTGTTAGTACTTCCATAACATAATGCCTTTAAAAATATTGTAGGAAACAACGTTTGTATTATAATATTTTATTCTAGATATAGACGACTGCAAGCCAGAGTTTTGTGCTAATGGTGGCACTTGCATTGACGGTGTTAACACGTACACGTGCACCTGTGTTGATGGATACACTGACGCGAACTGCACTACAGGTAAATATTGGTTTATCGCACATGTTCTTAAACCTTCTGTCGTGACATAAATTTCGATCGCCAAGCCATTTTTGTTTCGTCACACAGAGTGTATTTATTTTCCGAACTTTCCTTATTGCCCCGTTTACCCGTCCCAGAAACACACGAGACAAGTAGGTTATACCAAATGTCTCATTATTTTGAAAAAGCTGTGGGTCGTAATAGCACACAGCATTTCCAACTTACTCGATATTGTGTGTCAAGTGTCCGCCTCACAAGCATCTAATATGTGCAAAGTCATATTCTATTTAAATCCGCCGAAACAAAATGTCGGGCTTGTGTAAGAGAAAATGGTCGACTCTTTCTGTTCACTCCACATCGAAACCTTCGAAGTACACATTCAGGAACAAATATTGCTTTCGTCAGCATGTCCAGGAAGTCCATGTTGTCTGCTGGATTGTCTGTTTCCGTATAAATCCGTCAAACTGTCAAAATCACGAGTTATTCAGTCCGGCGCCATATTTGGTTTCAATTTGCAAACGCAGACTCGTGTCCTATTTCGATGTTCAAAAAACAACGAACGACGCTCATTTCACGATTCCTCCATGTACAGCAAGCACCTTTGATATGTTTTCAATTGATATTTTCTTCAATTTCCATTCACTTACGTTATGTATTTATTTTGTAGTTAAGTATTTTTATTTAATTTTTTATAAGTTACCTGTTCGAAGGCATCGTTCGCCAAGCAAGTTCTGCGACCAGGATTTGGGTCACATATAATAAGGTTTTACGAATCGCTATTACATAAGGTCGTCAATAGATACTAAGAATGTATAGTAGACATTCTGGTGTAAACTGACTTGAAAGTATATCTATATTTTATTGAGTATTTCTGTGACATAATGTCAGCCAAATATTAAAGGCAACAACGTTTATTATTATAATGTTTTCTTCTAGATATCGACGAATGTAACCCAGAGTTTTGTGCCAATGGTGGCTTCTGCGGTGACAGTGTTAACACGTACAGGTGCACCTGTGTTGATGGCTACACTGACGCGAACTGCACTACAGGTAAATATTGGTTTATCGCAAATGTTCTTAAACCTTCGGTCTTTACGTAAATTTCGATCGCCAAGCCATTTTTGTTTCGTCACACAGAGTCTACTTATTTTCCGAACTTTCCTTACTGCCCCGTTTACCCGTCCCAGAAACACACGAGACAAGTAGGTAATACCAAATGTCACATTATTTTGAAAAAGCTGTGAGACGTAATAATACATAGCATTCCCAACTTACTCGATATGTGTGTCAAATGTCCGCCTCACAAGCATTTAGTAGGTGAAAGTCATGTTCTATTTCAATCAGTCGAAACAAAACGTCGCGCGTGTGTGTCTCCGCGAAAATAGTCGACTCTTATGATCCACTCCGCATCGAAACCTTCGAAGTACACATTCAGGAACACATATTGCATTATTTAGCGTGATTAAGTAATGCTGGTTGTCTGCCAGATTGTATTTTCCGTATAAATCCGTCTAATTGTCGAAATCACGAGTTCTTCCTTACGCCACCATATTTGGTTTCAGTTTGCAAACGCAGACTCATGTCCTATTTCTGTGTTGATAAAACAACGAATGACGCTGATTTCACGATTCCTCAGTATACATCAAGCACTTTTGATATTTTCTTCAATTCCCATTTACTTATGTTAGGTATTGATTTTGTAATTAATATTTTTTTTATTTTTCATCAGTTAACTGTTCCAAAGCATGGGTCACCAAACAAGTTCTGCGACCAGAATTTTAGCCTCAGACAACGGGATTTTAAGAAACGCTATTGCATAAGATCGTCAATAGTTACTACTAAATTATATTAGTCATTCTGATGTATAGTGAGTTTATAGAATGGCTATACATTTGTTAGTACTTCCATAACATAATGCCTTTAAAAATATTGTAGGAAACAACGTTTGTATGAAAACATTTTATTATAGATATAGACGACTGCAAACCAGAGTTTTGTGCTAATGGTGGCACTTGCATTGACGGTGTTAACACGTACACGTGCACCTGTGTTGATGGATACACTGACGCGAACTGCACTACAGGTAAATATTGGTTTATCGCACATGTTCTTAAACCTTCTGTCGTGACATAAATTTCGATCGCCAAGCCAGTTTTGTTTCGTCACACAGAGTGTACTTATTTTCCGAACTTTCCTTATTGCCCCGTTTACCCGTCCCAGAAACACACGAGACAAGTAGGTTATACCAAATGTCACATTATTTTGAAAAAGCTGTGAGACGTAATAATACATAGCATTCCCAACTTACTCGATATGTGTGTCAAATGTCCGCCTCACAAGCATCTAGTAGGTGAAAGTCATGTTCTATTTCAATCCGTCGAAACAAAACGTCGCGCGTGTGTGTCTCCGCGAAAATAGTCGACTCTTATGATCCACTCCGCATCGAAACCTTCGAAGTACACATTCAGGAACACATATTACATTATTTAGCGTGATTAAGTAATGCTGGTTGTCTGCCAGATTGTATTTTCCGTATAAATCCGTCTAATTGTCGAAATCACGAGTTCTTCCTTACGCCACCATATTTGGTTTCAGTTTGCAAACGCAGACTCATGTCCTATTTCTGTGTTGATAAAACAACGAATGACGCTGATTTCACGATTCCTCAGTATACATCAAGCACTTTTGATATTTTCTTCAATTCCCATTTACTTATTTTAGGTATTGATTTTGTAATTAATATTTTTTTTATTTTTCATCAGTTAACTGTTCCAAAGCATGGGTCACCAAACAAGTTCTGCGACCAGAATTTTAGCCTCAGACAACGGGATTTTAAGAAACGCTATTGCATAAGATCGTCAATAGTTACTACTAAATTATATTAGTCATTCTGATGTATAGTGAGTTTATAGAATGGCTATACATTTGTTAGTACTTCCATAACATAATGCCTTTAAAAATATTGTAGGAAACAACGTTTGTATGAAAACATTTTATTATAGATATAGACGACTGCAAACCAGAGTTTTGTGCTAATGGTGGCACTTGCATTGACGGTGTTAACACGTACACGTGCACCTGTGTTGATGGATACACTGACGCGAACTGCACTACAGGTAAATATTGGTTTATCGCACATGTTCTTAAACCTTCTGTCGTGACATAAATTTCGATCGCCAAGCCAGTTTTGTTTCGTCACACAGAGTGTACTTATTTTCCGAACTTTCCTTATTGCCCCTTTACCCGTCCCAGAAACACACGAGACAAGTAGGTTATACCAAATGTCTCATTATTTTGAAAAAGCTGTGGGTCGTAATAGCACACAGCATTTCCAACATACTCGATATTGTGTGTCAAGTGTCCGCCTCACAAGCATCTAATATGTGCAAAGTCATATTCTATTTAAATCCGCCGAAACAAAATGTCGGGCTTGTGTAAGCGAAAATGGTCGACTCTTTCTGTTCACTCCACATCGAAATCTTCGAAGTACACATTCAGGAACAAATATTGCTTTCGTCAGCTTGTCCAGGAAGTCCATGTTGTCTGCTGGATTGTCTGTTTCCGTATAAATCCGTCAAACTGTCAAAATCACGAGTTATTCAGTCCGCCGCCATATTTGGTTTCAATTTGCAAACGCAGACTCGTGTCCTATTTCTATGTTCACAAAACAACGAACAACGCTCATTTCACGATTCCTCCATGTACAGCAAGCACCTTTGATATGTTTTCAATTGATATTTTCTTCAATTTCCATTTACTTATGTTATGTATTTATTTTGTAGTTAATTATTTTTATTAAATTGTTCATAAGTTAACTGTTCGAAGGCATGGGTCGCCAAGCAAGTCCTGCGACTAGAATTTGGACCACCGACAACGGGGTTTTAAGAACGTCTATTGCATAAGTTCGTCAATAGTTGCTAATAAACTATATTAGTCATTCTGATAAAAAGTTAGTTTATAGTATGGCTATATATTTTATAATATTTCCATTACATAATGTCTGTAAAATATTGTAGGCAACAACGTTAGTATTACAATATTTTCTTCTAGATATCGATGATTGTAAACCAGAATTGTGTGCCAATGGTGGCACCTGCGTTGACGGTGTTAACACGTACACGTGTATCTGTGTTGAAGGCTACACTGACGCGAACTGCACTACAGGTAAATATTTTTTATCGCAGATGTTCTTATACCTTGGCTCGTCATGTAAATTTCGATATCCAAGCAATTTTTGTTTCGTCACATAGATTGTACTTCTTATCCGAACTTTCGTAAATGCCCCGCTTACCCGTACCTGAAACATACGATACAAATAAGGTATGCCAAATATCGCTTGATTTTGAAAATCTGTGTAATTAAATTGTACACGGCATTTCCAACTTACGCGATATTGTGTGTCACGAGTCCGCCTCACAAGCATCTAGTATGTGCAAAGTCATATTATATATTTCAATCCGCCGAAACAAAACGTCGCGCGTGTGTGTGTGAAAGAAAATACTCAACACTTTCGATTCACTTCACATCGAAACCTTCGAAATACACATTGAGGAAAACAAATTATTGTTCTAATCAGCATGTCCAGGTACTCATTTTTGTGTGCCGGATTGTCTGTTCTAATATAAATCCGCCAATCTGTCGAAATCACGAGATCTTCCGTCAGCCGCCATATTTGGTTTCAGTTTGCAAAAGCAGCCTCGTGTCTTATTTCTATGTTGAGAAAACAACCAACGACGCTCATTTAACGATTCCTCCGTGTTCAGCAAGCGCTGTTGATATGTTTTCAATTGATTTTTTCTTCAATTTCCATTTACTTATGTAATGTATTTATTTTGTAGTTAATTATTTTTATTAAATTGTTCATAAGTTAACTGTTCGAAGGCATGGGTCGCCAAGCAAGTCCTGCGAACAGAATTTGGACCACCGACAACGGGGTTTTAAGAACGTCTATTGCATAAGTTCGTCAATAGTTGCTAATAAACTATATTAGTCATTCTGATATAAAGTTAGATTATAGTATGGCTATATATTTTATAATATTTCCATTACATAATGTCTGTAAAATATTGTAGGCAACAACGTTAGTATTACAATATTTTCTTCTAGATATCGATGATTGTAAGCCAGAATTGTGTGCCAATGGTGGCACCTGCGTTGACGTTGTTAACACGTACACGTGTATCTGTGTTGAAGGCTACACTGACGCGAACTGCACTACAGGTAAATATTTTTTATCGCAGATGTTCTTATACCTTGGCTGGTCATGTAAATTTCGATAGCCAAGCAATTTTTGTTTCGTCACATAGATTGTACTTCTTTTCCGAACTTTCGTAAATGCCCCGCTTACCCGTACCTGAAACATACGATACAAATAAGGTATGCCAAATATCGCTTGATTTTGAAAATCTGTGTAATTAAATTGTACACGGCATTTCCAACTTACGCGATATTGTGTGTCACGAGTCCGCCTCACAAGCATCTAGTATGTGCAAAGTCATATTATATATTTCAATCCGCCGAAACAAAACGTCGCGCGTGTGTGTGTGAAAGAAAATACTCAACACTTTCGATTCACTTCACATCGAAACCTTCGAAATACACATTGAGGAAAACAAATTATTGTTCTAATCAGCATGTCCAGGTACTCATTTTTGTGTGCCGGATTGTCTGTTCTAATATAAATCCGCCAATCTGTCGAAATCACGAGATCTTCCGTCAGCCGCCATATTTGGTTTCAGTTTGCAAAAGCAGCCTCGTGTCTTATTTCTATGTTGAGAAAACAACCAACGACGCTCATTTAACGATTCCTCCGTGTTCAGCAAGCGCTGTTGATATGTTTTCAATTGATGTTTTCTTCAATTTCCATTTACTTATGTAATGTATTTATTTTGTAGTTAATTATTTTTATTAAATTGTTCATAAGTTAACTGTTCGAAGGCTTGGGTCGCCAAGCAAGTCCTGCGAACAGAATTTGGACCACCGACAACGGGGTTTTAAGAACGTCTATTGCATAAGTTCGTCAATAGTTGCTAATAAACTATATTAGTCATTCTGATATAAAGTTAGTTTATAGTATGGCTATATATTTTATAATATTTCCATTACATAATGTCTGTAAAATATTGTAGGCAACAACGTTAGTATTACAATATTTTCTTCTAGATATCGATGATTGTAAGCCAGAATTGTGTGCCAATGGTGGCACCTGCGTTGACGGTGTTAACACGTACACGTGTATCTGTGTTGAAGGCTACACTGACGCGAACTGCACTACAGGTAAATATTTTTTATCGCAGATGTTCTTATACCTTGGCTCGTCATGTAAATTTCGATAGCCAAGCCATTTTTGTTTCGTCACATAGATTGTACTTCTTTTCCGAACTTTCGTAAATGCCCCGCTTATCCGTACCTGAAACATATGATACAAATAAGGTATGCCAAATATCGCTTGATTTTTTTAAATCTGTGTAACGAAATTGTCCACGGCATTTCCAACTTACGCGATATCGTGTGTGACGAGTCCGCCTCACAAGCATCTAGTACGTGAAAAGTCATATTATATTTCAATCCGTCGAAACAAAACATCGCGCGTATGTGTGTGAACGAAAATACTCAACACTTTCGATTCACATCAAATCGAAACATTCGAAGTACACATTCAGGAAAAAAATTATTGTTTTAATCAGCATGTCCAGGTACTCCTTGTTGTCTGCCGGACTGTGTGTTCCAATATAAATCCGCCAATCTGTCGAAATCACGAGATCTTCCGTCCGCCGCCACATTTGGTTTCAGTTTGGAAACGTAGTCTCGTGTCCGATTTCTATGTTGACAAAACAACGAACGAAGCTCATTTCACGGTTCCTCAGTGTTCAGCAAGCAACTTTGATATTTTCTTCAATTGCCATTTACTTATGTTATATATTTATTTTGTATATAATTACTTTTATTTATTTTGTGACCAGTTAATTGGTTAAAGGCATGGGTCCAAGCATGTCCTGCGACAAGAATTTAGGCCACCGACATCGGGGTCTTAAGAAACGCTATTACATAAGATCGTCAATTGTTACTAATAATTTATATCAGTCATTCTGATGCAAAGTGAGTTGATAGTATGGCTATATATTATTGAGTATTTCCATTACATAATGTCAGTCAAAATAACGTAGGCAAAAACTTTTCTATTATAGTGTTTTCTTCTAGATATCAACGACTGTAAGCCAGAGTTTTGTGCCAATGGTGGCACCTGCGTTGACGGTGTTAACACGTACACGTGCACCTGTGTTGATGGCTACACTGACGCGAACTGCTCTACAGGTAAATATTGGTTTATCGCAAATGTTATTAAACCATGGGTCGTGACCTAAATTTCGATCGCCAAGCCATTTTTGTTTCCTTACACATAATGTACTTATTTTCCAAATTTTCCTTATTGCCCCGCTAGTCCGCACCAGAAACACGCAAGACAAAAATGTTATGCGAAATGTCGCTTGATTTTGAAAAGCTGTGTGACGAAATTGTACACGGCATTTCCAACTTATGCAGTATTATGTGTCATGTGTCCGCCTCACAAGCATCTAGTATGTGGAAGTCATATTCTATTTCAATCCGCCGAAACAAACGTCTGACGAGTGTGTCTCCGCGAAAATAGTCGACTCTTATGATCCACTCCGCATCGAAACCTTCGAAGTACACATTCAGGAACACATATTGCATTACTTAGCGTGATTAAATAATGCTGGTTGTCTGCCAGATTGTATTTTCCGTATAAATCCGTCTAATTGTCGAAATCACGAGTTCTTCCTTACGCCACCATATTTGGTTTCAGTTTGCAAACGCAGACTCATGTCCTATTTCTGTGTTGATAATACAACGAATGACGCTGATTTCACGATTCCTCAGTATACATCAAGCACTTTTGATATTTTCTTCAATTCCCATTTACTTATGTTATATATTGATTTTGTAATAAATTTTTTTTTTTCATCAGTTAACTGTTCCAAAGCATGGGTCACCAAACAAGTTCTGCGACCAGAATTTTAGCCTCAGACAACGGGATTTTAAGAAACGCTATTGCATAAGATCGTCAATAGTTACTACTAAATTATATTAGTCATTCTGATGTATAGTGAGTTTATAGAATGGCTATACATTTGTTAGTACTTCCATAACATAATGCCTTTAAAAATATTGTAGGAAACAACGTTTGTATTATAATATTTTATTCTAGATATAGACGACTGCAAGCCAGAGTTTTGTGCTAATGGTGGCACTTGCATTGACGGTGTTAACACGTACACGTGCACCTGTGTTGATGGATACACTGACGCGAACTGCACTACAGGTAAATATTGGTTTATCGCACATGTTCTTAAACCTTCTGTCGTGACATAAATTTCGATCGCCAAGCCATTTTTGTTTCGTCACACAGAGTGTACTTATTTTCCGAACTTTCCTTATTGCCCCGTTTACCCGTCCCAGAAACACACGAGACAAGTAGGTTATACCAAATGTCTCATTATTTTGAAAAAGCTGTGGGTCGTAATAGCACACAGCATTTCCAACTTATTCGATATTGTGTGTCAAGTGTCCGCCTCACAAGCATCTAATATGTGCAAAGTCATATTCTATTTAAATCCGCCGAAACAAAATGTCGGGCTTGTGTAAGAGAAAATGGTCGACTCTTTCTGTTCACTCCACATCGAAACCTTCGAAGTACACATTCAGGAACACATATTGCTTTCGTCAGCATGTCCAGGAAGTCCATGTTGTCTGCTGGATTGTCTGTTTCCGTATAAATCCGTCAAACTGTCAAAATCACGAGTTATTCAGTCCGGCGCCATATTTGGTTTCAATTTGCAAACGCAGACTCGTGTCCTATTTCGATGTTCAAAAAACAACGAACGACGCTCATTTCACGATACCTCCATTTACAGCAAGCACCTTTGATATGTTTTCAATTGATATTTTCTTCAATTTCCATTCACTTACGTTATGTATTTATTTTGTAGTTAAGTATTTTTATTTAATTTTTTATAAGTTACCTGTTCGAAGGCATCGTTCGCCAAGCAAGTTCTGCGACCAGGATTTGGGTCACATATAATAAGGTTTTACGAATCGCTATTACATAAGGTCGTCAATAGATACTAAGAATGTATAGTAGACATTCTGGTGTAAACTGACTTGAAAGTATATCTATATTTTATTGAGTATTTCTGTGACATAATGTCAGCCAAATATTGAAGGCAACAACGTTTATTATTATAATGTTTTCTTCTAGATATCGACGAATGTAACCCAGACTTTTGTGCCAATGGTGGCTTCTGCGGTGACAGTGTTAACACGTACAGGTGCACCTGTGTTGATGGCTACACTGACGCGAACTGCACTACAGGTAAATATTGGTTTATCGCAAATGTTCTTAAACCTTCGGTCTTTACGTAAATTTCGATCGCCAAGCCATTTTTGTTTCGACACACAGAGTGTACTTATTTTCCGAACTTTCCTTATTGCCCCGTTTACCCGTCCCAGAAACACACGAGACACGTAGGTTATACCAAATGTCTCATTATTTTGAAAAAGCTGTGGGTCGTAATAGCACACAGCATTTCCAACTTACTCGATATTGTGTGTCAAGTGTCCGCCTCACAAGCATCTAATATGTGCAAAGTCATACTCTATTTAAATCCGCCGAAACAAAATGTCGGGCTTGTGTAAGAGAAAATGGTCGACTCTTTCTGTTCACTCCACATCGAAACCTTCGAAGTACACATTCAGGAACAAATATTGCTTTCGTCAGCATGTCCAGGAAGTCCATGTTGTCTGCTGGATTGTCTGTTTCCGTATAAATCCGTCAAACTGTCAAAATCACGAGTTATTCAGTCCGCCGCCATATTTGGTTTCAATTTGCAAACGCAGACCAATGTCCTCTTTCTATGTTCACAAAACAACGAACGACGCTCATTTCACGATTCCTCCATGTACAGCAAGCACCTTTGATATGTTTTCAATTGATATTTTCTTCAATTTCCATTTACTTATGTTATGTATTTATTTTGTAGTTAATTATTTTTATTAAATTGTTAATAAGTTAACTGTTCGAAGGCATCGGTCGCCAAGCAAGTCGTGCGACCAGAATTTGGACCTCCGACAATGGGGTTTTAAGAACGTCTATTGCATAAGTTCGTCAACAGTTGGTAATAAACTATATTAGTCATTCTGATATAAAGTTAGTTTATATTATGGCTATATATTTTATCGTATTTTCATTACATAATGTCTGCTAAAATATTGTAGGCAATAACTTTACTATTACAATATTTTCTTCTAGATATCGATGATTGTATGCCAGAATTTTGTGCCAATGGTGGCACCTGCGTTGACCGTGTTAACACGTACACGTGTAACTGTGTTGAAGGCTACACTGACGCGAACTGCACTACAGGTAAATATTTTTTATCGCAGATGTTCTAATACCTTGGCTCGTCATGTAAATTTCGATAGCCAAGACATTTTTGTTTCGTCACATAGATTGTACTTCTTTTCCGAAGTTTCGTAAATGCCCCGCTTAACCGTACCGAAAATCTGTTTCACGAAATTGTACACGACATTTCCATCTTACGCGATATTGTGTGTCACGAGTCCGCCTCACAAGCATCTAGTATGCGCAAAGTCATATTCTATTTTAATCCACGGAAAGAAAACGTCTCGCGAAAATTGTTGACTCTTTCGATTCACTCCGCATCGAAACCTTTCGAAATACACATTCAGAAACACATATTGCTTTAATCAGCGTGTCCATGCACTCCTTGTTGTCTGCCGGGTAGACTGTTCCCGTAAATCCGTCTAATTGTCGAAATCACGAGTTCTTTCGTCCGTCGCCATATTTGGTTTCAGTTTGCAAAAGCAGCCTCGTGTCTTATTTCTATGTTAACAAAACAGCGAGCGACGCTGATTTCATGATTCCCCCGTGTACAGCAGGCACCTTTCATATTTTCTTCTATTGCCTTTTTCTTATGTGATGTATTTATTTTGTAGTTAATTAATTTTTATTATTTTTTTATAAGTTAACTGTTCGAAGGCATGGGTCGCTATGCAAGACGGGTGACCAAATATGTTGCCACAGACAACGCTGATTTAAGAAAGGCTATTGCATATAAGATTGTTAATAGTTACTAATAAATTATTTTAGTCATTCACGTGTAATGTGAGTTGATAGTATGGCTATATATCATTGAGTATTTTCATGACATATTTTCAGCCAAATATTGTAGGCAACAACGTTTGTATTATAATGTTTCCTTCTAGATATCGACAGCCAGAGTGTTGTGCCAATGGTGGCACCTGCATTGACTGTGTTAAAACGTACTCCTGCCCGTGTGTGGAAGGCTAGACCGACGCGAACTGCACTATAAATAAATAATTGTTTACTGACTAAGATTATCTGCAGTTATTAACATATATTATTAGTTGTTCTGATTTTTAGTGAACATATGTGACGGCCGCAATACCAAGAGTAGTTTATACACTGAATGCTGTCTTAAATAAATTAATGAAAGGTGTCATAAACGTAAAGTGAGACCTTAGATGTTAGATATTCGGGAATATATCAGTAATGTTCCAATGGATTGTATTGTAGAGGATATAACAATTCAAACATCAATACTTGTGTTGTTTTACAACGTCCGAAACATAATTTTATAGCTGTATAGTAAATATGTTATGTATTAACAGTAATTTAGTAATAACCTTTTTGCGTCATATGATAATTTAATTACTTCTGTGAATTAATGTCTGCATATATTGCATTTAGAAAATAACTTAATAGTTGAAACCCATACAAACTACAAACCACAATAAGTCATCGTGTCGCAGATATCAGTGAATGTATTCGTAACATACGTGTTCGAACGGTGGGAACTGCCTTGATGGGGTTGACAAGTACATGTACAGGTGTGTTGAAGGACACACTAACGCGAAGTAAACAGTTGTTTATTGAATGAGATTTCAACAATTACTTTCAGATTACAGTAGTCATTATGGCTTACAATGTGTACATTACGTGCATGCATTATCCGGTAATTCCAGACAGCTACGTATGAGTAGGTTATTTTAAGCTGGTCGCGTGTACTGCATACCTTTTAAAACATGAACTATGCCAAAATAGATAATTAACAATGAATCGCATTGTGCTGCACCAATGAAGTGTCCACGCTCAAGCTGTTGCATCCAGATTTGTTTAATTGAAAACATATGTTAATCTGTATAAAGATTATTAACACATAATACAAGACACTCCAAAACACGGCTGGCACTTTGTAGACATCGACGACTGCGTTGGTGACTCTTGTGCTCACGGTGGTACGTGCGTCGACGGTCTCAACAGTTACACCTGCATCTGTGCCGAGTGCTACACTGGCCCAAACTGCGAATGCGGTAAACAAACCTTTCGCGGTCGTTTTGTTCACCCGTGTATGTTTTAATGCAACGATTTGTTAATCAAACAAAACGTCATAGTGTTAAACAGTTTAGCAAATGCATTTATTCATATTTTAATTGTAATTTTTTTATTATATTTTAATAAACGTATTTATTTTTTTAAAGTTTAATACATATACTATAATTTTTAATTGCTTATGCAGGTGTCTGTTAATTATCGAAAGACTATTTTAAGGATTACTTCATGGTACACATATTAGAATGATTATTTTGTTTTAATCTAATGGTATTCTAAATAATTACGAGAACATGCATGTAAAGGGTCTGTGAGCAATCTGGTTGGTCGGGCGCTATATCAATAGTATTATTATTATTATTATTATTATAAAACCGAATATATAATGTTATATTCCGTTTGACCGGCAACGACAGGAGAGATAACTATGAACATTTTGTTGGTGTGGTATTTATGTGATGACGTTTCTTTTAGTTGTGTAAATAAACTATGTGCAGTGGCAGAAGAAATAGCTGTAACAGTGGCACTACTACTAATAATAATACCGCAATATTACGATGCATTTATACTTTAATATCAAACGTAATGCGCACACATTTTTGTCTTATAAAATAACGTTTTAATTAATGTTATTATTGGTATCTTATTTATAAGAAATATGATCATGTTGTGTATGTGTGTTTCAGAATCGTACGAAAGTTGGATATGTTACTGGCGTTGGTTTAGTTGGTGGTAGGGCAGGCCAACACATACCATAACAGGTCAACCCGACGTGTTGGTGGCGATGGTGGTGTTGGTGTTAGGAGACACCAACACTCACCGCAACCGTCAACGCGACGCAGTTGGCCGTACTGGACGACATCGTCGGTCCCAGTACCATCTAAAACGAAGAAAATTCAGAGCGCGCTCTCTTTCAACTGATGTAACAGATACGAACTGAAGACGGGACATGTGTTAGTTTAGACATTCCTTAAAATACTGCAGTATTCGATGACACTGAACAATTAAGTCAAAATATGATTATTTTATTAGAATGAAGTTACCTTTTCCCGTGACTTGTTCGTTACAATGATTTCACCACAATTTAAAATTATAATAAAAACGTGCCTGAACATTTGCGGTCTGCGTATTTAATCTACATATACATGGTGTTCTAACGAAACCTCTACTTTCTTGGGAAAATTGACTTGTTGATACATAACTGTATTAAACAACATTGCGCTTTGTTCTTATGTAACCACTAACCCAACCTTCCACACTGCTCCAACCTTCCACACCGCCCCAAACCTACCACACCACCCTCAAACCTTCCACACCACACCAACCTTACACATCGCCCCAAACCTTCCACACCGCCCCAAACCCTACACACTGTTCCAACCTTCCACACCGCCCCAAACCATCCACACCACCCCAAACCTTCCACACCGCCCCAAACCTTCCACACCGCCCAAACCCTCCACACCACCCCAACCTTCCACACCACCCCAACCTTCCACACTGTTCCAACCTACCACACCGCCCCAAACCTTCCACACCGCCCCACACCCTACACACTGTTCCAACCTTCCACACCGCCCCAAACATTCCACACCACCCCAAACCTTCCACACCTCCCCAACCTTCCACACCACCCCAACCTTCCATACCGCCCCAAACCTTCCACACCGCCCCAACCTTACACATCGCCCCAAACCTTCCACACCGCCCCAAACCCTACACACTGTTCCAACCTTGCACACCGCCCCAAACCTTCCACACCATCCCAAACCTTCCACATCACCCCAACCTTCCTCACCACCCCAACATTGCACACCGCCCCAAACCTTCCATACCGCCCCAACCTTCCACACCGCCCAAAACCTTCCACACTGCACCAGCCATCCCCACTACACCGCACACAAGTATGTTATGCCACGCTAACTGTAATGGATTATAACTTATTATACGAATACATTCGAACGTTATGACCATGCCTTATTGATCGCAAACAACTGATCGGGTTGCACCAGTGAATGTTGGAACCCATGAACCGTCTTATCGGACACCGCACTGTCTTGCTCATGGGTGTGTGATCATCAATATAAATGCAAATCGAGTTTTACTGTAAATTTAACTTGTGTCTGCCAAGAATTGTTTAGGCTGTTGACAAAACATGACTCCCTTGTTAATATGCCATTATCAACTGCATTACTTATGGTAGTTGTATAAAGAATGTGTCATGGAAAAGTGTGTGTGTTCTCTGAGCAAATAATACGCAGGCAACTTAAATAGGTCTCGTTGAGACATGCATAATTTGGCCACAACTGAGACATGTGTGGTTTTAACTGCTCTAAACATGCTCAAAGAAATTTAACTTTAATTGTTGCTAACATGCAGTCAACACAAGCATATCAAACAAAGAACATCTTGAATACAAAGAAAGTCTTGGATAAAACAACGACAATCCCTTAACTCCGTGCAAACGTTTGTGTGATATTAATAATCTCTAAAGCAACTATTAGCAACAACATGTATTAATTCACAGTGTATCATTTGCAAATACGACAACTGTTACTTCAAAGTAAAAATGACAAAACATTGAACAAAACAATTTCACAGCACCAAATGTGTACATGATGATGCACTGACATATGGTGGGTAGGTCTGAGGCAGTTTTCGTCTGGCGTCGGACATTGATATTTCACGCTTCGGAATGATAGTGTTACTATATTGATGTATAACCATATCAGTACTTATAATCTTTCGTATGACGAGGGGTGGGGCGGGCTGAGGCCAGATGAAAGTAATTACGTCTGATATCGGACACCGACGTTCTGAGATGATCCCTTACCGCCCAACTAAAAACGTCACCATAATGACACAGGTAAGCTCTACAGGTGTGCGCTCATGCGGTTCGCTGTCTAAACATTGTGGCTTGTTGAGTGTGACTCAACAACTGTCGCTTCATCAGTGTCTGAATGTTGTAGTGTATTCATGTAGGCGTCTACACTGCTCCACATCTTCGTTTTCTTTGTCTTCCTGACAAGACCGTTGACAATTGGTGGTGCACAAAAGTTGAAAAGCGAGTAGAATTATTGATTGATAAGTATTATTCTTGCCTTAATATTATTCATAAAGAAACAGTAGGCATACATTGAGTAACACTTGTGCTTAAAGTTATTCACATGAAGTATTTTAGAACACTTTAGTCTAGTGAGTGATAGTAAGGTAACGTAGGCTTCGATAAGTTTGTAAACAAGATTTAACAAACCTGACTATGTGGTAGAATATATAGGAAAGTAACAAACATAACACATAAAACTACTTACATAAGACAATAGATGAGTAAGCCAGAACCTGCTAGATACTTTGATTAACAGTCATATAAATTAGGTAGTCTAGTGTAAAGTAACTGATTGTATTTAAATTAGGTCACCAGTGACACTACCGGTAACGTTAGCGTTTGTGATAGGGTAGATAGTCATTGGCTTCGAGGCTATATTTGTCGGAGATAAATCGTAGAAATTGGTGGTGCAGATTAGTTGATAAACAAGTGGAATTACTGATTGATAAGTATTATTCTTGCCTTAATATCATTCATAAAGTTGCAGTAAGCATATATTGAGTAGCAGTTGTGCTTAAAGTTAGTTAGTTAAAGTATTTTAGAACACTTTAGTATAGTGAGTGATAATCGATAAGTTGTAAACAAGATTTAACAAACCTGATTATGTGGTAGAATATATATAGGAGATAAAGTAACAACAATCTGTGTTAGCCAGTACTTGCTAGATATTTTGATTTAGATAGCATTGTTGTTAAAAGTAAGCAAGGGCGATAGTCGGGCGAACTCCAGATTGTTTATGTAGATAGTGTCCTACAAATTCGCTAGGGCGTGGCGTAACCTAAATAAAAAAGCAGCCTAACGTAACGTAATTGATTGTATTTAAATTAGGTCACTACCGGTAATGTTAGCGTTCGTGGTAGGATAGATAGTCAGCTGTGTAATTAACATCCGTAACATAAGGGGTGCTGTAGTACACAGAAAACAGTATTTATAAAGACTAAGGTAGTTAAGTTATTAAATAAATTCTGATAGAGATATAGCGCCTTGCAAGCGGCAAGTCAAGGCAAAGCGACACTTGGTGTGCGATCACTGCCACAGCTGGGTAGATTTTGATTTGTCCGGCTGTGGGAAGTCATGGGCAGAAACCATGGAGGAGGGATTCACCTTTCAGTGCATAGGGTGTTGGAAGGTGGAGTGTCTGCATAAGGAGATAGTTATGTTGACAATGAGAGACACGACAGGGAGAGAGGTGGGAATACTGCAAGACTGAAGGAGAATAGCAGTGGCAAGAAGACAGGAAATGAGATTGAGAGGAGGGAAGGTGATTGGAGGTGAAGAAATTGGAAAATCGACGACAGAAAACGTGACAAGCGTGCAGGTGACAGGGGAGACAATGTCCGTAGAGAAGGAGGGAGGGAAGATGGGACGGGAGAGGAGAGAAGAAAATGAGATGGGAGGAAAGATGAAGGGACGAAAGGAAGTGAGAGCAAATGTGATAGAAGAGAAGTCGATAAAAGGGACGATGACAGGAGGAAAGGTGACAAAAACGCTACAGGAAAGAACGGATTGGAAGACAATGTGTCAGGAGAGAAGACGGCAGTTGGAAAAGACAACAACCAGACAGATGTAAACCAGAGAAGGAACTACTTTAAGGCAGTGATTGAGGGGGCGGTGAAAGAGGGTGTTTATGGGCGACTCAATTATGAGAAAGACAGACAAGACACTGAGTGAGGGGAAGGACGTCGTTGTTTGTCTACCGGGGGCTAGGGTAGAACATGTGACTGAAAGGGTAGAGAAGGTATTGGGGCATGGCAAGGGAGGCTCTATACTAATACACGTAGGAACAAATAATGCAGACAAGGAGGGAACAACTGGGACAGTACAGAAGAATAGACAGTTAGTGAGGAACCTAAAGGAAACAAGAGTTGAACAGATTATTATCTCAGGAATTTTGCCAGTAATGGGAGGAAGGGGGCAACGTATAGAAACTGCAAGAAGATGGCGATCAACGCACTAGTTGAGTAAATGTGTGAAGAAGAGGGGTGGGATTCATAGATTTATGGGGATACTTTGTTGGGAAGGAATATATGTACATGAGAGATGGCCTCCATCTTAGTGGAAAGGGGGCAGCAGTTTTATCAGAGAATCTGCTGCGATCTGTTGACAGTGGGACAGGTTGCATCTATTTAAACTAGATTCGCAGGGGGTACTCACAGAGTAGCCTTAAACTGGAGGCATAGATAAAGACAGCACAAATAAATCAACAAAGAACAGTCTGGAAAACTCTTCAGAAGCTGCATATAAATGTGTTTGTTTAAATGCAAGAAGTAAAGAAATGAACAAAACATTATGGTAGAAGATAATGACCCTCACATAATAGGTATAACCGAATCCTGGACCACCACCGATATATCAGATGCCGAATTGGGACTGGTAGGATATGTAATGTTTAGGAAAGATAGAATAGGAAGAAAGGGATGTGGAGTTATTTTATATATTAAAGAATATACCCAGGCTTATGAAATAAAATTAGAAAGAGAAGCAGATTGCGAAGAAGCTGTTTGGTGTAACATAGTTCCAGGGAACTCAACGTTAACAGTTGGGTTAGTTTATCGAAGTCCAAACATAAGAGTATGGGGAGTGAGGACCACAAGGTTTTAGTTTTAATTCAAGATACTTTCCTTTCTCAACATGTGCTAGAACCAACCAGGCGTGAGAATATATTAAACATAGTTTTGTCCTCACAGAACGAATTTGTTGACAATGTCAAGATACGTGAGCCACTGGGGAGTAGTGATCACAACCATATACATTTTACCATCAAAGTAAAATCAGAAAGGAATCGTAAAAAGCAGGAGACATTTCCACAAAGGAAGGTATAAGGACATAAGGAAATATTTAGCAAAGATAACATACATGAAATAACAACAGAAAAATAAGACGGCAACAGAATATTAAAGAGTGAAGTTAAGTGCATAGTCGATAAATTTGAATCCTTCAAAAACAAGGGAAACAGTCCAAAAAGAAACACTTACCGAAAGAAGCCATTCGAAAAATTAAGCATAAACAAATGATGTGAAAGTCATATAGATGTACTTGAAATTATTAATACTACAACATTTATAACGTTGCACTTAACCAAGCTACAGCTGAAATTAGAAATCCAAAGAGAAGTTATGAATAACAATTAGCTAATCATATAAAACATGACAGCAAGAGTTTGTATGCGTATGTTCGAAGCAAACAGAAAGTTCGGGATAAGGTCGGTCCTCTAGAAGATAGTGCTGGAAATATAATATCAGAAGGATTCTTAATGGCAGAAAACCTGAATGAGTATTTTAGTTCAGCGATTACCATGGTAGATATTAGTGCACTGTCAGTACCAGAGGCTAACTTCAAGGGGGCAGATTCAGACTATTTAGTACAGTTAATTGTAACCCCGGAAATGGTAGCTAACAAAATAAGGGCTATGAAGGATAATAAACCACCTGAATTAAAAAAGGCAGTGGTTCCTTTAGAATAGAAAGAGGCAAACATTATACCGTTATTTAAAAAAGGTTCGAGAAACAAGTCAGAGAACTATAGACCAGTGAGTTTAACATCAGTGATTTGCAAATTATTAGAAAGACTAATTAAAGATCACATGGTGGATTTTCTTGTTAAGCATAACTTGATAAACCCATCTCAACATGGTTTTTTTAAAGCGAGGTCATACTTAACAAACATGTTATGTTTTTGGAAGACATCACTAAATGGGTAGATGAGGGATCACCAGTAGATATCGTCTACTTAGATTTTCAAAAGCTTTCGACAAAGTACCATATCAAAGATTACTGATTAAACTAAAGGCCCATGGCATAGGAAATGGTATAATAAACTGGATAGAAAAATGGCTGATTGAAAGAAGACAAAGTGTAGTAGTTGATGGGGAGGCTTCAAACTGGGGTACCACAGGGATCAGTACTAGGACCTATAGTATTCTTAATATATATCAACGATTTGGATGATGAAATAACATGCAAGGTGTTGAAATTTGCGGATGATACAAAAGTGTTTAGAAGGATTAAAAGTGATGGATATAGACAACATTTACAAGATGATCTTGACAAGTTGACCAAATGGTCTGAAAAGTGGCAAATGCTGTTCAATTTTGGGAAATGTAAATGCCTCCACACACGACATGGGAACGAAGAGGTAGAATATACAATGGGGGGTACTGTACTAAGTACTACTGTAAAAGAAAAGGACTTAGGGTTAACCATTAGTGCTGGTAGTAAGGTTTCAGAGCAGTGCGGAATTGCAGCTTCAAAGGGAAATCAAATCCTTGGATTAATTAGGCGAAATATAGCGTATAAGGAAAAAGAACTAATAATACCGCTCTATTAAACAATAGTGAGGCCTCATTTAGAATACTGTATACAAGCGTGGAGGCCATATCGCAAGTAGGACATAGATATGCTAGAAAAAGTACAGAGGACAGCGACTAAAATGATACCAAAACTGAGGAATCTTAGTTAGGAAACTCACATAAAAGAATGTGGTTTAACAACACTAGAAACCAGGAGATTGAGAGGAGCTCAGATAGAAGTGTTTAAAATAATAAATGGTTATGAAAATATTGATAGAAATATTTTTTCTCAGTTAAGAAAGATAGAAGGACTAGGAAACATGAAGTCACATTAGCAAAGGAGCAGTGTTGATTAGATATAAGAAAGTTATCATTTTCACAAAGGACTGTAAATGAATTGAACAGATCATTTGCTGATTGTTTGGGTGCTAGTAGCGTGAGTATGTTTAAAAGTAAAATCGATACATACCTCAGAAGGGCGGGATACACATAGATAAAAGGGTTGGACTCTCGATAAGCCAAAGGGCTTCCTTGTCCACCTGCCACCTAGAGGTAATTCTCTGGATGGCAATCTTGTTAAATCTTGTTAAATATGTGTAATTAAAATCTGCTGTAACATAAAGTGTGCTGTAGTACACAGGAAACAGTCTTTCTAAAGACTGTCTTAGTTTTAATATCTTAATTTCTACCTTTGATAAACTGTAAACTACACAAAACCATGGCGCAGTGCAAACGGCAAACCCATTAGACCTCAATTCGGCCAAACCCGCCCGAGCTTCGACTCGTCAAGTCGGCCATACTCGCCCGAAAAGATTAGCGTCATAGTTTCATCTATTCCAGAGGCGCACTCTGGAGGATATTTTTGAAACACATTCAACGTGTCTCGTTAATATATTGGCAATGCATTGTGGGTATTTCTGGTGTATGTTGCTATTCGACTTATCGGAGTTTCATGCATTTTTCGAAGTGCTTCAGTTTTTGAGAGAACAAAATGGCGCTGCTGGTCCTAGTCGTTTGACTAGTCGGTCATGCCCATGTTGTAAACACGCAACGATACGAGTCCCGCACTCTGTATCCCTTATTCTTGAGCGAAGTCAATACGCTATTTATATTTCAATTATGACATTGCTTGACGATGTTGTAGTTGTATTATTGCGGGATTTGTAAGTGTAGTAACTTGCGGGACTGTTCTGTTGTACGTTCACTTGTTGTTTTGACCGAGGCTTCCCGCGGGGGGGGGGCGAGGTGGTAGCGCTGAACTTTGTCAGCTTTGCCTGTCACAAGGCACCCTCAAACCCACAATAATGAAGTATATATAATTCTAGCCATCATAATTTAACAATACAGGTATCACTGTGTAGGTATTTATCTGCTCTTTACAATAAAATAACGTTGTAGCAGTATAATTTTGATAATAAAAAAGTTACACAGCAGTCAACCATTATGTTCGGTGTAGAAATTATGTTCCGACAGGGTTTTGTTTTACCACATATTGTTTGGGCAAAATACTTGTGATACAGTAATATATGTTGTACCAATATACTGTTTTTTATTTACATATTACTATCATATAAATTACAGCACTGCAACATATTCAACATGGTGTGCATTTAAGGTAGACTCCATTTAGTTATATAACCCATATTTAATTTCAGTTTTGCCAATTTGTTAAGTATGGTTCCATTGTATTCCAGCATGTGCAACATATATTATAGATATAATAGCAATTGTTATACCAAAATATAAGTAATTAAATTATCTTTCAAATAAACACAACTTGTAGCAGTAAGAAATGAAGCATAAAACGTTATAGCTCATAATATGACATGTTGTAGTAAAATATCGAAATACTGGCACGCCTACCGAGATATGGACAACTCTTTGTATTCATACAACATTTTTACACCCAATGTGAAGAGCATTCTAAGTCCTTAAAAATAGTTACAACTTGCAATAATGGAAATTCAATAATAAAAGAGCTATGCCACAAAAACGGACACCCCCAACAATTTTCGGAATTTGACCTAATTCTCTGAGGAACCAGGGGCTTTACACAGAAACACTTTTTCACTTTGAGTGTCGAGGTTGTAAGAGGTTGTAGTATTTACTGGCAAAAGTAAACGAGCGGAAGAAGTTGATTGTGATGGTGACAGGAAATGGTGCCTTGGATAAGGTCCACCCAGATAGTGAGAACAGAGACAAGGAGGCTGGTGGTAAGGAGAGAGAAGCGAAGGAGACTGTTGAAGGGGGAAGACAGCATTGGCAGGACGGATGGAGTGAGAAGGAAAAGGACAAAGGAGAATGTGATAGAAGGAAAAGGGACCAAGAATGTGACAGGAGGGAAAGTGACAACAGGAAAAAAAGACAGGGTTGGAACGGCAAAACTACTATTGCATTCCAAATAAGTGTACAGGTCGGAATAAGATTATAGGGTGGACATGCCTCGGAATTTTAATAAGAGCGTAGGTCGGAATAACATAGTATAGAGCGGAAATTTCTCGAAATTATAGTAAGAGGATAGGGCGGAATAATAGTATAGGGCGGAAATTTCTCGAAATTATAATAAGAGTATAGGGCGGAATAATAGTATAGGGCAGAAATTTCTCGAAATTATAATAAGAGTACAGGGCGGAATAATACTATAGGGCGGAATTTCATGAAATTACCACTACACTGTTTCTTTTTGCCTGGAATGTTAACACTTCAAACAAGATACATATTCTTCTTAAAAATTAAAACTATTGCCTTTATTTTTTTCGTGTGTGTTTGTGTAGCACTTTGTGAACCCATGATCTGCACATTTTAATTTTTGCACAGCCGACTTACAGTGATTAAATTATGACGGTTCATTTTAGTGTATGGCCTATTGGCCATTGGATAGCCAAGTTACCGGTACAGTCCTCGGTTGGCATACCATTCATTTTACTTGACCTATCCTTCCATCTCCGTCTTTATTTGTTGCCATTAGTACAGGTCTACATTGCTGCGAATGAAATAGATCTACAATGATTTAAGTTAATGTAGTTAATTCCGCCAAGGCTGCCACCCCTAAATACATAAATGGAGTAATCCACTATGGTTCGTTTACAACGTAGCTCTGCACGTAGCATCGATGTCATTACTGCAGTAAGGGTTGTCTGGTGTTAATCATGCTTTATCGCCCAGCCCTAGACTGCGAGATTCGCAATTTACTAGCCATAATACCAACGCCCTGACCACAACATGATCCCAATAAAACATAACAAACCTTTATATTTAGCACACAGGTTTCCTAAGTGAGTCTTTTGTGCTTATGTGTATTTTTTCATTTTTTGGCGAAAAGATCGCTATCTGCCATGATTGGCATGGTGCCCGGCATAAACAACGTTGCCGTAACGTATGAACGAAGAGCACTAAATAAATACATGTAATACCTAATAAAAAGTATAGGGTGGAACTAATAACAGGAGATAACCGTAGACCCAAATAAAAAACATATAGGGTGGAACTACCAACATTAAATAAGCGTACAGACCCGAATAAGACCGTATAGGCTGGCATTTTTAGTCCAAATAAATAGCCGTATATATAGGCCTACGCCTATATGGAATGCAATAGTACCTCCACGTGGTCCAACCCGGGTGCCGGCCCTCTCCTAGAAGTTCTGCCCCTCACCGTTGGGCGGGGTTCCCAGTGGTGTTGTATGTACGCATTATGTTCCGAATACGGCATGACATATGTAATCCTCAACTGAAAGAGGAGTCACTGCACCCCCTAGACGTACATGAAGAGAGAGAGAGAGAGAGAGAGAGAGAGAGAGAGAGAGAGAGAGAGAGAGAGAGAGAGAGAGAGAGAGAGAGAGAGAGAGAGAGAGAGAGAGAGAGAGAGTCAGATAGCGGTCATGGTTACCAACAGCGTTACACCAACATCGTGACGAGATGGAGTTCGCCTACTCTGGTAAAAGATCAAGAACAGCCCGCCGTGTATGCCCATTTATGCACGCGGGGGTTCTGGTTACCGAATCTCCTGAACGACTCATACCTAATTGGAATACTGATTTGACTTTACCGATTTGTCAGCAGGACTTTCAGTCCTGGTTAAGCTGGCCAAGTTTCCCCCTCACGACACCTACCCGGCCCGATGATCATAGTGCCAATCATGGGGCCGGGGGTGAGGTGATTACATAGGTCGGCTTTCGTACAAGATGACACATACCTCCCGTAACTATACCGATCAATATGTAGATGGTTGGGCTCCCTCGTGCTTTTGGCGTATATCACACGAGGGAAGATCTGAACCTATCGACAAAAGACTGGTTTAAACAACAACACAATACACAATATGTTTTTTTCAGTTAAGAAAGATAGAAAGACTAGAGGACATGAAGTTACATTAGTAAAGGAGCAGTGTAGATTAGACGTGAGAAAGTTCTCATTTTCACAAAGGACTGTGAATGAATGGAACAGATTATCTGATGATTGTGTGGGTGCTAGTAGTGTGAATATGTTTAAAAATAAAATCGACACATACCTCAGAAGGGCTGGATATATGTAGATAAAAGGGTTGGACTCTCGATAAGCCAAAGGGCTTCCTTGTCCACCTGCCATCTAGAGTTAATTCTCTGGATGGCAATCTTGTTAAATCTTGTTAAACTGTGGTTACCGATGTCCTACCTCGAGTATTGCTTTGCTCTCGCTCACTGTTACTCACTAGCGCGTAGTGATAATAAGAATCCTCCGCCCTACCCTATTATTTAATCCACTATTGTTTGTTAATCATTATGTATTAAACTATTGTTTTGTTTTTCTAACAACACGTGTATTACTTCAGTTAATAGGGTGTTGAGAGAATAAACTCTGGTTTTTTTTTTGGGGGAGTGAAAGTGACAGGGGAAGATGACAGCAACTAAACTGGCGGAAACCAACGGAAACCAAGGTCATAATGTGTATATTCACCTGGAAAAGCCCAAGTCATTTGTCAGGACAGTCTTTATTGACTTTTCGTCGGCTTTCAAAACCATCCAGCCACACATCATGATGAGTAAACTTGTCAATATGCATGTGAACCCACACATCATCTTGTGGGTAAACCAGTTTCTTACTGAGCGTACGCAAGTAGAGCGCTATAATGGTGCTGTGTCGAGCTCACTCTTCACTTTCACTGGTGCCTGGGGGGCACCAGTGAAAGGCTCTGTGATCTCCCCTGTTCTGTTCACACTTTACACAGACGACTGTCGTAGCAGCCAGGAGAGCGTCAATTTCATCAAATACATCGATGACACAGCTATCGTCGACCTATCCGGCTCTGATCAAGTGCGTGCGTGCGCTGTAGAAAAGCGAGAATATTCATCGGTGACTCAATGAGAGAGAAATATAAGACGCTTAATGAAGGAGAAGACATGGTAGTTTGCCTACTAGGGGGCAAGACAGATATAACAGAAAGGGTAGAGAAAGTGGTGGGACCTGGGAAGGGAGGGACCATTCTAGTATAATTAGGAATAAATAATGCGGAGAGGGAGGGGACAACCGGATTAGTCCAGAAATACAAACCGTTAGTCAGGAAGTTAAAGTAGACGAGGGTAGAACAGATTGTTCTATCGGAAATGTTGCCAGTAATGGGAGGAATGGCGCAAACATATACAAACTGCAAGGGATGTCAATCAATGCACTAGTTGAGCATTTTTTTGGGATAGAAGATATGTACTTGAGAGATGGTCTCCATCTAAGGGGAAATGGAGCAGCAGTTTTATCAGAGAACCTGCTGCGATCTATTGACAGTGGGACAGACTGCATCTATTTAAACTAGATGCGCAGGGGGATTCACAGAAAAGCCTGAAACTGGAAGCATAAATAAAGACAGCACAAATAACTCGGCAAAGAACAGCCTGGAAAACTGTTCTGAAGATGGCTATAAATGCGTTTGTTTAAATGCAAGGAGCATAGTAAACAAAAGAAGTGAACTAAACAATATGGAAGAAGATACTGACCCTCACTTAATAGATATAACAGAATCATGGGTCACCACCGATATATCAGTTGCTTATGCTTATAAAATAAAATTAGAAAGAGAAGCAGATGGCGAAGAAGCTGTTTGGTGTAACATAGTTAGGAAACTCGACGTTAACGGTTGGGTTAGTTCATCGAAATCCAAACATAAGCGTGGAAGAAAAAAGTACGAAACGCTATAAGGGAAGTGCGAAAACAGGATCGTATTATTATGGGGGGGTTTTAACTATGGACATGTACAATGGAAATCTCTACAGAGTACAGGGAGTGAGGACCACACATTTTTAGTTTTAGTACAAGATTCCTTTCTTAACATGTGCTACAACCAACCAGGGAAGAAAATGTGTCAGACGTAGTTTTGTCTAGACAGAATAAGAAGAATAAGAGTAAGTGTAAGTAATTAAGAATAAGACAGTAACAGAATATGCTGGAATATGTTAAGGCGTGAAATTGAGTGCATCGTTGATAAGTTTGTTCAATTGAAAAACAAGGGGAACGGTCCAGAAAGAAACACTTATCGAAAGAAACCATTAGAAAATTAAGTACAAACATATGATGTGGAAGCCATATATGGACACTGGAAGTGATAAAACTACAACATTTATAAAGAAGCACTTAGCCAAGCTACAACTGAAATTAGAAATTCAAAGAAAAGCTATGAACAAAAATGTGCTTGTAATATAAAACATAATATAAAACAGGAAGAATTTGTTTTGCATATGTTCGGAGCAAACGGAATGTTCAGGATAAGGTCCGTCCTCTAGAAGATATTGCTGGAAATATAATATAAGAGGGATTCGTAATGGCAGCAGACCTGAATGAGTACTTTAGTTCGGTGTTTACCAGGGAATATATTAGTTCACTGCCAGTACCAGAGGCTAAGTTCGAGGGGGCGGAATCAGACTATTTAGGACAGGTAATTGTAACCCCGAAAATGGTAGCTACGAAAATAAGGGCAATGAAGGATAATAAATCACCTGGAGTGGAAGGGATTCCACCCAAACTACTATTGGAAATTGCGGAACAAATAGCATACCGGCTTGCAACAGTTTTCAACTGGTCATTAAACGAGGGAGTGGTTCCTTTTGAAAGGAAAGAAGTAAACATCATACCGATATTTTCTCGTTAAACATAACTTGATAAACCCATCTCAACATGGGTTTTTAAAAGCGACGTCATGCTTAACAAATATATTATACTTTTTGGATGATATTACTAAGTGGGTAAATGAGGGATCACCAGTAGATAATATCTACTTAGATTTTCAGAAAGCTTTCGACAAAGTGCCACATCAAAGATCACTGCTTAAGCTAAAAGCACATGGCATAGGGGATGGTATATTTAACTGGATAGAAAAATTGGCTGATTGACAAAAGACAACAGGTAATAGTTGATGGGTAGGCTTCAAATTGGAAATCGGTTTTGAGTGGGGTACTGGGACATATAGTATTCTTAATACATTACAACGGTTTGGACGATGATATAACAAGTAGTGTTGAAATTTGCAGATGATACAAAAGTGTTTAGAAAGATTAAACGAGATGGAGATACACAGCGTTTACAAGATGATCTTGACAGGTTGATCAAATGGTCTGAAAAATGGCAGATGTTTTTAAGTTTTGGAAAATAGAAATGCACACAGGACATGGGAACGAAAATGTACCATATAGCAAGAAAGACAGATATGCTGGAAAGTGTACAGAGGAGCGAGACTAAAATTATACAAAAAAATGAGAGATGTTAGTTAAGAAATACGCCTAAAAGAATGTGGATTAACGACACTTGAGACCATGAGATTGAGAAGTGATCAGATAGAAGTTTTTTTTATAATATTGAATGGTTATGAAAATATTGATAGAAATATCCTTTTCTCAGTTAAGAAAAATAGAAGGACTGGGATACAGGAAGTTACATTAGTAAAGGAGCAGTGTAGATTAAAAATAAGAAAGTTCTTATTATGATGTAAATGATTGAAACAGATTATTTGCTGATTATGTGGGTGGCTGATTGTGTGGGTGCTAATAGCGTGAATATGTTTTAAAATAAAATTGACACGTACATCAGAAGGACGGGATACTCATAAATAAAAGGGTTGGTCTTCTCGATAAGCCAAAAGGCTTCCTTATCCACCTGCCATCTAGAGTTAATTCTCTGGGTTTCAATCTTGTTAAATTTTGTTAAATTGAGCGCAGACCTAATAATATATAGAGAGTTCTAGGGCCTGGATATTTGTTCGCTGACACAGCCGCGGTCCCACGGTGCTGCGATGTTGTTTTGATGTATAATATCCACAGTCATAGTCTGTCCGCGAAACAAGTATTCTATCATGGACATACACCACGAGTCACGTACGGATGGCTGTGTAAGTGTGGGGCGATGCATTCCACGCGCCGGCCGCTAAAGACTCGATTATAATAATCGATAACCCCGCATCGATCGCGCGGTATTCGTTGAGTTGCCGGCCGCAGCCCTGAGATCGAGGTAGTCGGCGCTGAAGCCTAGTTCCCGCAGGCGCTGAATAGTGATACGTGTGTGTGAGGCGAACTGTCGACGTGACGTTGACTCGGGAGGCGTGACCCGCCCTGGAGGAGGGGCCGGGCGTTTCGCTACGCCGTCGAAACATCACCGGAAGCAGCCGCGACGTGGGCCACATAGTTCCTGGTCCATGCACTCGTCGCTGTCGTCGCCCGGTAGACAGACACCACGCCCGGTCTACGCTCGATCGATCGCTCCGGCTGAAGACTCGCGGGCATTAATAATTAGTTCAGTGACGCTGAATATGACAACGTCGACGGAAGCGCTGGAAACTCCGCCCGGGCCGATCAGATGCGTTGCATGGTGCCGGTGACACCGCTAATAGAGCTCTGTCGTCGTGCGGGAAACGATGGAGAAGGAACGGAGCATGTCTTCCCGCAGCAGCTCCCGTCACGGGGGCTGGTCCAGACACGGCAGTTCGTCACTTCCGGACAGCGACGGCGGAACGAGCGTCGCCACTATCATGCTCCAGCCTAACGAAAGTACGTACGCGGCGTTGGCTGCTTCGTTGATAATTAATAGCGCGTCTTTCGCGATTCTATCCACCACACACCATCGTGGCTACTGTGAACATCTATATGAATGAACACTACGTTCTCAACATGCGAATCTGGCAAGCATATTGCTATATCTGCTGGGTGTGAATATGTTAACCTTTAAAGTAAACACGCCGATATTCTGTAACACAACAGACGTCATCAACAGTAGTGGTATCCGACGGGCGATAATACATGATTAATACCGACTGGCTGTAAATGGGAGAGCCAGCTTGCTTGTAGGATCATGCAGCAGCACAAGTAATTACGTCGGCGTAGACTGCGGATTGCATGCCCCGCAAACAAGTGTAACGTATATTGATTGCCACTGTTTGAAGTCGAATTACAATCTTGCTTAGCGGATGGGATCACTTCTTCTGTTATTAGAGGGCAACTACGATCAAAACGAACGAACGTTGGAAATAATAAGACATGGAAGATTCGACGTATTCAGATTTGACAATACAATTATTACTATTGCAAGCATGCCGCATTTACAATACGCACACACACACCGTATTGAAGTCGAATAACGTAAAATGAACTGGTTCATGCAACATACTGACAACATTACAACGTGTGAATGAAATTACAAATGCAACAGGAACATAACCTATATCATGTACACCCCTTGTTTTTCTTCATCTCTTCGTAAATGTACATATTTTCTATATGTGTATGTCTACACACACATATGCACGCACGCGCGCGCACACACACACACACACACACACACACACACACACACACACACACACATACATACTTACACACACACACACACACACACACACACACACACACACACACACACACACACACACACACACACACACACACACACACACACACACACACACATACACATGCATAGTATACTACACAAGCTACAACTACAACTATTTCATTAACTACATACATACACCTGTAGCTACGTTCACACCACAAGCTTTTGCTACGCCGGTCGTTACTGCTACGCCACTAGCTAATGCTACACGCCACTAGCGACTGCTACATGTGACTAGCTACATCTACCTCACTGTATTATTAAATGTGTAATACAATACTATCGGATGAAGAAATTAAATACAAAGTCACTGCGCCTGGAACTACTATGATTTCGTAATGAATTGTGTGTGCCGTAACGGTGTGTGGGCACCTGCGTCTTAATCGATCAATACAAAGTTGCATGTGCAAAGTAAATGTCGATACTAATAATGATGGATTTGCTGTCGTTGTCAGACGTATGGTTACATGTCCATGGTACTGATGCGCGGAGGTAAGAGCGTCAGAGTGCCAATAGAGAAAACTGTAGGTTCATTATCACTTGCATCTTCGTCAACACATGGTCAGTTGCGTTCGCCTTTCTTTGCCAGTCACGCTTACTGATTCTCTCAGACAGGACTCTAAACACCGTAAGTGGCTACATGGTTCCTATGCTAGGGGAAACATAATTTTGCAATAAATATATAACCTGTCGATGATTAACTCACACTAAAAATAAACAAATCATCGCGATATTCGATTGATATTAATTATGATTAATAACATGGTGACTTATATCGCGTCCGTATGCGCCAAGACGTATTATAAGACAATATTGGCCCATAAGGAGAGCGCACAGGAGCATTCACTTTGGTACTAGAGCGTTTGGGCACCAGGTAACAAAGCACCCGTGTGGCATTTTTTTAATTGGGATGATTCCACAACAGGTGTTTCGTTCGCATGTGTGATATTATACTTAACCGGACAAAGACACAACGTAGAAGAGACCAACGGCATTTGGTGAGTCTTCCGAAAGACACAGGCAATGTGGGATAAACGAAACTGTCCACGTTCCTAAGAACGTGGATTCAAAGTTCGGTCCCTCTATTGGCAATGTGGTGGTCCAAATATATCTCACTGATAGTTGCTGATTATACAGCAGATAAAATGTACCAACAATCCACCGCCAAAATGTTTTCGGAGGTTTCTTCGTCACGTTTTGGTTGATTATTGTGCCCGGTCATAATATGTGAATCAGAAATTGCTCTTCTGTTTGTAGTGCTGCGAAACGAGTTGGTATTACACGAGGCAGCGCGCAAGAACAGCGTCGACGTCGTGAGAAAAGTAATTGCAGAACACGTCGATGTCAACTCGAGAAATAACGTAGGTTTACTTGATTCGGTATGCAATGAAACCAAGGAATTATGACCAGATTTGACAAAAACTATTATATTTTAGAGATGATTAGTGGTTCATTGATAACAACAATATCAATGGGTCGTAACTGAGAACAGACGTGTCATTGTGTGGGTTTCTTCTTCCCGTGATCTCTTGCGGGAGATGGCCCCATTAAGTGGTCTGTTCCGCCATCTCGACGAGTAGATCTTCTGCCATTTTCCCCACTCTCGGCTATTCACTATCTGCCCTTTAGAGTTCTCTCGTGACATTACATTTCCGTTTTAATTTTGGTCTTCCACTTTACACGTCGCCTTCTGTTTTCTCTCATTGACAATTTGTGGAGCGCGGCTGTGCAGTGAATAGAACGTCGGACTCTCAATCGAAGAACCCGGTTTCAAATTATATGCTGCCTTTTTTGGGAAAATTCGTTCACTGTACATTGCTCCAGTTCACTCAGCTGTATAAATTAGTACCTGGCTATACACAGCGATGGATATTTATATACGGACTGTATTCGCGCATTGATTACAGAGTGGCTAATTGCTTCCCAGAGAAGTCGATATCGTATTCGATATAACAGGTCTGCCAGGGAGTAAAGAGTAGAGCGCTTTGAGCAGTCCCAAGGACTGGATACTGCGCTATATAAGAACTTATCTTTTAAATTTCTCCTCATTCATTGTCTGTGGCATGCCTTGCACATCGCAGTCTACTCACAAATGCTTTACTACCATTTCATTACGGAACTTCTTATATTTCCCCTATTTCAGTTGTTTGCATCTTCTCGAGTCGACTTACATAAATGTAAATCGACTCGAGAAGAACCTATTGTTATTCTGCCACCCGCAGATTGTCTACTCCTATGTCGGTAACAGTGATATAGGTTCCTTATACACCTGTTGGTACCACGCAAGCGTCCAACAATGTTCACCTTTAGCTGTGTCATCAATTTTCTTTCCATCATTATGCTTTCTACGCTCCTCCTTGTTGCCGACCTGCACACAACTTCCTTTGTATTTCATCGCCACGCCTTTTGTCCCCAGACACACTGCTGCTTCAGGACACGTGCACCACTGGCATAGTTGTCTACTTACTTAATGTTATTTCTATCGATTACTATATGCATCTTTCCCTTCGCTTTACCTATCCCCATTATTTTGGTCTTAATTTAAGATTAGTTCGAAGACCATATCATTTGTTACTTCATTCTTGCAGTGTCTTTTGCAATTACTCCTTACTACCTGTGACCACTGCTAGCTCGTCCGCACAGTGTCTTATTTGGTTATTCACACACACACCTTTCCTCTGAACAGGTTCATCACCATAATAAAAATGGACGGCGATTCCTAACCTAAACCGGCACATTATGCATTGCCTCCTCCAATATAACTCCTACTTCGCCAGCCTTCAGCCATCAGATAACTACACGTGCATGCTACTAGTTATCGTGGCATTGTTTCGAATACGTTTGCTAGATTGCCACAACCAAATGCTGCATCATGGTAAATAACCTGCTTCATCGTGATAAATAATTAAAAATGTATACTTTATAATATACTATATAACAATTAATCGTTCTATGAGCAAACTAAATTATACCGTAGTACGCCAAGTTGCAGCCACTGGAATTAAGTTGATGTTTCCACTATACGAGTGATGAGGTTGGTATCACAAGTAGTCACCATGCAGTCCCTCTTGTTGCCACAGAGTGAACGCACTGCCCTGCAACTGGCTGCAGCCAATGGCCACACCGACACGATGACGCTGCTGATTAAAGCGGGTGCCGACAAGGCGGCCTCTGATAAGGTAACGCTATGGCAAACACTGCCATTCTTTTGTGTTCTATCGCTTTGGTCCGACTCATAATTTCGCAAAGTGCAAAAAAGTATACATGTAATATTGGCTTAACCCCCCCCCCCCCACCCACCCCCTACAATATGTGGTGTGGTACATGCAGTTTGTACGATCAAAAATAGCTAGTCGCGTCGTTTTACATAAACATGTGTTTCATTCGCTAGGCGACGCCCCTGTGGCAAACTAATTTCCCCGCGATACATGGTGACAATAGAGCTACTCCCATATGTAATGCTTAATGTGTCAGTCTGGTGAGAAATTGTGCTTCTGCATATGCCTAGAGACATTTGGGTAAAGTTTACAAAACAGTGTTTAAACAAAATGTTACGGTGCTGAATATAATTGTCTGTCACACTGTCCCATAAGATTCTTACCTTTTATGAGATAAATCAGTTGTTTGCAACGTACAACGTAATGTACGCGTAATACGCAAGCGGTAACCTAACAATCGCGGGATCCACGCGCGCGTGGCAAATACTTCGAGAAAACGGACCCTGCGTCGTGGACTTGGGCAACATGGAGTAGACGCTGACACAATAATGCTTACGTCTACCCTCATGCCAGTAGCATTGTAAAAAATTCACAAAGTTTCAGAGATACCCCATCAATACCATAGTGTTTTATTTTACAAAGTAATGTATTATGGTCTAAAGTGTCAAATGCTTTAGAAAGGTCAAGGAATATGCTGAATGGTACCTCATTATTATCCATGTCGATTGTTATTCGGTCTATCAGGTATAATGCAGCATATTCAGTCGAATGACCAGAGCGGTAGCCATATTGAGATTTCGAAAACAGTTTTTTACTTTAGTTGATTCCCCATATTTTTTCCAAAACTTTTGATATAGCTGGTATAAGAGAAATTGGTCTATAGTTATTGATTATAGACGGGTCACCATGTTTAAATAGCGAAATGACTTTGGCCACTTTTAATTTTTTAGGGAAGATCACCGTTCTAAAGACTTGATTTATAAGTAGCGTTAAAGATTTTATTATTTTTGGTGCGATTTGTTTTAGTAAGTTAGTTGAAATGGAATCACACCCGGTACTGTTTTTAGACGGAACGTTGTCTATTGTTTTTTGTACAATTAGTTCGTCGACGGTATTAAGTACGAATTTGTTGTTACAATTTGTGTCAAGGTGGTGCATGCAATCTGTATCTCCTGAGTACGTTATGTTATTAGCCAGTTTTCTGCCGATATTTGTAACAAAAAAAAACGTGTTAAATGCGTTAGCTATATCTAATTTATTTGCTGTTTCTTTATTGTTTATATTGAAAGATTCTGGAAAAGATTTGGTGGGTTTTTTTTTCTTGAAACAATTTCTTTCATAGTTGTTCACGTATTTTTAAGTCAGATTTATATTTGGCAAACGTGGACGCATAATAATGTTGTTTGGATGCACGTATGTGTCTCCTTAATTTGGCCGTGTGAGTTTTTTAAGTTAATGAGCTTCACTTCGTATTCTCGTGAATTAGGATTTGTAAGTTCCATTGTCTTGTATAACCTCTCTCGAAACTTTCTGGATCTTAGCATGGTGATCCATTTGGATTTGTTATGTTTGTCAAAGTGTGACTGTTCTTAGCTTTATCAATTACTTCGCGTATAATATCATAACTTAGGTTTTAGGGCCTGTCTTCATATTTTTGTCTAGTTTGTTGTACAAATCGGATGCATTGATATTATTTATTATGCTTTGAGTGGCTTTGTCGTTTTGTATGTGAAGTTTAATCCATTTTGTGTTTGGTGGATTAACTAAAGAACTTTCTGGGAAAATAAAGCAGAGGGAAATGATCAGATAACTTGCTTATTAACATATCTGATGTAGTTCTGGATATAGATATCTGACTTTTACAGAGTATATTATTGTCAATTAGTGTGCTACTTGAGCGGGGTAATCTGGTAGGAAGTGTGGTTTGTGAAAATAAATTGTGGGATGTCAACATATCAAAGGATTCGCTGCATATTGAAATTTCGTTTATCTTAAAGAGATTAAGGTTGAAGTCCCGGGCAATGTTAATAGTTGTGTGTGACTGTTCTATTGCCAAGATAAGTGTGGTGAATTCATTAATACGTTGCCTGACATGTTCTCTTACCATGCTTGGCGATCTGTACATATTACCAATAGTAATTGCTTTTGGTAGGCCACCGCCAGTTACGTTAATTATCAGTCTCTCCCAGTGTCCGTACATGTTTATGTTTAGTTGGAATTTGTGTTGGAATCTATTATCAACATATTTTATTAAGCCACCATTGTTACTACTGCTCTTTCTGTGTGCAATGCAATCGTACCCAGGTAGTTGTATATTTGCTAAATCGGTTAAAATGGATACCCAGCATTCTTGTAGGCACATTACATTAAATTTATAGTTTATGTCCTGTAGTGAGCTAATGTATTATGTTAGTTCATCAAGTTTAGAATTTATAGATAGAATATTTAAGCTGCATACAGAGAAATGGTTCCTTTTTACAGCAAAAAGTATTTTAAAGTGATCTATGTCTTAGTAAGATTAATGTTTTATGACTTGCAGTTCATTGTTATCAATATCTGATACGTTAATTAAATTGTTCTGATCATTCCACCCAAGTGTGAAAGAAAAGTGCGATCAAAATATTCTGTCATTAATTCGTTGTTTAAGAAGTACGGATAGCAAACACGAGCACGTGCATAGTCCTGTGTGTAACGAAGGTATATGCATGAAGGAGGCAATAAATAATGAAGTGATCACTGACTGAATTATGTTGTTTTGAGTAATTGCATAGGTGTGTTTGTTTGTATGGTTTGTTAGACAATGTTCAACAAGTAACGCAAAATAGTATGACGTTGAACATGTATCTATACAGTATGTAAACTGAACACAAAGAAAACAGAAACAGATAAAACGTTAGTGGCTTTGCTGGCTGCATAGAAAATATACTGTCGTTCCATAACTCACAACAACGAGGTGTGATATGTTTGCTTACACACTGCAAGGGACCTCATTAAATTAAAATGAAAGGTACCCACTGAATAGAAACAAAGTACTTTACATACGAAAGGTACACAAGCATTACTAGGTAACGTTACGCATGACTTACTGAAACCGTTTATTTAAACACTGCTTATAAAAAATAATAAGTAAAAGGTACATCTTATTTAAATCAATATAACAGGCATACCATCCATCATTAAACCATATTGGAAAGACATATACCATAGGATATCAATTTGTGGACCACTGGGTGTACACAGTTTGTTTAAACATTGTAAAGAATTTAAATAAACATATTTGATTTTAATTACGTTGGAATCGCCGTAACAGCGATCTACAAAACACCAGGTGAACCGTTATACGTTGCTCAACCACCAATCCCTGCAGGAAATCATCCAAGGGTGATCATCGGAGACTTCAACAGTCATAGTGCACAGTGGTATTATAAAACGACGAACACTGACGGTGATCTGGTAGAAAAATGGGCAGCGACTCACTGTCTCGGTCTAATTTACGTCTCTAAACTTCGCAGCTCTTTCAACAGTGGCCGGTGGCGGAGAAGTTACAGCCCAGATATAATCTTTGTTACCAGCCGGATGACTGGATGGTGCAACAAGGTTGTGACGGACCCAGTGCTAACATCGACCTATTGGCTTACAACTGATTGCAGTGGTCACCCCACAAACCGTGCCATTCCGTCGAAGGATCAAATGTTACATGGAATGACTTCAAACTTGCGAACACAGCAACAACAATGTATCTTGGCATCCACCTAGACGGTACACAATCGTACTAAACGCACATCTCTAAAACGAAACAGAAGGTATATGTACGGAACAACACCATCCGCAAACTTGCAAACTCGAAATGGGGAAGCAAAGCACCGACCCTAAGATCCAGTGGCCTAGCTCTCTGTTATTCCACCGCCGAGTACGCATGAGCTGTGTGGGCGTGATCAACACATGCAAACAAGCTCAACCCGGCCCTGCATGACTGCTGCCGAATTATAACGGGTTGCCTGAAACCAACCAACACTGAGAGCATACACGTGTTGGCTGGCATAGCCCCATCGGACATTATTCGGACTGTTGCCACCAACACAGAAAGAACAACACAAGAAACTAATATAAAACGTCAACTACACAAGCACGTGCCTCCTCCGCGTCGATTGAAGTCTCGGAAAGGCTTCATGAACATCACGACACGGCTCAACTCATCACCCAGCAGCACCTGACTAGACATGTGAGAAACGCGACTGCAAGAAACACTAGCAATCGTCAAAATGGGATTACGACCAGCTGCATCCCTACCAGCAAGGTCTGACCAACCATGGCTATGTTGCCGATCACTCAATCGCCTGCGCACCGGAGTCGGTCGCGCAAAAACAACCGTGAAGAAGTGGGGCTACATTGATGAATCGCAGTCAACAGAATGTGACTGCGGAGAAGAATAGACAATGCCCCACCTACTATGCTGCTAACTGCTGGACAATCCGTGTACACACGAAGACCTGGCCGTCGTCACGGACTGGGCTAAGACATGCGCTAATTAAAATGGTAACACTTCGTTTGATGGATACAACAAGAAGAAGAACAATATGACTTGAGTAACAAAGAACAATAATTATGATTAGGCAGCCAGAGTAATAAAATTGGTATATATTCCTCCCACACACAATATGAGAACAAAGCAAGTATTATCTTATTCAATTAAACCCCTTCCAGTAAAATGTCTGTCACCTAACTGGATACCTTGGAAGATAATAGTCGTAACAGTAACATTTACAAAATTTTAGAAAACAAACAGCTTCGTTATATGAACACCATAACGTGGTCGCAGATAGGTATCTACATGTTGTTTGTTCAAAATGACGAAGGTTGGAGAGAATGTGAGGTTCACGTCCAACGATAGACCCTAGTCGTGACTGTGTAGAATTGTCAAATAATATTCGTATTGCTATGCTATTGCCATGAGGATAGACATAAGCATTACTGTGTCAGTGTCTACTTGATGCTGCCAAGTTCATGACGCAGGGGCCGTTTTCCTGAAGTTGTTGCTGCGTGCGCGTGTTCGTGCGATTGTTAGGTTACGTTTTACGTATTACGAGCATATTACGTTTTACGTTCCGCATAAATTAATTACCTTATGAAAGGTGAGAAACATGACAAATATGGGGTATTTTGAAAAGATTTAGGTATTACGTCCTATTCTAGAGGTCGTAGATTAATCCCTGAAAGTTTGCGCTCGAGGTTCACGACGTCTAAGAGGAAAACGTTAACTTACCTGCATGCATACGCTAGCTCGATTATAAGTAGATTGCTATTAGAATAATTATAAATGAATATATGCGACTTCTTAGACTGTGATTCACTCTGATTTTTACATTGTCCTTTTTATACACAAAACACGTTTTATGCATATACAATGACGAACCCGCTACTCTGGCCTCTACCTTTTGACAAAAACGTAAGAAGAAACGAGTTTTTATTTATTATTATCCAGTGAATCATTGTTACACGTGGGTGGGTAGCACAAACAACTGGTCTGCCGTAGACATGTATAAGTTGTTGACCAACAAGTAATGTATGGTTCTTAACAAAACACCCAGGATGGTGCAATTTGTCGAGAGGTAATTGTTATTAGTTCCCTTTACACAGGTGGCAATACACACGCAGTGAATTCGACGTAACGGTTATACGACGAATTATTACCAGCTCGATATATAACTGTTAAACACCTAAGTAACATATGTTTACATACGTTAAGATTACAACATCCCTCCGCAACCGATTTCAAAAACGATAACACTTTCAAATCGTTGAAATGCAAACCTAGTTTAAATATATAGTTTAACGAAAGAGTGCGTACATTTAATAAAATCGTCGATAGAAATGTTTATCGCTACATTTCACATATTTGAATGATTTTACATTTCTTAAATGCCTAGTACCGGCAACGTTTGCCATTTTAATCGAATTTTGGCCAGCTTCAATAAAAACTAATTTACCAGTTTATTTAATTAACACCAAATAACAAATATGTACAACAAGCCACCACGTTGTAGTGGATATTAAATCGGTAGACAAAATCGCAATTTGTGTCTGAGACGAAATAAGCAAAATATCGAATCGAAATAAGGGCGGGCCTTTAAGAGACAATACTAATTAACACATATTGGATACAGTTTGGTCTAGAGTACTAACTAGGAAACCCGGATACACATAAAATGCGTGACAAGTAAATGCTGATAACTAAATATGAGTCGATGGTGGCAATGAGTGAAGGCGAAGATACACATAAAATGCGTGACAAGTAAATGCTGATAACTAAATATGAGTCGATGGTGGCAATGAGTGAAGGCGAAGATACATGAGCATAAAATGCGTGACAAGTAAATGCTGATAACTAAATATGAGTCGATGGTGGCAATGAGTGAAGGCGAAGATACACATAAAATGCGTGACAAGTAAATGCTGATAACTAAATATGAGTCGATGGTGGCAATGAGTGAAGGCGAAGATACACATAAAATGCGTGACAAGTAAATGCTGATAACTAAATATGAGTCGATGGTGGCAATGAGTGAAGGCGAAGATACACATAAAATACGTGACAAGTAAATGCTGATAACTAAATATGAGTCGATGGTGGCAATGAGTGAAGGCGAAGATACACATAAAATGCGTGACAAGTAAATGCTGATAACTAAATATGAGTCGATGGTGGCAATGAGTGAAGGCGAAGATAAATGAGCAAAAAAGGTGTACAGAATTCATTGTCACACTCTACTTAGTAGCTAACATCTCAACACAACGCAGCATTAACACGTTATACTTGTGAACCCGAGGCCTATACATTGAGTTAACTACTTAATTATACATAACAATGTACTGGCATGTAGTATGTGCAGTTCATCTATGTCAATATGCATTCTAGAGTTACGTGGCAGCAAAAATAAATCGATGGAATGGTCGATTACGCAACTGGCATCATTATTCAAGGAATACAGAGATTTAGATAAATGAATAATATCGACATCGCCCGATAAATAACTTAAGAACATTTATATTTGTATACAATATTTTACATAGGCCAGAATGCATAATTTTATTTATAATTTAAGCCTACCTGAAACTAAGGTCTTTACCATCCAGACATGTTTAATGAAGCACATTTAACGTATTACTTTAATAGTTGTCAGCTAAATGTGGATGTGTTAATGCGAATATCACGTTTATTGTGAGTGCGTTTGGGCGAAAATGTTAGACTATATAAATACTGTATACTGTATAACATGTTTTACTATAAAACTATGATACTAGTTGTCTGCCTTTAACATAACTTACCTTAGGAGGATCCAGGCACGAGCTCCCTTGATATTTAGAATTTGGCCGCTCTATGCCTGCGCTGGTGTGGTGTGCCCCCTTTAGACCATTTGAATGTGTCCCCGTTACATGCCCCCTAGACGTTCTGAAATTATGAAAGTCGCGGCGAAAAATGTCCAATCCTCCGGTTCATAACCCATCCAATATTAATTTGGCTCGGCCGCCAGTGTTTGTTTACGTGCTTCAAGGTGCCTATTGCAATTGGATGTTCCCCCGACTACCCTCTCGGGATCTACCCCAGACGGGAGAACACTGAGAAGGTTTACATAACAGCATGCTTGATATAAATAGCGTTCTGCGTTGCTGTACTGTGATTCACGCTTCATTGTACGTCATCCCATTTATGTAAACACACAATGCGGTTGCTTACAGTATGGGATGAACCCGCTACTTTGGGCTGCATCGTTCGGCCACCAGGAGGCGCTCCAGCTACTCATCAAGAACGGCGTCAACACTACATGCGCCAATCGGGTAAGGACAACAACACGAACGTATTTAACATTATTTTGCTGCTGGATAATGCAAATTCCAAACTTTGACAGGTTGTTTCACTTCCGACAATGTATCGACGTGGCGATACTCGCCGGGGGAAATCATTATAGAGCGTCGTGCGTTATCTTAGTGCGACATCGCTCCCGTTGTAGGACACGTCCTCGGCTGGCTCTGTCGTTACAAATACCAATCGTGTTGTTTTTTCGCTAGTGACAAATCAGCCTTTATCCGAGGCTCTCGATATTCCTGTTGTGAGAGTAAACATTGAACCGGTCCAACAATTGAATAATCGTCACCACCGTCGCATGATCAGAATTAGTTTCGGTCGTAGACTGTATTGATAGTCCGTGATCGAAGAGCCATGCTCATATGCCGCCTGTGTCACTGACAGACAAATATCGATCGACTGTGCAGATGTTACGCCTACAGAGTAAGTCTTATGGTCTATGGAATAGGCTTACGGGACGTGGTTGGTTTTCAATAAGTGCTTGATAGGCAAATGAAGTTACAAGACAACCACAAATCCGTTGCCCACATACCTCTTACGCAGTGTAGAAAGAGCACCACGGACCAATGGAAATGAAATGGGCGTGTAGAATACCAGATCATTAACCACAACCGAATATATATATATATATATATATATATATATTCGGTTGTGGTTAATGAAGGTATTACTCAAAATGTCACAACGGATTTAATCTAATAACAATTATGGATCATCCACTTGGTGCAATTAGTTGCATCAATGGAGACTCTCAGTGCTGCAGTACATACACCGGGAACAACTTCCTTCACAAACTGCTGGTTCCTACTAAAGGTCACCCGTCAACGGATACGTCATAAAGACCCAGTTTAAGCCGGCGGTTGCTCCCCTCAGAAGGTTCCAAGTTTACGATGTTTCAGCCGAATAATCACATCACTAGTCTCAGAGCTTTGCATTATTTAACGGGTCTAAGCGTTCAAGCAAATACATATATACGAATAGTTTGCCAAAGCTAATAAGAAATATATATATGTGTAAGAAATTAATAAACTGTATGATTAATCAAAGTAAACGTAGTTGCATTTATTTAAGACTAAATATCGTATATTTGCCCCGCTCTATTCAGAAAACAAGACGTGTTTCTAGTTTACAACATCAAACATACACGTTTGCAGCAGCACCATTAATATATGTACACGTCCTTCTCTCGACACTAAACAAATCTGTTATTATTAGTTTGCATTCCACCACCCTTCCCTAATTACTGCAAGCTGCTCTGTTGTCAACCGCGAAGACCACTACTATATGTAGTTACTTGGTAATCTCATCTGTTCAGTGGCCTACCTATCATCCGCCGTCCTCTGGCATCGTATTTTAATACACGGCTAACGAGACACTCTCTTGTCATACAATTCACTTGCTCACAGGAGACTGTAATGCCTGATAACATCAGTGATGGTCTCAGACAAGAATGTGTACTCTCTTATTTAGCTATTTTGAAATAGTTCTGCATTGGCATATTGCTTTTTGTTGAACCGTGGCTGATAAGAACGAATCTCCAACACTACACAGCGCTGTTTACCTGTTTATGACTTAATTAGTAATAAATATAATTAATTCATGAATACGCGAGCGACAGGAGTTGACACTAAATATTACAACTAATTAGTATTCTATGGAACGACAGCAGCGCCAAACGCAACATTCGTTTTAATGCTTGATTATATTCTGTTGTCATCAAGTTATCACATTGGACCGATTAGACTGCACTTGTCCTTTTAAATTACGGTTTATACTACCATACGACTGGTTAGACGACTGTTTCGATTCCCGCTTAGAAGACAGTTTAGAATACCGTTCATGCTACCTTCTGGACTTCCGTATGAACTACAGTCTGGATTACCGTTTATTCTACATTTAGTAGAAATGGCAGACTACCTTTGTAAATAATTATAAATAATAAAGAGTATCTTTGTCATGCACGGCTGGTACTTCTTATTTGGTTCGGGAGATAACCAATATCGTGACACACCAAGCGACCGGGGGCGATGTGAAAATGGCTCAAAACCAAGACCGGTCGCAATAACATCTTGTAATTTTGGGTGTCACACCAAATCCGCGATTCAGAACTATCAGTCGCATACTAGTCAATATCAACCAAGTTTTTAGTAAGTGTGTCTGTTCGTCAGTTCTGATACAGCGTGAAGCGATTACCTACGTCGGGCAGTATTCCCAGGGAAATTTCATTAACGTCTATCTTATGTTCAACAGCGATATGGCGATGTCCCGAGTGACTCATTTCAGCAGTATAATTTTGCCATCACTGCAGCACAGACCTAGTTCTGGCGGCCGTTTCTACGAAAGAAACAAATATATTCTGTCGAGACCTGGTGTTATGAAAGTCACATGAACTGACACAGAAACTGAAGATGAAAATGACCTGGATAAATAGACAAAGTATTGCACCATTGCGTCTATCATGACAGTTCATAATTATTTCTAGTTATATTTTAAAATATATGATTAATATTACAGAGCTGATAATACATACATAACGGGCATGGAAATACGGGTGTTTATTATATAACTTCAGCAAAAATGACCAGCTATCATATGAAAATGGCTGGAAGGAACCAGTGGCAGCTTTCAAGAGAATAACGCCTCTTTGCCGATACCACAATCTGCAATTGTACACCTCAGGCGGTGATACGAATGTTGCAACAATCAATACACGGATTGAGTCCGTTCATTCCGTCGCTGTGACCCAATCTGTAGTGCAACGTTAGCCTGTCGCAACTGTGCCAAAACGTGTGGAAACAACTCCGAGGTTCCGAGAGTCAATACAGATGGCAAATAGACGTTGTGCGACTTGCACAACTTGATTACAATAATAAATTAGGAATCCTTTCCATTATGTTTGCCACTCATAACCCAAACCAATAGTTAAACCCGGGAGATTTGAAGATAAAATGATTTGGGCAGTGATCACTTCAATTAAAAAAAAACAACGACATGTTAACAGCAGGTAATACCAATATGAACAGCAAGATCAGTTAGCGACTCACAAAGATGTTGAAAGATAGAGGATTATCGCGGAAAACAATGAAACGACTCGTTTACATCCTAGATTGTTGTCAATATTTGCATGCGGCAGTGAACATTAAACAGTACAACAACATTAATGTTTAGTAGATACAAACACTCATTCGTGCCACTGTCCATTAAACAACTTAACTCATAATGCCTGCGGCCACACTTTCACTTGTTGTTTTAGAATAAGTAATATGAATGCATGTATTATTTATCTGCTGTTTTTATCGAATGGTTTATGGTTTTATGTACATATTGCAGTCATGTCTGTTCTCATTTGAGACAATTTTCTCAACTCCATAGTTGAGACAATAAAGCATTATCTTATATTATCTTATTTTATAAAATGATTGATGCTTTCTAACTACGTTGTTAGTGGCGTTTGCCAAAGAAAACTGGCGATAAATGTCTCACGTCGACATATGTTTTACTGGAGCATCAGCGATAATGGCAACAGATTAACGATTGTGATGACGATCAAACAAAATATCAGGTTTTAATTTGCCGTTCGTTTAGAGCGAACTGCTGTTGAGCCGCGTGTCTTTCCGAGTTAATATGATGCACGACAAAATACCTTCGGTGTACAGAACCCATTACCATAAGTAAGCTCTGGTGGACCTGGTGCGTGTCCTACGTTATGGTGGCTGGACAGAAATAGAATTGTTTTGATGTTGATACGGCATAGTTTCCACCATTGTAGAAAATAAATGTTTCGCAAGATGGTATCGTCATGCCGACCGTGACGCAAAAGTACCATTATGTGGCCAATTGTATCTGGATTGGGCTTAGTTTCTCCATTGGCTCTTTAATACTGTAAGGAGGTAGTTATCTAACAGAATGGTGATTGTGTGTGTGCGTACATACGTGGTGCGGGCGCGCGCGCGTTTGTGTGTGTGTAAGTGAGGGTGTGTATGTGCGTATGTGTGTACATATGTGTGTACATATGTGTGTGTGTATGTATGTGTGTGTGTGTGTGTGTGTGTGTGTGTGTGTGTGTGTGTGTGTGTGTGTGTGTGTGTGTGTGTGTGTGTGTGTGTGTGTGTGTGTGTGTGTGTGTGTGTGTGTGTGTGTGTGTGAGTGTGTGTGTGTGTGTGTGTGTGTGTGTGTGTGTGTGTGTGTGTGTGTGTGTGTGTGTGTGTGTGTGTGTGTGTGTGTGTGTGTGTGTGTGTGTGTGTGTGTGTGTGTGTGTGTGTGTGTGTGTGTGTGTGTGTGTGTGTGTGTGTGTTTATATATATATATATATATGTATATGTATATATGTGTGTGTGTATGTGTGTGTGTGAGAGTGAGTGTGCGTGTGTGTGTGTATGTGTGTGTGTATATGTGTGTGTGTGTGTTTGTGTGTGTGTATGCGCGCGCGCGTGTGTGTCCCTATCCATTTTACGTTCAAATTATGGATGAATCAAAGTAAACAATATGTCAGCATCGCACATACAACTGTTTTTGACTGATTATACGCCTCATTTTAATTGCTGTTGTGTTTAATGTTTCAGAAAGAAAAAAAATTGTTAAAACCTGTCTCAGCATGTAATACATAACGATGGGGACACAAATCGTGCGTGCAATCGTTTTTGTTGTTTTCAAACAACAAACTGATCAAATTATTCCATAAGATATCTATGTACTAAATGTCTAACACATATTCCGTTAAATGTGTGCAAATAAACTGTTTTCTTGTGTGAAGTACTTATGAATATAGACAGGCAAATCCAAATCTCGTAAAAGGCGCCTGCGTTAAAAACCGTGCGTCCTTTCTTCGCTGTGATGTGCTTTTGTGAATAATTCCAAAATGATTTAGATGCATTATGGTGTGTCCATTTGAGCTTGTGATTAGGACCACATATCCAGCTGAAAAGGGCATAAATGTACAATATGTTGGCGCGTGAAACGCACAACACACACACTACACACACGACACACACGACACACACGACACACACGACACACACGACACACATAAACACACACACGTTGTGACAACACGCACGCACGCCCGCACGCACGCATGCACGCACACACACACACTTCCAATCACCCACACGCACGTTGAGACACACGCACACACGCACACACGCACACACGAACACACGCACACACGCACACACACGCACACACACGCACACACACGCACACACACACGCACACACACGCACACACACGCACACACACGCACACACACGCACACACACGCACACACACGCACACACACGCACACACACGCACACACACGCACACACTGCTGGAAGAACGGTAGAACAAACATACAGCTAGACATACAGTTGACAAACCAACAATACAGACCGAGAAACCGAAATAGGTATTTGCAAGCAGACATGCAGACATACCTGTGTGGAGGAGAAAGGTTGTAATTATGGTGTTGAGGAATGTAATACATAATGTATGGGGCACTGGATTGTTTTTATATTTACGATCTCAAAATACAACTTTAACAGCTGGGTTGTATTACATAATATAGATTATAAATATTGTTTGCATAAATATACTAGTGTAATATAGCTTATTATTATTATTTAGTATTATTTAGTTTATAGATATAGTTTCAACTTTGTTTTTGCGGCATCAATGTACAAGTTGTCGCTGCCGCATTGAATAATGTTTCTGTTCGCATGTTCAGCAAGGTGCGACCCTTCTGCATATCGCCGCTCTCAACAACCACCCAAATATTGTACAGTTCGTGCAAGACTCGCTCGAAGACTTCCCAGTCGATGCAGCCGACAAGGTAATGCTACAAACGAAGTTAATCATAATAAAATCAAAGAAAAACAAATTACTAAAACATAAAAGGGCACGTGACATTTTCACGTTGGTTTAATCGGAAAAGAGGTTCTTATTGAAGTGGTATATTGATTAGTTAGACGCCTTCAATTTGCTGGTCGTCACTCTGTATACGCATGATATCCTCTAGTCTGCATGAATGGGGGTAAGCTTATTTTAATTAAATCAAATTGTATTACTCGCTGTGGCAAATAAAAATGTTTATTGCTTGTTAAATCCGGCATAAAGCGGTCAAGATTCACGATGTGCGGCCTACGTACACTGAGGCCTTGTTTGCCGTGTTGTTCAACGCATCTGTTGCAGACAGTTTTATACAATCGAGCTGTCGGTGTCCACAAATCCCCGTCTACTGTTACTGGTCGGCGACTGGATAACATCAAAAGAGAGTCGCTGACGAGAAGTCGAATTCTAGTTAATATATGAATCGGGAGTCGGCGACAGTCGAGTTGTTGGTCTTCACAAAATCCATACTTCCATTACCGGTCGGCGACTGGATCAAACATATGTCGAACCGCCGTTGAGGAGTCGAATTCTGTTCAAAATACGAATCGAGAACCCGACGAGTCGACGACAGTCGCCATTGTGCGTACAGACTGGTCGCCGACTCAATGCCCAACCACCAGTATTTACAACGTTATTCGATTATCGGGAATCCGTGTCCAACAACAGTGCGATATATTTCTGTTGCATCGAGCACTCCCTTGACTACTTAGTGATCATATTCCGCGACATGTGGTCAATGTCCAGCACTTCGTCCACTTAGTACGAACACACAGCGTCACGTAATTGGGTAGACAGATTAATATGGCTCTGCTATAAATACACATCCATTATGGTCTCAGCTTGTTGGACAAACGCCTCATTTCTCCTACACCACCTGTGTTCCTTGGCGTTTGTAGAACGACAAGACAGCTCTACATCTGGCGGCCGAGAGAGGTCACGAGGACATCGTCGACAAACTCATAGCGCTCAAAGCTGACGTGCAAAAGAAAGATTCGGTCGGTACATACATCTGTGTCCCATCATATTAATGTTGACAGCACCCCGAGATTACAACATTCACATTATGTCTTGGCCGTGCGCAGCACAAATAGACAGTGTTCGAGAAAACTGTAATGCCGGTTGAGGAAGAGATAATGATAGAATACTTACTGCACCAACTTAGTCGTTCGTCACTAATTATAAACTATAATGATGTTCCATCAGATTACGTTGATGCCAACAACAAAATATGCATTATTATTATTATTACTATTATTATTATTATTACTCCATAGAAACAGCATTATCGCCTTTGAGTTACTGAACTGTCTTATTCTTTGTCCCTGATATCGGCCTAAAATACAGCCACTGGACCGCGATTTGCGTTATTTTTGTTTTGTATTTTCCATGTCATATACGACACGACATTATTTATAATTACCAAATCTCAAAGAAGGTGTTCGACATATCTAACTGTAGTCGTTATACGTTACACACAGTTGGCCTCATCTATCTCATTACCATACTTACCGGATTCATCCGACAAATACACGAAAAGGGACTGTGTATAAATGCTATCGCATCAGCGAATGAAATGTGATATAAAACACTAACGCTGAACTAAAATTAATCTTCGATACATGCCGTTCCCCAATAGATCGTTCCAAATAGAGATGTCCATAGGACATATCTCGTTTATTAACATCACCATAAAAATACTGCAACTGCACATAGTGCAAGCCGGTGAAATTGATAAACATCAATAAATATCTAGATTTCCCCTTTTGTCGCCATCGTTCACAAGGCACACACACGCACACATTCCAGAACATGCACACGCATACGTACAAGCACACGCACACACGCACACACGCACACACGCACACACGCACACATACGCACGCACGCATGCTGCATAATTTCAAAATACAGCTACGTATAATAGGGCCAAATCAAAATGAAGGAATAGAGTAGAACGAGATTGAACATAGGTGTGTTACTAAAATAACATGTAGATTGTATATTATAGAATAGTCATTCTCAGTGAGGATAATTACTTAAATGGTCACTTCTTATATCGAGTTCGTTGCTTTGGTGGACAACTGTCAAAGGCCACTGGTAGATTATGAGGACGAAATCGAGGTAGTAATTGCATGTTTCGTTGAGAAAATAAATGAACAAGTCTGCCGTCTAAGGGTGTGGATATACATGCGAACATTTATGAGTCTTTTGTGTTATTGTTTCTATCAGACCGGCCAGACAGCAGTTCACCTCGCAGCAGGAAACGGACACTTGGACATCCTCAGAAAGTTGGTCCTGCTGGGAATTGAGATTGATGATAGGGATTGTGTGAGTTCTTTATGACATAAATTTGGCTGTTTATCTGTGTATGTGCTATTTGATTATTTGTCAGTTTGTATGTTATTCAGTCAGTCAGACAGTCGTTCAGTCCTTCTGTCCGTCCGGCCGGCGGGCAGTCCAATTGTTTGTCTAGTCTAATCTGGTCTGTTCTGGTCTGCCTATCTGTCTGTGTCTGTCTGTCTGTCTGCGTGCGTACGTATGTACGCACCCAGAATGCCTACCTAATCTTCCGGTACGATAATTCACGGTAGTAGTTTTACTATTTCATTAAATATAACCTGTCAACCTCTAAAAAAGGGTACATTAAATTGACACCACCTGTGATAATGTTTCATGATGTCATAATGAGCATTGTGGGTTTAGAAAACGTCTTGTTAACGCTTGTCTAGTCTAGTCTTCTGTTGTTGTTAAGTCATGTGTAACACGAATATGTCACACTAACTCGATTTGTCATGGAAACATAGAATACACGTACATTTCAGTAACGTAACACAGATGATCGGGAAACGCATAACATTTCCATTTAAGGAAGGACGAACAGTGCTGCACCTAGCGACCGAACGTGGACAAACGGAACTTGTCAAACTTCTCCTCTCGAGTAATGCTGACGTCAACGCAGAAACCACGGTACTATTTTAAATTAAGTGGTACATCTGCGATCTGCACAGCCCTAAAATCGTCCGTGTATGTGGCGGAGTACCACAAACAATCGGGACAGTGCATATCGCAAAAGTTCCGTTTTCTATTTATGACAGAGGCCTCACCTATTTGATTTTAGAAAACTTAAAGCAACAGCAAACGAAGAATGTCATGAAAATACACAAGTATCATGTTCTTTTGCAGCGTCCGATTATATTTACCAGGTTAAACTACAGACAATTGTTACGTTCGGGATACACTGGCATTTTTAGCCTGATCCGACCAGATCCGACACGACCCGACCAGACTGACCCGGACTCGGTTGGTCCGTATGCCCAACTCATCCCGACTGCGACGTATACAGTACACCGACTGATACCGATTGAAAACGACTTGAACGTGAGCTACTGACCTGATCGTAGCGCCAAAATATTCGCACTTCAAAAATTTCTCAATCACGAAACAAATCAAACAACGATGAAATAGGGTCTAAATTTTCATATTGTTTGAAAACGTTCGACTACGGCAAACTGTCATCAACAAGCCCCACTTTAAATCGGATATGTGGTTACACTAGCTCATTGACACCGACCCGATCCGACTAAGTTAACACAGACTGGTTCGATCGGGTCGGGTCGGGTTGGGTCAGGCAATAAAACTTCAGGGTATTCCGAGTTTTATATCGTCATTACAGGCATCGACATGCACGTGATTACAAGATGACATTATTGTTGGGCCTATGTTATAGTCCAGCACACCCTTTCATAATGTATGCGCACCCACAACTTAAATTAAAGTAATGTTACATTTGTTAGTTGGCATTGTTTTGCCACGAATTGCTACGCCATAACAATTATACACGTGAAACACACAAAACAGTTCAAATCGAATGCCAACTCAAAATGTTATCAACGATTGCATGCAAACAAAACAGAGCGCACAATTGACACAAATCATGGTTGCACAATAAAATAAAGATGTGCAAAATCTGCACAAAGATACAAGTTGTGGCTGGAATGATATGATCAATGTTCTTGCATGAACGGATGTTGATTGTCTACGTGAGTTATAAGAACGTTATCCGACTGATTGAGTCCAACGTTTGATTCGTGCCTACGGCTCGCGGCAATATGTGTACGTTGGATGGCTCCATTAAAATTCACCGTGCGTGGGAATGAACCACAATCGATACCAGTTCTGTTGACACAGATATCCGCAAATATCCCTGTGCCGCGTTGGCAAATTGACAATCCGATTTCCTTACGAAATCGGTGCTCTCAGAGCCGCTCGCCAAACATGTTTTGAATAGATCCGACCAAATGCTTTGACACAATTTAAAGGTACTTTGCAATGCGATGTTTTGCTCGTCTCGTTTAAGATTCATTTTCCATTGAGCCTATCTAGTATTCACGACATGCTCGCTCGATTGTACAAATAGGACTATGTCATTGAGTGTTGAGGAAATAATTGTATAAAATGTTAAACTATTTTGATCAAGTCCATCCAAAGCGGTCCGGCCATACCATTGCATACGGCTAGTCACAGGTTACTCTGTGTAATTATCTAATTCATCTACTTTTTTATAAGGAAATAAAAGGCAATTTGTTGGTGTTACATACCTAAAAGATGTAATACAAACAACATATTTGCAAATACAATCAACACTATTTTCACGTCAGTGGTTAATTCGGGATGCGGTCTCAAATTTGGACATTCTAATAAAATATCCAATAAATATTTGGAGGCTGAAATCTTGCCCATGGCGCAGTAAATTGGCCAATACGCGCCGAGCTGTGACGTCGGTTATGACGCGCCATATTCCTAGTTTCGCTCGACATGTATACAAATACGCTCATTTATTGGTTTCTCGAATTCCATTCTATTCAGAAAGTGAAGCTAAGTTACACGTTTATGTGCATGAACTACTATTATAATACAATACCGTGCACTATTCGGACGTAACATTGTAGGCGAAAAACAAATTCGGTGATTATTTTACGTTGAAAACTGCTATATTGGCTGTGGTGTGTGGATATTCATATTTCACAATACGTATAAGACAACTTACATCACTGAAAGTGGCATAATAAGCCGAAAACATATCATTACAAAACGGTTGGCCGCAATATATGGGTTTATTGAGCGTCGTAAACTAGACTAGTCTTCCCAGTTCGGCGACCGGCTAACTGGGAAGAGTAGAAACTCGTGACGTCAACCTTTCTATGAAAATGGCGCTTTTCATACAACTTAACGTATATATGTCTTCAACAAAGCGTTTCTAGTAAACTACTGAAGTAATCTGTTTAATTGTTGTTGCAAATGGTTAGTTTATATTAACAGTTTTACACCCATAGACCCAAACAATTGTCTTATGTTTCCCTTTAACAAAAGGTTGCACTAGTGTATTGGAGTTGCATTCTCAGTTGAACTACAGTATTAGCTGTTTTTAAGAAAGTATATGTACAACATGAATAATAGTTACCTATTTTATCACACTTGCTATCGTATGTCTGGTGAGAAACTTGTTACGTATTGTTAAATGACAGTTCCACTTGGATAACAAGGCTAGACGTCATCATATGTCGTCATCATCTAGATACAACGCAAATGCAGCTATAGTACAGCAATTATTTTCGGTTATTATGTTCGTTGGGTGTTTTCTTGCAGTAGTTTTGACAACAGAGGTGAATGGTAACGATACTGATATCGTTAACATTCCGCACTGTAGTCAAAACTACGGCAAATGTTATGTAACAAATATAAGATTAAAAAATAACATGGATCACAAATGTGAATGATGCGTTTAGAACGGCTATTGCATTCATAAAACAAGTTTCGCTAAAACATGTTTTTCGTAGAGTTGACGTTATGTGATAAATGTGAAAAGTTGCTGTAGGTATCTTAACATACACCATCCCATTTGTTAACTTGGGCATACTGGATTACAATCGAAGGGAACGACCGTGGGATATGAATGTTTACTGAAAGGAGAGAACTACGGACTCTCTTGCACAATGAAAACCTACAATAGCACACGCAGACAGGCACACGCACTCCTACCCATAAGCACACGCATACGTGCGTTCACACGCATGCGTGCACGCACACACACACACACACACACACACACACATGCAAACACGCACAAACTTACACAAACACACACAAACACACGCACGCACACATGCAATGCCCGCCGACGTTGATGTTTTGCATGTGTTCGACTATGGACAGTAGCGAAGTTTATGACGACAGAGTCTCATTATATTGTCAGAGCTATGATGAATGCATGGCATAGACAGAGATCGTGAGTTTTATGATGATTTTTTTATTGACATTGACCGCGACGTTTCAGAAAGAGTCGAATGCCCTGCACGTGGCTGCTCAGCTTGGTCACACCGACATATCGGTTATGTTGCTCAGTCACGGATGCAATATTAATTCACGAAATTATGTAAGTCACCTTCTTTGTTCGTTTGTGTTACATATATAATCGTACCTAACTGTAAGGCTGGTGTTGTATGGTAAATGGACCACACCGTTTCGATACGCTTATGTGATGTATGATTACCATTTCAGTAATTGTTGATATACTAAGTTATAGTTCAGTATGTTTTGTCTGTCTGCCCGTCTGTCTGTATGTCTGTATGTATGTATGTATGTCTGTTTGTGTGTTTGTCTGTCCGACTGCCTGCCTGCCTGCCTGCCTGCCTGCCTGCCTGCCTGCCTGCCTGCCTGCCTGCCTGCCTGCCTGCCTGCCTGCCTGCCTGCCTGCCTGCCTGCCTGCCTGCCTGCCTGCCTGCCTGCCTGCCAGGTTTAGTTACATATCCTACTGATTGACAGACGGTTTGATTAACTGATATACAGCCAAAGTTGTTCCTTTCTTGTGCACCTATCACCTTCGCTCCTGCTCCCATTTCCAAAATATCTGTAAATACGTGTTTCTGCGTATTCACTGTGAAACATGTGCGCAAAAGGCACGTGTGCCTGGCAATCCATCACCGCTAGGGCCTCATGAAACCGGCACACAATGTGCCTTCGTCACCGGATCTTGTTTGTGCTTGCAGCAGGGCAACACACCGCTGCACGTGGCCGCCATTAGCAACCAACCCGCCATTGTGAGACAGCTGCACCAGGCCGGATGTGACATCAACACCTCCAACCACGTAAGTGCCTCGGTTCCCGGGGCTCACTTCCGGCCGGCCGCTGACACGTTCGGAAACGGATCTTTACTACCGTGATAATTCTATACAAATGGCGTGCCGGTGATTTTGAGAATGTATTTATTTGTGTTTTGTTGTGCGTGTTTCCATGCCGCTTACCCCCCCCCCCCCACTCCACTTCCACCCCACCCGGAGGCACGCCAAATACCTCCAACAGCACCTTACATCTTCTCTTGAAGCTCACAAAATACCTCCAATACACCTTCCGGGTCACACCAAAACATTCAAATTGGACGCGCGTTGTAGAATTACAAAAAAATCTGAAATTTCACACCACTGCAGATTTACAACACACACACAACTCCATCAAACCTACTCTCTTGTTGCCTGTTGTAGTGCTTCTCATCCTATGAACTCCTAGCCTGAAGGTCAGCTCCAAAATTACTGTTGACTATATTTCAGAGATACGACAAATTAGTATGCAGTACCCAGCTTTAAATGTCTAGGGTACGGCTGGTGACATAGGCGAATGTCGATGACTGCAGATTATCTTATGCATGAAGAAATGGTGCAGTGGACTGGGACGCCATTTGGAAGGGAGCGTGTTTTATTATGATTCCCTGGAGAAATAATGAGAGAAGGTGAAGAATTGTATGCAGCAGGTTGATGAAAATAAGTATTATCATAGATGATTTTTAAAATATTTCTTATTCGTGTGCCAGGGGACGCTGCTGATTATATCAGTCTTAATACAATCTCGCTTGTCCCCTTGCTGAAGTTAAGCTGAGCCAATCATATCGGTGACTTTCAAGATCTGGCTGTTTGGGTTTTGTGGCTGATATTACATGTAATGTTCGGGACGTCTAAGCATTATTGCTTAAATACATATTATACCGCTCCATCGCTCAAAAGAATGTGCATCATACCATGTTTATGACTGTATCGAATAGGAAACTACGCTTATGCGGATTAATGATATCGATACATTGTCATGGTCATTAGTGATTAATAAAACATATTAATATCATTACTGAATAATTATTAAAAAAAACATTAAAATTATCAAAGAATTGCTTTAAGGACGCAGTGCACAGACGCCATCTTTGTTCCAGCGGATACAGACGCCACTTCACGAGGCGATCGAACACGGGTTCTCCGGCGTTGTGGAGGAGTTGCTGCTGGCAGGCGCAGACATTAGGCTCAAAGAAAAGGTAAAATAAAACACACCGCAAAAACTAACTAACGTAGTACAGTTAGGCGATATTCATAGATGAATGGTCCTTTTTACTTTGAAAGCTACGTTGTATAAAAGAATGTGTTATATGAATATGTGTGTAAATGCTACTTAATTACAACTCTCATTATTTATATGGCTGCCCGCGATTATAGGTCACCTGAATGCTGGAATATCTTAAGGAGTGAAATTGAGTGCTTCGCCGATGCGTTTGTTTCACTGAAAAAAGGAAACGGTCCAGAAAGAAACATTTATTGAAAGAAGCCATTAGAAAAATACGGTACAGCACAAACAAATCATGTGAAAGTCATATGGACGCACTGGAAATGATGAAGACTGCAACATTTATAAAGAAGCACTTAACTAAGCTACAACAGCAAGAGTTTTTATGCATATTTTACGAGCAAATAGAAAGTTCAGGATAACGTCGGTTCTCCAGAAGATAGTGCTGGAAATATAATATCAGAGGGGTTCTTAATGTCAGAAGGCCTGAATGAGTAATTAAGTTCGGTGTTTACCAGGGAAGATATTAGTTCACTGCCAATACCAGAGGCTAAGTTCAAGGGGGCGGAATCAGATTATTAGGACAGGTAATTGTAACCCCGGAAATGGTAGCAAATAAAATAAGGACAGTGAAGAATAATAAATCACCTGGTGGTGTTATTTAAAAAGGGTTCGAGAAGCAAGTCAGAGAACTACAGACCAGTGAGTTTAACATCGGTGATTTGCAAATTATTAGAAAGACTAATTAAAGATCACATGGTGGATTTTCTTGGTAAATATAATTTGATAAACCCATCGTAACAAGGGTTTCTAAAAGCGAGATCATGCTTAGCAAATATGTTGCTTTTGGACATCAATGTGTAGACGAGGGATTTACTTAGATTTTCAGAAAGCTTTCGAGAAAGTGCCACATCAAAAAATCGTAAGCTAAAGGCGCATGGCGTAGGCTGATTGACAGAAGACAATGGGGAGTTGTTGATGGGGAGGCTTCAAATTGGAAATCGGTTTTCAGTGGGGTACCACAGGGATCAGTACTGGGGCCTACATTATTCTTAATATATATCAACGATTTGGACAATGATATAACAAGTAAAATGGTGAAATTTGTGGATGCTACAAAAGTGTTTAGAAGGATTAAACGTGATGGAGATAGACAGCATTTACAAGATGATCTTGACAGGTTGATCAAATGGTCTGAAAAATGGCAGATTTAATTTAATTTTGGGAAATGTAAATGTCTCCACACAGGACACGGGAACGAAGATCAGCAGTGTGGAATTGCAGCTTCAAAGGGAAATCAAATCCTTGGATTAGTTAGGCGAAATATATTGTGTAAGAAAACTAACTATTAATACCGCTGTACAAAACAAGTTAGGCCTCATTTAGAATATTGTATACAAGCGTGGAGGCCATATGGCAAGAAAGACTTAGATATGCAAGAAAAGTACAGAGAGGAGCGACTAAGATGATACAAAAACTGGGGAATCTTAGTTACAAAATACGCCGAAAAGAATGTAGTTGGACAAAACTAGAGACCAAGAGATTGAGAGGAGATCAGATAGAAGTTTTTAGAATATTGAATATTTGTTCTCAGTTAGGAAAGATAGAAGGACAAGAGGACATGAAGTTATATCAGTAAAGGTGCAATGTAGATTAGATATAAGAAAGTTCTCATTTTAACGAAGGACTATAAAGGAATGGGACAGACTATTTGCTGATTGTGTGGGTGCTAGTAGCGTGAATAAGTTAAAAAAATTGACACATACCTCAGAAGGGCGGGATACACGGAGATTAAAAGGGTTGGACTCCCGATAAGTCAAAAGGCTTCCTTGTCCACCTGCCATCTAAAGTTTATTCTCTGGGTCGCAATCTTGCTAAATCTTGTTATCACGAGTATGAACGGTGAAGTCCACTTGATTGTCGATGTTTCGTTTCAATTAATCCATACACTGTCAACAACACTATATTGATTGAAAATAAATCATCGACCTCCACATATTGTTTACAGTTAACATAATTGGTACACAAACCTTACTGGTCCGCTAACGGCAACCTTTTAATAAACATCAGCTTGATTATATGTTACAGTTACGCAACACATGTATACACAAACACCAACGCACGCACGCACACACACCCGCATGCACACGCACACACGGACACGATGACATACACAAGCACACACATACATACACATTGACACGCATGCATACACGCACTCACGCGCACACGCACACACGCACACCCGCGCACACGCGCACACACGCACACGCACACATCCACACATCACACGCACACGCACAACCTAATGAACCATTCTCTCCGTCCGCCTTCAGACGGGCAAGACGCCGCTGCATCTGGCAGCTAGGGGCAGCTTCGTGGGAATAGTGGACATGCTCATCAAGGCTGATCGCCACCACCAGGCGCAAGAGGAGGAAATGGTCAGCATTGTCCAGTGCGGAGAATATCACCACTGCTTCTACGGTGCCACGTGCAACGTGTTCTCCGGCCGACACGGCAATGTAAGTCAACGAGACCTATCGACGAGTACAAAACCTCCACCTGGGAAAATAAACGTTTAAAAAGCCCATCAATTTTTTCGTATGGTTTTAGAAAGAATTCGCTAAAAATCACGCAATGTCCACTGCATCATGCCATTTTTTGAAAATGCGTTATTTAGTTGTGCTAACGTCATGGGGCAAACAACTCAAATATGTTCATCAAGGCTCTTTGAAAATGGCAAAGTGGTCCGGTTCTAGATTGTTATGACACATGCGTTTACACGTTTGCGCGTTTCCCGATCTTATTTACAACGTTTGACTTGTCGATGTTTTAGTAAGATTACGAACACTTGTATTAACTAGACTTTGTGAATAACGTTTACTATTTGCTCGCTACGTATCTGAACACGTAAACGAACTCGATGATAGAAAGTAGATAGAAAAAGGATGAACGATCTGAGGAAATGTGTTGGAATGCAGTGCACTCTGACAGGATGATTATTGAGAATCCGGATGAGATGGGCAGGCCACTTGGCAAGGATGAGTGCAGAAAAAATAACACAGAGAGCAGAGGCGGATTAACACAAAGGACACCAAAAAAGGGGAAGGCCACAGCTGAGATGGGAGGACTGCATGAGGAGGGACATGAGAAGATCCGGAGATGATGAAAGATGGAGAGAGGGAGATATGGATAGAGAATATTGGTAAGACAAACACAACGTTTAGTTCGGCAATGCTGTGTCTGGTCCGTACCTCTGTACAGCTGGGAACAAGGAGGAGAGCAACCGTAATAATAGTACCAGGGCCAATGTACTAGCGCGGTAATTTCCAACAAAGATGGCCAACAAATATCTTCCGGCTGTGTCTCAACAAAAATACGCAAATCTCCCGAGTCTTTCTACATATGCTAATGGGTAATACATCATTTATTTACTGACATACAAAAAAGTTATATTGATTGTCCTTAGTGTTTTATTCCGTCTAATTGATGTAGTTGTATGCGGCATCTCCAATCGGCTTGCCTTCTGCTTCGCTACCCGTTGCGCGTAACTCGTAAGTTTTCCCTTCATCTCATCCCGATTTGCATGCCTTCACCAAAAACATGTTCCTTATGGGGGAAAGCAATCGGTATGCTGCCAGTGAACACGTGAAATAAAATTCATCAAACGGCTGTTTAACACAATGCCCTGATTGAGATTGATATGTTAACAACGAGGCAAGCTCGAATTGATTTCCCCTGGTTCCGGAGAATCACAACGTCACGTGGTAGATTTATCCTCTGTTAAAACGCGCTGCATGAATAATTCACCGAAATGCCGTCTATAAAATGTATTTAGTAAAGCGATCCGGCTGAGTTCATGCAGCGAGGCAGCACATAAAAACGGAATAGAATCGGGAACAAATAGTTTCTGACCCAATATGTCATTGCAATACATCATAATCTTATAACAACAGGGGACAAATTATTATTTTTTAAATCTGTCACAACAATTCGATAAGAACACGCTGATAAAACATGATATCGCATCCAATCGGAGAAAACCAGAGTTTAGTTTATCAAATTCACAGTTGTTTTTTATTAATTGCTGACGGACGGTAAATCTAAATGAGTATAAAAATTAAGACTAAATAATGACGTATCCACAGTTGGTGTTGTCATTGAAGGCCGCGATGCATCACACTTAACTTAATTTATCATGTCTATTTTCTTGTTTTTTAGACGGCAGTAAATACTCAGAACGACAGAAAGCTGCAGTTCAAGAGGCCGGACCACGAAAGTACAGAATGCATGAAAGAGATACTCTGGAAACTGGCAACGAAACAACTCCGTGAGCAGGACTGGAAGCGACTGGCGTTTCACTGGAAGTTCGAAGAATCCCATATCAGAGCCATAGAACACCAATACACAGGTAAGAACCTTTCACAGCTACATACAGGGCGCTCTAAATCAGGTTGTCTTACAGGTAGTTACAACTTGAAACCATGAAGCAACGTTAGTGAAAGATCAGTGTATGTTAGCAGACCCGTAGCGCGATTGATGTACTGGGGGTGTGCGTTGTTCTGTCGGAATTTGCATATTCCCCACAAACATACATCAGATTTCAGCCGGAGACTAAGCGGCTGTCGGACATGGCTTACAAACACAACCTTGGCTTCTGGAAACGGGAGATGTTTCGCGGTGCAGTTCAAAACAATGTCAAAGGGCGGGTTAGACATACGCACACACACGCACGCACGCACACACACACACACACACACACACACACACACACACACACACACACACACACACACATACACATACACATACACATACACATACACACACACACACCATACACACGTTTTTGTTCTGGACAGTAAGCTTATGAAACTGTGTAAACTATTGTTATCGGGGAAAAAAAACATATTTTTAATAAAACTAACCATTAACAACTACAATCAAACATATTATATTAGCAGTTTATTATTAGATTGTGTTAACTCTTTTGGGTGCCTAGGTCCACACAATTGCCTTTTGTCTCCCTTTAAACTACACGTACCACGCTATAAACCCTTTCAGGAGTGCACAGCTTCAAGGAGCACGGCTACAGGATGCTGTTGATCTGGCTGCACGGACTCAAGAAGGAAGAGAATCCGATGAAGGAACTCTTCGAGGCGTTGGCAGCCGTCGACCGCCGACAGCTAGCAGGTAATGCAATACTTCACGAAACACATACCACCGAATAGTTGTTTGCGCGTAAAATAGAACAGTCCAACCTAACAACATGAGTGGAACCACGTGCTTAGGCGAATATATGTAATTTGTTACCAGCTTATGAGGCTGTGTTTGTAAGAATGGTTGTTCAAGATCTTCTTTTCTCTTTAGCAATTCGGTAGAATGATTGCTACCTAATACCAGCCAATTCGTTTCCGCTGTCAGTATTTGGTCTAAGTACTGCATAACGTTCTATCAGCTGTACATAAATAATGATCTGCCTGTCCTAATTCCGATGAGATTATTATAACAGTCCTTATAAGTTACATACGCGAGTGTTTAAATTATGTGACCCGTTAAATAAATAATACTTTTTATACACATAGTTTGTTTTAAATGTTTCCTCGGGCGAACAATTCACGTGTATTGATAGCTTGGTAGTGCCCCCATTCGCCATTCGCGAATTTGAAAACTGTGCGCGTGCGTGCGTGCGTGCGTGCGTGCGTGCGTGCGTGCTTGTGTGTGCAGGAGATCGCGCGGTGTGTGTGATCGCTATCATTTAGTTACATATTCTGCGCCCTGGGCTACGATTGTTGCCTTGCACATGGCTGCTGCCTTTCCAGAGCACGTGCGGCAGAAAGCGAATCTACAGGTGGAGAAGGTGGTCAGTCCAAGGTATTGCCTGGTGTCTTGACGAGACGACACTCGACGTTCTACGACCCTGTAGTCACCATGCCTACGTTCGGGATACGCCTAGCAGACATCGCAACTGAAATCGCCCGGTAAGGCCCCGTGGAGCGCCAGAACTAACCACACGAGCCAGTGGCAAACATGCGATGCATCCGCAGTGATTAATTGCTGCGTTTAGCCATATGGTGCGCATTTGCAACGGTTTCACGTTAAACAGTTTCGCGTATGATGTGCGTGCTATGTTCGCGTGTAGAACTGGTTGACAGCGCTGTGACCGCATCTGCAAAAACTGTGTCCTTTACCACGAACGTTGGACCAGCGATGTCCGATTCTGATGCTGTGATTTTAGAAAGCCAGATGTAGGTTTGTTTTCCAAAAACGAAATATGAATACGAACATGCGGCATATAGATGTGTTCATATCTGTCATTATGGAGTAAGACTGCATAGAGAAAATGTATGGACACAAACTACGAACGCTAACTTTATATGGACCTCTTTCTTTAACCACCGAACATACCATGTAAAGAAACAAAACACGTTTTGCATATATTGCGTCCATTTAGTGGCGCCATCAGCAAGCAAGGCTATTGTGGTGTACTTCGAATATCGGATGCTCGTATTCTGATCGCCACAGTGTTCTTAATCAAATCTGAGATAATTAATAAAATACCAACGGAAATAGTGTTTTGTTTGTGTTTTTTGTTTGTACAGAATGGCAACTACAAGTAGTTCTCAATGCAGCGATGCAAAGATACAGGATATAGAAACTAGATCGGTGTAAACAATAGTGAATGGTTCTGTAGGCAAAACCATTAAAGAAAAGGTTTAAGCTGTAATATTTAAAGCTGAGGTGTAATTTTAGCAGCGACGCAGGATTGCTGCATCAAAAGGTAATATCGGGTTTGTTTTACAGATATAACCACATATAAATATAGAGAAAGTTACACCTCTTAGCTTCGATTATCCAGGCGCTGTAAGGTGGCAGCACTGTGACTCCCACACTACTCTGTTTCCCGGCGAGAGAGAGAGAGAGAGAGAGAGAGAGAGAGAGAGAGAGAGAGACGGAGGGAGAGAGCGCGCGAGAGAGAGAGAGACGGGGGAGAGAGCGCGCGCGAGAGAGAGAGGGATATAGATAAACCTGAAGATCACAAGGAAGGAAGGGCACAGATGACTTATGCAAAATACTAAGTAAACTAGCAAAGCACATTCCATAATTTAAATATTTTTCCGTCTCCTAAATTTGAAAAGTTCGAAACATGTTATGCGTTTAGTATTGGTTCAACCACCCCCCCCCCCACCACCACCACCACCACTACCACCACCCCCACCACCCCGCACCACTGAAGTTGCGTTGTCGCGCTTACATTTATCCGGGCGTTAAATTCTATCCGGGTGATGTTTATTTGCATATGTAAGGCATAATATTTGGCACCAGTAGATCACGTAGTGGTAAATAATATCCAGTAGTTAAATATGTTTCGTTTGTTGTCGTACTACGAGCGTTATAGTTAGAGTATATAATTATAATTTGCTGTTTCAGATTTGTGACCAAGTATAAGAGTAAGTCACGTGACGTGTGCGTGGAGAGGAAATCGTTTTACGACAGAAATTGTTTATGTCTGTGGGAAGCAAACTTTTTATAATTTATGTATATATATATATATAGACATATGTGTAAATATAGATATGCATATAAACATACATAACGCCCGGATAACTGAAAACGCGACATTCGTAGCTGGTGCTAAATACATTCCCCTAGATACGCGCAGAAACGTCACCCGGATATTATTTAACGCCCGAATAAATGTAAGCGCGACACCGTTGCGTTGAGATATGCCGGTAGACGGGCGGCACCGGAAATTAAATGGTGAGCTAGAAAAATAAAACGTGAGCGGAAACGGTTTTAAGATGAAAATACTGCAGTGGTGATAATTGCCGCACTTGGTTTGTTGCCCCATGGCTGGGTGTAAGCTGGTTACTAAACTATTACTGTCAATTTTCGTTAACATGTTTAATTCACTAGATGGCGCCACTGTAGCAGCTTTCCCCCGATACGTGGCGACGCCAATTGTGCAGTAAACCTCCCAACTACCACATGGCTTACTTGAAGTACTTGACTTAAATGACGTGTTCTCTGGCTGTCCTCCTGGATGCCACACCCTTTCTTAGCCCAATAGTCACTCACAAAAAGGCAAACCAGCAGCTTGGAGACAAAGGCGTCAGTCCTTTGATGTCGTCACGATTTCGACTGCGGGCATCATGGTTACGTACTGTGACGTAACATAACATCCGGAAGGCCAAATCGAGTAGTAACGTAATTTCCGACGTTGTCATTTCAAGTTGTTTCCTTGTTTGAAAATGGTGGCATCGTTTATCGATGCGTACGGAATAAAGCTCGCATTCGTCGTTTGTAGGTTCACCATAATGCACCGCGGCAAGACCAGTTTCCTGTTTACTTTTTCATAGCATCAACTCGGTCGGGGCAAATGGCGTGGGGGAAAACAGTTCTATTTTATATTCCCACAGAATGACAAGTTAATCTCGGAGTATTCAACTGTTTGCGTTATCCTGTATATGTGAACATGTGTAAATAATGAGTAAATACGCTTCAACGTGATATAAATTGATGGCGGTAGTTTTATATACCTGCCAACCTTTGTTTAATTCCTGGAGATTCACCAGCGGTTCAGCAAGCACCCCGTGTGGCGCTGTCTCATCGCGCTGTCTCGGATCTTAACATCGGAAAACGGGGGAGGTGCTGTTGGATATTTTTCCGGAACTTCAGCGGTTCAGCATGTCTCCCGTGATGTCGCGCTGTCTCGAAGACGGGGGGGGTACTCTTGAAGATTTTCAGCGAAAATCCGGGAGATTTGCATGTATTCCCGGAGACTGGGGGATATACCCAAAATACAGTAGACTCGCGAAAATTCCGGGAGAGTTAGCAGATGTATGTTTGCCTGTTATAGGCCTAATGCTAAGAAATCACAGTATGCTGCGTTCATACTCAAGTAGACGTGATGTTGGCAATGCATTGCTCCACCGACTACCTCTGAAACAAATACAACGGCTGCAGGGAGTGCAGAACTGGGCGGCCAGCCTTGTCGATGGCGCCAAGAAATTCTGCCACATCGCACCGCTACTGAGCAAGCCGCACTGGCTGTCGATATCAGTGCAAGTAGAATTTAAGATCCTTCTCCTCACATATCGAGCACTGACTGGCCGTGCACCACAGTACATTGTGTGTAGACCGACACCAGCCAAGTAGACCGCTCCGATCTAGTGAACACAATCAACAATGTCCCGCGTGCAAGGAGTTACAGGGATGACCGGACATTTTCCGTGACGGCCCAATTTTTGTATTTGATGATGCGGCATCTGACGCCAACAGAAATAATGAGTGCTGTTTCTAAGTCGAACCTTAAGACGTCTCTGTTTTCGGGAATATTCTGTATGGCGCCGTGAGCAACGACTGTTGGAGCAGCGCCTTTCACGATTTGTTTTGATTTTAAACCGGGCAAAAAAGGCACTCCAAATGGTAAAATGGGTATAGTTTACAAGACGACAAATACATACACACGCGCACGCACGCACGTACGCATACATACCACACAGACACAGACACGCACACGTATACGCACACGCAAACACACACACAGACACACACACACACTCACACACACACACACACACACACACACACACACACACACACTCATTGACTCACGCAAACACAATCGCATCGGCTGCCGCTGACATATAATTGAATGGGCTTCGCTTTATCAAATCATGAACGTGAATTTGTGTGTCCTCATTCTACATAATTCTTCCTTGACCTAGATACTTCTGACATTTGTCTTTATGTACACACGTGACACCTAGAATAACGTCACAGTTTGCATAAGTGATTTCCAAGACGTGTTCCGGTAGAAGGTAAACACGTCACACACGTCACGTACTAATGAAACATATTGATTCAGGTTACATAGTAAAGCCAGGCATATGGTCACATACGTCACGTACTAATGGAACATATTGATTCAGGTTACATAGTAAAGCCAGGCAAATGGTCACACACGTCACGTACTAATGAAACATATTGATTCAGGTTACACAGTAAAGCCAGGCAAATGGTCACACACATCACGTATGCAACATTGCTAAGCACACCTAGATCGGTATCTATAGAAAATTATTTTCACAAGCATGACGTAAGAAACTTTATCGAGGTATGCTGGAAGAGTAGAAGAGTAGAGAGAGAAGAACACAGTCGTCACGCATTAAATGTAACTGATTTAGGCTGGAGAACCAAAATTACTCAAACTATGAATATACCCTAAGCAAGTTCATACTTTAGTGCAGAGTTTAACAGATATAAGATTGAATATCAGAATGAGCAATGTTGTTGTCCATAGTAACTGCGCCTATGGGAGGTGGACAAAGAAGCTTTTGGCATATCGAAATTCTAACAATTGTTACATCTATGTCTACCTTGCCCTTCTGACATAATTGTCAAGTTAGTTTTTAAATATATTCACAGTGATAAGAATTACACAATGAGATCCCATTCACATATGATTCATTGTGACAAGTAGTATTTGCTTGTACCTAATCTACACTATTCCGTCACTAATGGTAATACCCTAACCTACGTACATCTTGCTGTGTTTATGCTCTTGCATGCTTCATACACGTTATCAGTTATGTGCATAGCATCGTAGCATAGTGTTTTCATTTACGCAAACGTACTTGATTGGTTTGAGTGCGCACGCCCTCAGAACGTGTACACAACACCACACATACAAGAGTCTATTGTAACGATAATCTTGAGCGTAATCGTTGAAATGTATTACCATGACGCCTCAAAGAACCTGTTTTGCTTCACAACGTTTCGGAAGTAGATTAATACGCTTTTTGAAAACATTGCTATTCAAAGACGAATGCACATGAATTGCCATGTCCATAACAAACACCTTACTACACTGGACTGTTTGAAAAGCCCCAAATGACAAGTTTGCATTGTCTTCTCTCTGTCCATAGCGGTAATCTGGCCATAAAACGGACACACGCGTACGCACGCATCCATACACACATGCACCCACACGCACACACACGCACCACACACGCACACACGCACTCACGCACAAACGCACACACGCACACAGACTGACTGACTGAATCACTCACTTACTCACTCATTCACGCACTCACTCACTCACTCACTCACTCACTCACTAACTGACTGACTGTTGTAGTGTTCGCTAAAGTCTCGTGAATAGATAGGGAAGATGGTGTTGCACATAGTGTGATCGGATTTGGAATGTGTGTGCCGTTTTCCCGTAATATTTGCCGTGCGCGTGTGGTCCCTAGCTAAGGTACGTATTATATATTACGCGCACAGTACGTTTTACGTTCAAAACAACTGATTTACCCCATAAAACGTCAGAATTTTGATTTATATTGGTATGTTGACAAGATAAAGGTCTTACGTCCTACTATTGGGGATGTAGGTTAATTACTGAAAGTTTGGCGCTCGAGGTTCAAGCCGTCTAAAGAAAAACCTTAACCTACCCGCATACACAAGCTCTATTATAAGTAGATTCTCGTCACTAGAATCGGAATGTTTGCCGCACCAGTTTGTCGTTTTAATTAAATTTCTAATCCATTCAATAAGACTGAGTTTACTAGTGTTTTGTGTAAAATCAATTTCTTATTCAAAGTGTATATATTTTTATTTCGTATTTGTTGGAACTTTATGAAATATGTTGTTTATTCGTATTGTGGTTGCTGCTTATTGAAGTATTCACCCAGTTTGGTATCCAATCATCCCCAATAGATTACTGTTATTTTTACTTTTTGATCATATAAGTGCAATGTCGTCTGCAAAGGCCGTTATTTGTTTAGTTTAAATGTTGTCTATTTATGCAAGCTGGAAAGAACATACATAAGCAAATTCGCATACACACACAAACACACACATACACAAACACATACACAAACACACATATATACACACATACATACACACACACACACACACACACACACACACACACACACACACACACACACACACACACACACACACACACACACACACACACACACACACACACAAACACACAGCAGGAGTTCCACATACTCATATATAACAACACAGTGCATGGGTTGGTGTAAGTACAGATGGATTTATATTTAAAAAGATGCGTAACCGCGTGTCTGTCTCCAGGCCGTTTAGTTATAATAATTAACTAATGTCTACACCCTTATAACTAACACTCGATGACATTCAAGACCCACGTTTCTATCACGTCTGAAACTATTGATATTCAGTGCCAAGGATAAGTGCTTGACTCTCAAGCATTCGAACATGCATTGACACATATTAAAAGTAGTCAACGGTGCTGTTTTTTCTTCTGTGAGAATTTAATGCAAAGATGAAAATGATTATTAAAACGTCATGTCCGGTTTCATTACGAAAATACAGAAGGCAGTTAAACAGCAAGCAATCACGGACCGTTGCTGAGCTCGCATTCCAGTCGGGTGAATGTGAATGTACTCAGCAATCTGCTGTTTGTGTCGTTCTGAGAGGGATTCTTGGTTGCGTAGATTGTTGTTTTATATACTGTAGTGTCTTCTTTGGGTTACCGGTTCAAAACTCATATTTACTGGTCACAACAATGAACTAGTGATTTATTTGAAATTAGAATAGCTCAAAATGTCAAATATACGTTTAAAAATAATATAGCACATATTGTGTTAATTGTTAGAACGTTCACCTTATTGTCCCAGTAACAATTCCAAAGCGTCGAAAAGTCGTTTGAAACCGTATAGATGTATCCGAAGATGTTTATGTTCTGCCACAAATAATTCGGCACAAAACACTGATAATTTTGAAGGAGGTTGCTAAGTATTCATAGCTGCACTTGCTTAATGTAAGCCAACGTAAATGCCGTGTTGTGTCCCAAGTTTTAGAGTATGTATCATATGTGTTTGTAATATCGATATTGTTTACACTTTCAAGTGATGATATTGTCGTATTTATTTAGGAACTTGCCGACAAGTGTCATTTGCAGAAATAATGAAGCCATGTAGTTTGTCTAGCCAGGATAGTCTATATGCATTTATGGGGTTAAACTGGTGCAATTCGTTTGCGCGCTAAATCGTGAAATGGTAGTCTACGACAACCACGTCGTGAAATCGTTGTTGACGTCAGCCGGGATGTGAAATGATAGTCGACGTCGGCCAAGTCGTGAAATCGTTGTTGACGTTAGCCGGGATGTGAAATGGTAGTCGACGTCATGCCGATATGTCAAACGAGGTATTAGTTAGTGGGACGAAGAACCTCTTTGAAGAGTTTCACGACGGGCTGCCCCGGCTCCTTATCGAACGGGTAGCCGAGTTGACTCGCTCGTTCTACGGCCCACGCGCTGTCCAGGCCGTACTGCCGGGCGGCCGAAATCAGGGCGACGATCACTGTAAGTGTCACACAGACGGCGTGAGAAGGCTATATTTGAGGCAAGGTAGAAATTATTATACCATACAATGAGTTTCTATTGAAAGCCATTAAAATTAGTCGTTATACTTTACCTGCTCGGTATCCTGACTGCGAATGAACGCAGACATCGGAGTCCTTTCCCGCTGCAATCCACGTAGGGAGAAACGCCTCGATCGAAGCCCGTGTGTACACGCCTTTCATGTCTGAGCATCACATAAGAATTGGAACAAACACCATGAAGTGTATATAATATAGTAATGATTACATAAATGCAAACACATACATAACATTGTGTACGTACACCAACATACAAACAATCATACACACATACGTACATTTACACGTACATACGCACACAAACACGCGCGCGCGCATACACACACACACACAAACAAACAAAAACACACAAACAAATGAACACACGCAGGCACACACCCACACACACACCCACAGGCATGCACGGACACAAACGTGCGTACATACGCATTCAAACATTGACACCTAAACCCAAATACATATACGCAATCAAGCGCGCATTCACGCACACGTACATTGGTTGGATTTAATATTGAATTCATTCGGCGACCATTTGCAGGTAAAATGTGAATACAAACATGCATACGTACGTGTTTGTGTTTATACGGGTGTTATATGCGTATTTGTTTGTGCGCGTGTGTGCAAGTTTTTGGCGTGTGTGTGACAAACTGACAATGACACATGTTGAGTTGTGAATGCTGGCTTTACCATTCTCATATTGTATTGACTTGTTATCCCGAATAACCAACTCACCTTGTTTGAAGTTATACGGTGGCGTCTGGTGATAGGTCATGTTGTTGCTTTCCATGTCCCGTTTCTCCAAAGCTGCGTCGTACCCAACATTGTTTCCATATTCGAGGCCGTTCTTTCGCTCGTAATTGACAGTCGAATGTGGCGAGATGTATTCGTTCCGCCTGGCTGGGTCGATGCGTGCCGCCAGCAGCCGCCCCGTCGACTGTCGACCGGTGCCCACGTATGTGCCTGTGTTGTCTCTGACGTTCAGCAAAGATACTTCTTCCTGTGAGCAGGTGTCTTGCTTTATATATTTGACATGTATGGTATATTGCTTGTCTAACCACTGTTTCAACGTTTTGTTGTGGTTTCATGTTCTAATTAAGTAGTAACGTATGTGAAACAAACCTAAAGTACGCTCAAAGCAGGACTTATTGTATCGTTATCCACAAACAACTGTCGATGCTATGATATGACTGTAATTGTTTAACAATAGTTAAATGTGATATCCTACCTGTGATGTACGTAACAACGGGATTCGTCCAGAAATAGATGGTTGTCTGCAGTTGATGATTACGTCAACACCCAGGGAAGCCACATTCTTGACGTAGTTCGTCTGAATCTGTCCAGCCACGTACCAGTTCTTATACACTGGCTTGATGAGCCAGTACTTTTTATTCCATTTAGACACTGTCGCGTCAGGTGTCGGTGGGTTTTGCAAAAGTGGTTCGCCCGTGACGTTGCTTATCAGGTTACGAAGCACGGCCTTCGTTGTGTAGTCGTAGCCAAGGCGGGAGCCGTAATTGTAGATGTCGCTACTGCTCATTGTTTTGGTGTAGCCGAGATAGGAGAGTGCTATAAAACTGGCGGTATATGAGGTGACGCAGTGAAATAAGACCGGCTTCGGTGCCCGGGATATCATATCGGCGAACTTCCTGACCGTCTCCATCTTGACAACCTCTGGCTTGGTTTTCACTAGCACCTCGAAGCGTATTCCCGCCAGCCTCTCGGCGACATATCGACTCTCCGTCGTGTTGAGCACTCGGTCAGAGCCGATGTTGTAACTGGTTGGGAACTCGAGTAAGGAGATGATGGTACCGAAGCCGGCGTCGGCCGCGTACTTGATCTGCCTCTCTGTCAGACGGCCGGCAGTGTACAGGTCGGACGAGATCCTCTTCGCCCACCACGTCTTCGGAGAAGGGAAGTCGGCACGACCGCTTCGTGGTACCAGTGTTACTGACACCAGAAGCAGTACTGCGACGCTCACAAACACAGAAAGGAAAACGAACTTCCGGTTCAACATGGCTCCTATGATATCCTGGGGCTTTCAATGCCTAACGTCCGGCTTTTATACCCGATGACATCGAGATGACGTGATGATATCGATAGTCACGTGATATACATTCATTCAGTGGCACTCTGAAGAGTGTAGTACTTCATATGTCAAGGCCTTTCAAGCAATAAGACATATAACATAACATTGTTAAAACTACATGCCACCAATATCAAGAAGAACAAGTAGTTATGTAATAATAATAATCTTTATTGACACATAATGTTCAGTATAGCACAGATGTAGTAGTAATATGAAACAAAATTTTACAAGATTGCCGTCTAGAGCTATAAGCTCCAGACGGCGTGCGAACAAGGAAGCCTTTGGCTTATCGAAAGTCCAAACATTTTCCACCTACGTATAATCCGCCCTCGCCAGATAGCTGTCTATTTTATTTTTGAACATATTCACACTGTTAGCATTAACACAATTATCAGATAATTCGTTCCAGTCATTTATTGTCCTCTGGGAGAATGAGTGCTTTCTCATATTCAACCTACACTGTTCCTTTACTAATGCTGCATTGTGCCCTCTGGTTATACTGCGTTCTTTCAGTTTGACGAAAATAATGTGTTAATTTTCTCAATGATATATTATGATTAACGGGATGAAAGATTTTGGCTAAATTCAGAAATAACCCAATTACGTGCTCTTTGTTATCGATTGCCTTACTAATTTTGTTAATTAGCAGTGACATAGCAATATCAGTGGATTATCCTTTCCTAAATCCAAATTGAGAATGATATAAGATGTTATGTTTCATTATGTAATTAATTAATCTATTGTATATTAATCTGTCAAACACTTAAAGTTTCAAGTAGGTAGGAGAAGGCCTGCTTGACAATAATACGTTGTGGTTATGTGGTTAATCAGATTCCGAGTGGGTATGTTTGGTCCACATCTTCATCGAATGGTTACTAGTACGGTTTGTTCAGACACGCAATTGGAGGACGCGTTGCGTTCAATAATGGATCAGAGGTGGTTGGTATTTTCTGAGAAAATACAAAATGATTATTCTGGCCATGTGGGGGAAATGACTGCCCCACCTTTGCTAATCTGATTGTCAGTTAATAATTGTTTGTGTAGTACGTCGATGAGAGTATGATTTGTTTTGCTTTATCTCATCGATTGGTGTATGTGATTTAATTTCTGTTGGTACAATTATTAAATGACCTTTACCAACTACATCCACTCTTGTTTAATTTGTATAGCAAACAAGCTCAGGGTTGTGCCATTGAGCATCAGCAGAGTATAAATTTATGTTCTTGTTCGGAAATGTACGGCAATGGTTAGAAGGCGTTACTAAATGTGGAAACATTTGACTAAAGTTATATATTACGTCACCCATTACGGATTACAAAGTATCGTAGATCTTCTATTACAACCACTTGTGCATTAAGGACTACTATACTGTACCGATGATTTAATACTATTAGGGTACCAATTTGTCCTAGTAATGTTTTTCTATATCTCAAGCTGGTGTGGGCCACTCCTGTCAATGTGGTATTAATTCGGAGAATCTTTCTCCTGCTACGAGTCGCCATATTAAACATTCACTTGCAGCAGCATTTTACAAACATAGAACTACACATTGAAATGTGTAAAGACAGTGATAAAACAAGAAGAAGGCGACTGAGAATTGTTGAACACCTCTACAGACATAAGGATGAGATGGCATCTAAGACCATCCTGTGGTAACCGACACATACAAGAACAACGTTAGGAAGACTAGCAACAATTGACATCGACTACTTACAGGAAGATGTGGGTATAGAGCCGGTAGAGCTGTACACGGCAATTGTAGGCAGAGGAATCTGGAGACGGATGCTTGAAACCATTAATATTTCAACCCAGTGGCCGAAATGATATGAGACGAGAGAGATTTGTCGTAGCGTGTGCTCCTTCAGTATTTCAAATAGGGCGCACGACATGCATGAAAAGGGAATGTAATATATACATCTTTTACTTTGACGGGTATTACTATGATAACAATATTGACAATGATCCAAGAACACAATTATCACGAGAACAGTACACAATTAAATACTGGTCAACTTCAGTTACATGTTTGCATAGCATTTACATTTATCAATTTGACTTGTGGTTAGACACCTATCCTGTGAAAAGGTTAACTAAATAGACGTACTGCTTACAGTCGGCGTCTTTTCAAGTGGACATTGAAATTCAGTGCGTGAAGTGTTCCTGTTCTGGAGCGTTTCTGTTAGTACTTCAGCTGATGTAGTGGTGATATTAGTACTAAAAACACATGATATCTTTATATGGCGTTATCTACATTTAGTGAAGAGCGGCGGCGTAGCGTTTAGAGCACCAGACTCTCAATCTAAAGATTCCTGGTTCGAATCATGTTGTTGTCGTGTCGAACCTTCACTCTACGTTGTTCCTGTTCACTCAATTGTATTGGTAAGTTCATGGCTATTTGTGTACGAATAATCTTGGCCCAGTAAATATGGCGTGGCTGAATGCTTTCCAGAGAAGTTAGTGTTGTTTGAACAGGTCTGCCGGCGAGTAAAGGAGAACGCGCTTTGAGCAGTCATCAGAACTGGACACCACGCTTTATAAAACGTCACTTTTTCTTGAACATGATTGCAACATTTAAAAATCTCGATACTCCGGTGAAGACATGGACCAGTTGGAATCCATGGTTGCTGATCCAAGTGATGGATTTGACGCAGCAGATCGTGTTGGTGACAGATGTTAGTGCGTTTTTCAAAATGAACGAAAATTTTCTAAATCTCTTTGGTTCGTAATTATTTTAAAGAATTTATAAAAAAGATAACTGTTATACCAGTTACTATAAAATTAAGTCTGCTGATCTAGCGAATAGCGCTCTAAGCGTAGTATGATCACATTAACGCCTATCTGGCATATATGAAATTATTATCAGCTGGCAGTACATGTGCGGAGTTTGTTCAAAACTACTTTGCAATCCGTCTGCCTTCGCGCATTGTGCCATTGGTAACTTGCTAAAATGCGGATCAGTAACACTGCCCAGTGCTACACTAGTCGGCGGCTTCACTCGATGACGATTTCGCGTTGGCAATTTGACAATCACAGCTTTGTGATGCGTCAAGAACATCAGTGTCGTCATTAACAATAACCCAGATATGATGTCACAAGTATAACAAACATTCCGTGCCAACTTTGCTTTCGCCATTTCAATCAGATAAGCCTTTTATCTAAAAATACAAAGGAGCACGGATAGTCAATGGTATCATCTCATCACTGCTTGACTACTGCAATTCAAAATACAAAGGAGCACGGATAGTCAATGGTATCATCTCATCACTGCTTGACTACTGCAATTCAAAATACAAAGGAGCACGGATAGTCAATGGTATCATCTCATCACTGCTTGACTACTGCAATTCAAAGAGTCTGAAGGCAACATGGCGCGAATGCAACGATTGCACAAATATGCTGGTAATCCTCGATATCTGTAATGTTGTTCCTGGCATTGCATTCATATATTCATAATCGAGCTTGCGTAAGCGTGTAGTTGAACGTTTTCCTCTTAGATGGCTTGAACCTCGAGAGCCAAACTTCCAGGGATTAATCTACGACCCATAGAATAAGACGCAAGACCAATATCTTTTCAAAATACCCCATATATGTCAAGACTCTCACCTCACTTTGCATGGGATAAGTCAGTTGTTCGGAACGTAAAATGTAATGTGCGCATAATGCGTAAAACGTAATCAAGCAATAGCATGAACGCACGTGCAGCGCGGCAAATACTTCGGGAAAACGGCCTCTGCGTCACAGACTTGGCAACATGAAGTAGACGATGACACAATATGCTTATGTCTCTCCTCATGCCTGTAGCATAGCAATACAAATATTGTATAACAAGTCATCACTATCACGACTAGGGCCTATCGATGAACGGACCACGTACTTCACATTATCTCCGACCTACGTTATTTTGAACAAACAACGAGTATCTGAGAGCGCGTTATGGTGTTTATGTAACGATGTTGTGTGTTCTCTAACATCTGGTTAAAATTACTACCTCGACTGTCACTGTCAACTACCAAGGCATCCCGCCACTAACGTGCATTTTTTGCTAGTGTTTATAATAGTGTGAGGCAAAGCACTGTTATTAATGCCGTACCATGCATGAACGAACAATTGATAAATTAATTTGTTTGCTTACAAAACATTGTTAATCACTGAAACTCGTGAACTGAACATATTTCATTTGGATAAATGAAACTTTCAATAATATCAAAGTTATATTCACCTTGATTCGTCTTCAGAGTTAAAACTAAACGTGTGGCAGTGAACACAATGAAACAAACTATCAGTACACTTGAATGTGCACTGATATATATGACCCGTCAAAGCGAAGTGGGTATTAAATCGCAACATAGTAAAATGGAGCGTTGTACCAATTTGGATTCCACAGATCATGAGCTTTAAGATGATACGTCATTTGTTGAAATATCTTGAGTACATTTAGAATTGTTGCTAAAATTGAAGTACACTTTTAAAAAGCTACATTTCGAGAAATCGTGTAATTTTGGTTCATATAGCTATTATTTCTTAATATGCGGGTTCGTATTGCACGTATTTGATTAGTTTGGGATTATGTGTCGAGAAAAATTAATTTGACATCGAAAGATGAGATTATGGTGTATGCCTTTGTGCCAAAATCATAAAATTGATGGGACATGACATAAACAGTTATGATGGTTTGTATGCCGAATACATCTATGCAACTTAATACTCCGGCTCGCTCTGCGGGTCACACGTTGTCATATTATGTAGCAATAGTTGACAGAATTGTTGGCACGGGTAAAAGAGGTGCTGTCACCAAGCGACTTATATAAGCATTCGCTGATTGCGTATGGTTTCAGTTGCATTAATCAGTAAGGCGCAGTAGCGATGGTGGTGTTGACAGGCGACCTTGTTAGGCGACGACCTCATTATTTATGCGTGTTCGCTCGCTCTGACAAACTAAGGACGAGACGCCACCATTTGTAGCATTCGAGAGCTTTTGGACACGATTTTCACGAGACAAGCGAAACACGTGTCCAAACAGATTCCACTTATCTTTGATCAATATTATTTTATCATGTTCTATTTGATGCCATTCATGAGTAAGTCCAAATACTATAATGAGATAGGGTTATATGTCGTAATGTTTGTTTCTGGCCTTTCTAAATAGTATGTGTTATTAATTGGTTATATTTTTGTTGCCTTCGTATTGCCCTATGGGTAGCCGTTTTGGCAATCCCTGGCAACACAAATATTGTTGTCTGTCATTGTTTATTAATTCTCACGAGTGTTTTTATGCACATCGTGATAAACGCGTATCTGCGCAAACATGTGTTGATATTTATCGTTGTAATCGACATGTCTTTGTGAGCGCGCCTAATACCGATTTAACTCATTACAATACGGCATGCAGCACTACGGCCTGGAAAGCGATGGCGTTATGAATCGTCCGTACACGATGTAAGCATATTCGGGCAGATATTCGCATTATTGTGTGTTTTGTGAAAATAAGAACACTTAACAACATATGTGAGGGCACTAATAATACATTATTGTTACCGTTATGACAATTTGTTAGTGTACTAATTTTGAATAATTTTGAGTACAGTAATTTCGCAAAACGACATACAGTCCTGAGTGTTTGGAACCTAGGTTGAAACTACTCAGTGTGTTGAGTGTTGTGAACTTATTTGCACAGGAAGCGATGGGAATCTTACTTTGTGTATCCTCGATTACACACGGATCACACAGAGGTAAAGTAGATGGTTATGTATAATTACAGCTGCAACAGTGTGATCTTTAGCTTTAGGAAAGCTGTTCAGATTCACCAATATCTCACTCACCCGCTCAGTTCTGCTTGTTCTGCAAAACTGTTAAAAGGAATCCTTTGTTCCGTCAGCCATAGTGTACTAAATTAAAAAAATTGAAAGTGCGGTTGTATAACATGTCGAAATCATGAAAAAGCTCAATAATGTGCAAGTGTGTGCGTGTGTGTGCGTGTGTGTGTGTGTGTGTGTGTGTGTGTGTGTGTGTGTGTGTGTGTGTGTGGTGTGTGTGTGTGTGTGGTGTGTGTGTGCGTGTGTGTGTGTGTGTGTGTGTGTGTGTGTGTGTGTGTGTGTGTGTGTGTGTGTGTGTGTGTGTGTGTGTGTGTGTGTGTGTGTGTGTGTGTGTGTGTGTGTGTGTGTGTGTGTGTGTGTGTGTGTGTGTGTGTGTGTGTGTGTGTGTGTGTGCGTGTGTGTGTGTGTGTGTGTGTGTGTGTGTGTGTGTGTGTGTGTGTGTGTGTGTGTGTGTGTGTGTGTGTGTGTGTGTGTGTGTGTGTGTGTGTGTGTGTGTGTCGATAATCTGCGGCCTGTGGGATGTCAAATGCACGCGCATTCTTTCTGGACATGGATTATGTCTCAGCTGATCAATGACCCTTACCAGAGAGTCCATGTCTAGAGGTGCTTCTTGCTCTGTGTTCCATTGCAGAAGCACGGCCCAACGAAGTTGACCAATGCCTTTTGGAACCAATTTATGTGCTCTGACATCTCTGTTGTAATGGTGACCATCAAGTGTAGCATCAAGGGAACCTGTTGCTAAGACATCTGACTTGATCAAAACATCTCGCAAACCTGCGTTACCGAAGCGACGCCCAATGATTGCCATAAAGTTGATGATGATACGGAACGCACCCAAGCGCAACACAATTCTCTCAAGCCTGTGATTGCGAAAATAGACCGATCACATCGACAGACATGGCAGTAGACCCACAGCTGTCAGAAGACTACTGCGATATGGAGTGATATGGTCTATGATGGTCCGTGAAACTGTTTGTCAGTTGGTGAACTTCTTTAGAGAACCTTTGAAATGATGATGTATTTTAAATTTGTTGTCATCATTACCATACTATTTGTGATTTGCCAAAGAGCCTATTTACATTAACATAATTATGAAGTCAATGCATGCATCTCATAATTACGCAGTTATATGTCAACAAGAGAAACATGTTATGTTATTAAATACATGTTAGCCAGCAATGTATGTTATCACATTGAAAGTCTTTTACACGAACACAACGTGAGCTATACCCACCCTGAAAGGACGTTGTGGTTGTCTTCAATAAGGGAATAGGGTTACTGAAATCTCTACATAAATGTTCAAACATAATAAATAACAATTATTCGTTCAGTAAGTTGAAGTAATTGACCATATAAACATAGACACCTGGTCTGTTTATATGTAATTTTATATAAGGCAGTATGTTGTAATGTATGTGATTTCGTGTTTACCATGTGTCGCCTGAAAAACTGCTGTGAATTTCATACTTTATATGGGCGAAAAGTTAAATGTATGCAACTGATTGATGGTACTAAATTGCCTTGCATTATGTTACGACCAACTACGTGAGACTGTAAGATGATTAACAAATAAATGGTTGCTTTAGAGCATATTGTATGACGATTTGTTATTTCCCGCCATTTTCTCGATTTAGGGGGTAGGGTTACATATATGATGATATCTTCATTAATATTGAATATTTCTCGCCAGTTTTTATTCAAGTGATAGCACATGGATATGAAAATATACTGATATGAAATTATCGGGTCAATATCCTATGGGTATGATTATGGAACAAACGGAAGCACTACGCATATCAATTTTACTAAAAAAGTGAGAAATGTTTACACAAAATGACAGAACGTATCATATTAATGATTGAAAGTTAAACATTTTATGTTACAGTGCTGTTGTACATTCACTTACATATCTACCCATGTATGTATAACGAGATTCAAGTAAAATTATTTTATTTACGGCATATTTTATGATTTTAGCTTTTTGTAATTTTTTGCCAACCACTAGTGATAAATGTTGTTTTTCTTATAGAACGGACACCTAAAATGTTGGTTAATGTTTGGAAATTATTAGTCTATAGTTCAATTAAAAAGAAAATTTCAACAAACCTATGTTGGCAGGGGGTGCAGCCAATTCCTGTTTAAGGCCCTTTTGGAAATCAGCACCACGACTAATTGTAATATTGCATTATTCTATAATTAAGAGTTGTTTTTTGTTTTATTTTAATACTTTGATATTTTATAATCAAATTTGCTACTAATGTGCCTTTAAATATTCTAAGCTGGCATGTAACATTATGATTATCAGGCCATATAATAATAATAGTACAATTTTTTGTAGAGCTGTATCCAGTCCTTAGTTCTGTTCAAAGCGATGTACAAAAAGTTCACAATTGTATGTCACTCATTTAGGTAATGAAAGCGATTTTAAAAAGGTGTGTCTTCAGCGCCGTCTTAAACGACGCAATAGTGTCACACTGTCTGACTGACTGTGGCCTCCAAAGAACAGGGGCCGCGATGGAGAATGCACGGTCTCCGAAAGACTTGAGACGTGTGTTAGGTACTGGCAGCAGACCAACAGAATTTGATCGGAGGGAGCGTGTGGGCTGATATTCAACAAGAAGCTCGCAAATTTATTGCAGTGCAAGTCCGTTGAGAGCATATACTGCAACATACTAGTTTCAACATATGTTTTATTCTATATTCTATAATTATGAGGCTTTGTTTTATCATTCAAAGTTGCCTTTAAATTTTTAAAGTGGCATATGATAGTATGATTGTAATGTGGGCAGATATATATAATATGTATATGTGCGTGTGTGTGTGTGTGTGTGTGTGTGTGTGCGTGCGTGCGTGCGTGCGTGCGTGCGTGCGTGCGTGCGTGCGTGCGTGTGTGTCTGTGTGTGTGTGTGTAATGATGCGAAATGGTAGATAACGGCGACCGTAAAAAACAAATCATCAAAAAGAAAGCAAAGGAGGACATCAGGAAGTACAAACAGGAGATCATACGAGAAACGATTATGTTATCAAAGAGCCTGAAGAAAGCAAGAAGAACACAGGCACTAGACCGAGACAGACTGATTACTCTTCAAAACAAACAGGGTAGAGAAGTATAAGACCAAGATATGATCATAGAACGAATAGAGGAATTCTACACCGATTTATACGTTTTTATTTACATATTTATTCTTATAAATACTTATTTATTGGGGTTTGAAATAGAGAAATGCATCTATGAATTTACAAATATGCAATAAATATGCAGTATATTTTCTTGTATAATAGAAATGCAGCTGTATTAAAAATAATTGAAATTGCAATAATGTACATGAAATCATTATGTTTTTGCAGCACTAAAGATTTCAGTAAGAGAGAAACGTAACAATGTATCCTCTCTTTTTGTATACAAAATTTGTAAAATTGTCAGTGGAATGTTACAACTCAGTCATCAACGTCAGTGCAAATTACAAATTCCTGTTTTTAAAAACTCGGATATTATTTATCCCTAAAAGGTTCGTGTGGGGGATGTTGGGGAAAATTCCATGAGAGACTATGCAGGGGTCTTCAGCCCCTATGGACAGGGGGCGTTCCAGATGTGGAGACAACAAAAGGTGGGTTCAGTGTGGCCCCGATCCATAGATTCCATACCCAAGATCTATGTTAGATTTCTTGTATTAATGAATTGATTCATTTTCCAATTTTCTTATATTTATTGGCTATCCAAATTATAGTCACACTGGAATGATTTAGTTCACGAAACCATTACTTCCATTTTGCTTTAAACGCATTTAAAATGTGTACGGATGTTTAGCTGGTAATTGGTCTCACTTACCCAAATATTTATTTTCCTTTTCATGGCCTACGTTTACCTATATCAACAGATAAATTGGTTCTTTCCCATAAAAAGACAATGTTAGAAGAAATTGATGCAAGAACATTGTTGGTACTCATTTGACACTTTCTGCTTTAGGACATCGGTTTGTGTGTGCCAGTGGTGACATCTGGTGGCCACTTTGGCACCATGCAGAACTTGGTGTGGCAGCCAGACACTAGGCGGTTTATGCTGACGGTCAGCGCTGACCCGACAGCAAGGCTACACAGCTACTGGATAGCAGACGTTGACCATCAGGTAAATAAAGTACGGTGCGTGATAATGTCTAAGCTATAGCAGCGCAACTCACCAGTGTTGTGGATGACAAAACAGAAACGTTGGTGATGTGTTAGATATTAGGATTGTCTCAAAACATAGACTTACAACATTACACCAAACGGCACTACTTTAATCATCAGCCTCTGATTTTGAAATTACATCATGTAATTGCAACTTTGTATTTGCCAGATGACATTTCAGTTGTCATTAACAAAACTGTCTGCATGTACTTAAGTCAGGGTTTGTGAACTGCGATCGGACATATAAACGTTGTTTCAGGAAATAATACATGTAGTCTTAGCGCAGTAACTGCTGCCAGGCTTAATGTGCTTCCCAGAGAAGTCGAGATGATGTTCGATTGAACTTGTCTGCCTAGGGGTAAAATGTAGTGTAAGGATTGGATACAATGCTATATAAGAACTTGCCTTTCTTATACAATATCTCCTCAATAGCCGCAATGAAATATAATTCCTCAGAATGTAAGCACAATGACATATGTCAATCACTAGATGACTCACCTGGATTGACTTGTTTAAGAGCGGATGGCATGAGATTGCTTGACCTCAGATCCATGGCTAAGACCTGCCATGATTGATAAGTAAGTTGGTCCCTTCTACCTGTGGTTACTCTCAAATGGATATGCCAGGGCAAGTCAAAGACCCAACACTGAGGGTAAATATGTATATTGTCATGACCTAGCCATCTCTAGCAAGCACTACACCACTTGTGTGTGGGATGGGCACTACGTTAGCTGCTGCCAAAACTAGTTCTGATGATGGAGCAAGCGTCATGAAAATCACATCTTTGCAAGATGTCATTGTTATTGTTTATTATTATCCTATCTGTTGTCACGCAGGTTCTCATTTGCGGTGGAGCTGATGAGAAAGTGGGGCGTGTCTTCAAGGTTCCAGTCAACTTCATAGACAACTTCCGTCGGCTCTGCAGCATTGACAGAGAAACGTTTACTTGGTATGGAGAGTAGAGTACTTATCCTCCAATTGCTGCAGTATCCTAAATTTCCCTTCTTTGGTAACTTTATTATTCTCCCATGAGACAGGTAGTTCTTCTTCTAAGCATTTCATTGAAGTGTTCTATCCATCTTCTTTCTTGTTCCTCTTCATTGGTCAGCAGCCGCCCGTCTCTGCCCATGACTGGGGGGGTTGACCTTGTAGTTGGTGTTTCCACAAATCTGCTTAGTCATCTTTCTACAGAGTGCTCATCTCATTCTTGGAAGCGGCTGTTTTAGCATATGTTTCTTCTTCCAACACTTCAAATATGTTTTGTAGCTTATCGGTGAAAGCTCTAGCTTGTGTTGTATTCTTTAGCATGTGTACATTAAATCGTTCTTGGCCTGTCTGTTTACAGAAACCTGTTTTTTCTGAGCTTCAGCTAGACTGTTGCCTGAAGTAGATGATGATCACTGCCAACATCGGCACCTCTTCTAACACAGACATCTAGTAACGATCGCCGCGATTTAGTGTTGATCATAATGTGATCGATTTGGTTTTGGTTCCGTGCATTTGTGGAAATCCAGTTCAGTTTGTGGATGTATTTCTTTCAGAACTGGGTTCCCTCTATCACCATACTATTCAAACCACAAAAGTCGCATAGCATCTCACCATTCTCATTTATGGTACCACATCCTTGACTGCCCATGATTCGTTCTCTTCCGACATTGTCAGATCCACCCTTTGTATTGAGGTCGCCCATGATGATCAAAACGTCGTGTGCAGGCATTCTCTCCTTCTCGGCTTGCAGTATGTTATAGAAGGCCTCTTTCTCATCCGGTTCTGCATCATTGGTTGGCGAATAACAATGTAACAATGGGTGATTGTAAGTTTGTTGTGCTTACCAAAGAACCAGGCTCTCCGTAGTGTAGCACTGACCGATTTCCATTCTATCAATGTCTTTTCAATTCCTTTCTTAAGTATTAGCGCCACTCCTGCAATATGGCGGTTGTCGTCTTTGCAAGAGAACAAGATTGTATATCCTATCGGGGTGATCTGTCTCCCAAAACCTGTCCATCTGGCCTCACTGATTCCAAGGATGTGTAACTTGTATGATTTTATCTCATTTTATAATTTGTGCTGTTTTTGCAGTATCGAACATTACCCTGACATTCCACGTCCCAATCTGGAGTTTGGTTTTGCAATCAGTAGGTTTGTCTTCGCGCTACTAGCATCCTTGCGGCTTTCATTAGCATCGGTCATGACATAGCAAAGTGGGTATTAATTTACAAAATAGTGAAACGGAGTTTTGTTCCTGTTTGGATTCCACAGATCATGAGCTATAACTTGATATGTCATGTGTTGAAATATCTTCAGTAGTTTTTCTATATAATATTGAAGAAAACTTAAAAAAGCAACGTTTTGATAAAAAGAGGTATTTAGAACTCATATTGTCTATTATTGTATAATTTGGTTTCATAAATTGCATGTGTTTTATTTGTTTTTGTTTGCCTATCGAGGGAAATAACCTGGACATTGAAAGATACGATTCGAAGATGCCAAAATCACAAAATTGATGGAAAATGACGTAGACAGCTATTTTTGCCTCATGTGCAGAATAGGCCTGCGAGACTTAATACCCGATTTGCTGTGGCAGGTAACAAATGTGCAGGAGAACCAATTTCACAACAAGACTTCACCTGGCAGCACGTCTGGTCAGGAGGAGATTGATTTACTGGAGAAAACTCTCAAGAGCATAAGTTGTCACCCTCCTTATTGGAGAGAAGTTATGCACACAAATATATTACATTGTATTCATTTTCATTCATAACCATGAAAACTACTGACATGATTCTTACGGCTATCCCACTGGTGTGTGTGAAATTACATATTTTGACAACAAATACTAAAAATGTGTTTCTTCCTCGTATTTATTCCCTGATTACGTACCTCACACATTATCTATTTGAGAGTATCCATTATCTCTGGTACATAAAATCGCTTTGTCAGTGCTTCTATTGCTACATTAACATAAAACAATTCACATCTCCCGAATGCTTCATAAGTTAAGTTATTCTTTTTGACATTTTCCCTAACTTGTTTAACAACCATATCACTGCACTGCCTCACAGTTATGACAATCTCCCTTAATGCTAGGTCAACCATCTCTCACAGAGCCTCCACAAACACAGACCTGTAAGCTGGAGTGGAGCAACGTAGGCCTCCGAATACTGCTGGTTCGACTGAGGTCGAAGGTCACCTGCATTATGTAACTCCTTGTCCTGGGTAGGTACTTGCTCCAGGTAGATACCTTGTTCGACAGACCAAGAGCTGGCACACTGGCGGCCTCCAACAGCCCCTCGTAGTACGACAATAAGTCGCTTAACTGTATATAATGCAACAAAACTCAGACATTGCTTCTAACCAGAATAAATTGGACATTATAATACTAACTCACTCACTCACTCTCTCACTCACTCACTCACTTACTCACTCTCTCACTTACTCATTCAATCACTCCCTCCCTTCCCCCATCCCTCCCTCCCTCACCCACTCAATCACTCACTTACTCACTCACCCATTCACTTACTCACTCACTCACCCACCCACTCATTCACCCACCCACTCACTCACCCACTCACTCACTCACTCACTCACTCACTCCCTCACACACTCACTCACACACACACAGTCACACACTCACACAATCACATACATTCACACACACACACACACACACACACACACACACACACACACACACACACACACACACACACACACACACACACACACACACACACACACACACACACACACACACACACACACACACACACACACACACACACACACACAAATACGCACATTGTACTTGTGTGTGGATGACAGTAATGAGAGAGACACTACCGATATGCACTTACCTGTTTGTCACACAAGTCTTTCTCGGTGTCAATGCTGCAGAGTCAACGGAAGTTGTCTATGAAGTTGACTGGAACCTTAAAGACACGCCCCACTTTCTCATCAGCTCCACCGCAAATGAGAACCTGCGTGACAACAGATCGGATAATAATAAACAATAACAATGACATCTTGCAAAGTTTCAGTGTTTGCCTAGATGTGATTTTCATGACGCTTGCTCCATCATCAGAACTAGTTTTGGCAGCAGCTAACGTAGTGCCCATCCCACACACAAGTGGTGTAGTGCTTGCTAGAGATGGCTAGGTCATGACAATATACATATTTACCCTCAGTGTTGGGTCTTTGACTTGCCCTGGCATATCCATTTGAGAGTAACCACAGGTAGAAGGGACCAACTCACTTATCAATCATGGCAGGTCTTAGCCATGGATCTGAGGTCAAGCAATCTCATGCCATCCGCTCTTAAACAAGTCAATCCAGGTGACTCATCTAGTGATTGACATATGTCATTGTGCTTACATTCTGAGGAATTCTATTTCATTGCGGCTATTGAGGAGATATTGTATAAGAAAGGCAAGTTCTCATATAGCATTGTATCCAATCCTTACACTACATTTTACCCCTAGGCAGACAAGTTCAATCGAACATCATCTCGACTTCTCTGGGAAGCATATTAAGCCTGGCAGCAGTTACTGCGCTAAGACTACATGTATTATTTCCTGAAACAATGTTTATATGTCCGATCGCAGTTCACAAACCCTGACTTAAGTACATGTAGACAGTTTTGTTAATGACAACTGAAATGTCATCTGGCAAATACAAAGTTGCAATTACATGATGTAATTTCAAAATCAGAGGCTGATGATTAAAGTAGTGCCGTTTGGTGTAATGTTGTACGTCTATGTTTTGAGACAATCCTAATATCTAACACATCACCAACGTTTCTGTTTTGTCATCCACAACACTGATGAGTTGCGCTGCTATAGCTTAGACATTATCACGCACCGTATTTTATTTACCTGATGGTCAACGTTTGCTGTCCAGTAGCTGTGTAGCCTTGCTGTCGGGTCAGCGCTGACTGTCAGCATAAACCACCTAGTGTCTGGCTGCTACACCAAGTTCTGCATTGGGCCAAAGTGGCCACCAGATGTCACCACTGGCACACACAAACCGATGTCCTAAAGCAGAAAGTGTCAAATGAGTACCAACAATGTTTTTGCATCAATTTCTTCTAACATTGTCTTTTTATGGGAAAGAACCAATTTATCTGTTGATATAGGTAAACGTAGGCCATGAAAAGGAAAATAAATATTTGGGTAAGTGAGACCAATTACCAGCTAGACATCCGTACACATTTTAAATGCGTTTAAAGCAAAATGGAAGTAATGGTTTCGTGAACTAAATCATTCCAGTGTGACTATAATTTGGATAGCCAATAAATATAAGAAAATTGGAAAATGAATCAATTCATTAATACAAGAAATCTAACATAGATCTTGGGTATGGAATCTATGGATCGGGGCCACACTGAACCCACCTTTTGTTGTCTCCACATCTGGAACGCCCCCTGTCCATATGGGCTGAAGACCCCTGCATAGTCTCCCATGGAATTTTCCCCAACATCCCCCACACGAACCTTTTAGGGATAAATAATATCCGAGTTTTTAAAAACAGGAATTTGTAATTTGCACTGACGTTGATGACTGAGTTGTAACATTCCACTGACAATATTACAAATTTTGTATACCAAAAGAGAGGATACATTGTTACGTTTCTCTCTTACTGAAATCTTTAGTGCTGCAAAAACATAATGATTTCATGTACATTATTGCAATTTCAATTATTTTTAATACAGCTGCATTTCTATTATACAAGAAAATATACTTCATATTTATTGCATATTTGTAAATTCATAGATGCATTTCTCTATTTCAAACACCAATAAATAAGTATTTATAAGAATAAATATGTAGATAAAAATGTTCACAACATTTCATCTGGTTTTCTATCCAAACTTCCATAAATATTAAGCTGTACAAATAAACAAGTAAATAACAATTCCAACAATATTTAATCTGGTTTACATTTTCTATCCAAACTCCAGGTGTGGTTCCAACGGATCACAGTCTTGTCCATCGATGCTGATAACAGACACTTTCGCTGGTGGCGCTCTCCATCTGAAAGAATTTTAACCAATCATAAATACTTTTAGTTCTTTGACAAGTCTATAATTGATACATTAAGATGAAAGAAAAACAGTTCAAAGTCACGCAAAGTCACACAAATTTTCACAAACGGACATTACTTTTGATTATCTTTGGTTCCCATCGGATGCTGTAAATTCAATTTTCATGACCTTGCTTCACTGACTCCAAGGTCTCTGCCTAGCTGGACGGTTCACCTGGAATTATGATAAATAGCACAATCTATAATTTATAAATTTTGATAAGCATTTACTATACAGCTTAGCCAGTGTCTTCGAGATGGTATCTTCTCCTGTTTTAAAATCCTGTTTTTAACGGTTCAATGTTTACATGGTCGTTGCTTGATGTCTTCCCATTCTTCATATCTCTTAGCGCTGCTTCCACCTCCCATGGTGTTATCTCTGGTAACTCTTTCGGGTCCGCGTGAATTATGGTACTCTGTTCACTGTCGTATAGCTCGGTGTAGAATTCATCTACTCGTTCTATGATCATATCTTGGTCTTGTACTTCTCTACCCTGTTTGTTTTGAAGAGTAATCAGTCTGTCTCGGTCTAGTGCCTGTGTTCTTCTTGCTTGCATTATTTTTATGTATGTAGGCTTTATTTCACGGAAATGTCAACGTCATCGCACTACTCCGAATAGCCAAGATATACCTGTATAATGCATGATAAGACAATACAATTCATCTCGTAATTATCAAAGATAGTATGCCTTATTCTCGTGATCTCGTGTGTGTGACACTTAATAACATGCCACTCGAGCAGCTGCGGCGAAACAAGACGACGACTAGAGACTACGAAGTATGCGTTTTCTGTGACATGTTGATCCTATTGGGCATGTTTGACAGCACCTTCGTCCAGTCTGTTATAGGCGTCGTAAATTCAGCGGTCAACCCTTCGTGCCGCCCGGCATCCAGCCCCCGTCGGGCCGCCAGTACTGTCCAGGCCGTTATTCTTCCGAAAAAGAAGATATTATTTTAGGGTTGTACTTTCATTCGATATGTAAGCCTACTAAATACTAGCGCCATCGAAACACCGCAGGCTGCGTTCACGATCAAATGCTATATGGCCACAGTAACTGGCCCATATTATAGCAAAATAAACAAAAAACAATTAACTATAATTTATGTGTTTTACCGTATATTACTGGACACTGTGTACAGCAAACATCTGCGCAGGGTGGTGAGTACATCATGCAACTCTGATATGCGCGTAGATATATGCCTTTGAGAATTACGAAGCTGAATAATTCGTACGCCACAATTTCCAAATCAATGCAGTCGGTGGCTTTCTTGTTGAGATAGCACAACTGTTCACGTGGCTCTGACCCGTTGTCGTTCGGAATTTTGACTTGATGAGAGCAAGCCCTAAAAACGACCTTTCTGTGTGGTAGACCGTGGTTGGCAGACAAATTAAGGGTTCCGTCACTCTCGTGTAGACCGACAGGTACTTCAAAAAGTTATCTCTTTTCAGCAACTGTGTGACGGCGGGGAGAGTGGGCAACAATCCTAGAACAACTGTCGCCTCGCTGTTCAATATGTTGCAGTTGATGTCGGAGTGGTGTTGTCGAAACGCCAGATCTATGGCGATTGACGATCCTGATCAGAGCAGACTTGCCATGGCCCACCATCGTTACGTGCTCTATGTCATAATTTCAGTCGATAGCAAAACCACTTGTCTGAGCCACTCCAGATGGATCCGTGAACCATACTGCTCGTGAAGCAGCTCAGCTTGATCGATGTCAGGATTTACATTCAATCCTCTTCTGGCAGTGCGGTCGAGCTGAGGACCCTTGCTCTAGAAGGTGACGAATCCGTACCAGTCATTAGTATGTTCCTCCAGTCGGGTGCGGATAATTTTGGTCGTGTCACGTACGATCGTGAAAGGTAGCAATGGTGCTTGTGAAACAAGGTGGGTAGGAGTGTGGGCGCAGTACAGATCTTCCAGATTTTTTATTCGAATGGGGTACTAAACGTCAGGGTCGTTGAGCACGCTAAAATGCTAGTCTTCCAGCGCCCCGCTCTCTTGTCCCGTTTTTCATTTTGCTGGTAGAATAGCCTATCAGTTGTCTTCGGGTGTAGCTGTCACAGCTTTCGAGTTGAACAGCAATTTAGTTTCCGACAGAAGTTTCAGCGTATTCGACAGTGAGTGGGTCGGGTCATCGTGCTTCGACTCCTCCTTGCCACGGGGTGCACCGGTTCATCGATAAACAGCTCTCTTGCCTAGTCTTGCAGATCCTCGCCATTGTCATTACTGGGCTCGCCATCTTCCGTTGACACTTCATAGTCTCTACCATCACGCCGTGCCCGTTCCAGCTCCTGGCTCCACAAATTCCTTTCGCCGTTTTAAGGTATACAGCAGCTACTTTGCCTATCCCGTATATAATTGTTATGTTGAATTCTAACTCACAGTCGGAATAGCGTGCGCAGCAGTCCTCGCCGCCAGGATTCACAAACGATAATGTCTACATGAAAAGGTAGCGTTTAACCCAGCATATACATGTTGGTGGGTTTCCAAACGGGTATCCACCCTGTTTACTGCAGGCTAGTACAATGGCTGCTTTTGTGGGGCGCGTTTGACGGAAACAGTTTGGCGAATCTATGTCAAGTGCCGTAACAGTTTTAGTTCTTGTCTATCAGATTGACATCGAACGACGGATGGCGGTGGGGGATGCTGTTGGAGATTGTTTGCCCTGTCGTTCCGCCCGTAGAACCCCAACATACGGGCTTGCATTTTCCTATGAATCATACAAGAATGCAGGATTTGTTTACGCCCCTGACCTACATATTGTTCCGAACATACAAGCTCTGGGCTCTTAAAAAAGCCCTGTGCCTGAATAAACATTTTTGAAATACAAAAATATGTTTCGTCGTCGCGCCACCTATTACTGGGGGGGGGGGCAGAAAACAATATGTCTGCCCATATATTAACAGTTGTCAGTCATAGTCTGGTCTACTTTTTATATGGATGTAATATTCCGGAATAAAGTTATTGATTTGAATTGATATCTTGAACCCACCTTTCACAGTCGCCAAAATACACCTTATTCCTCACATTAAACCTCGATTTCCAACCGCCATTGACGCTCGCCACACAAACAAACATTCACGCTCACATTTACGGGGGGGGGCAGAACCATATGTCTGCTCCCCCAGCGAGTTTCCAGCGCCTACGCTCTTGGCTGATAACAAGTGCAGTGTGCAACGTGCAATTTTCGGATGTTACACTGGTGGCAACCGGAAGATTCCGAAATCCGCCATAACACAAACCACGTAGGTGAAGGACGGGTAAAGTGGGCCCCTCAAGATGCGGATCCAGAGGATTGCTTTCAAAAACGAATGTCAATGGGGGTTTACTTGGATGTATTTCACAGATACGGGTGTATGCACCGACACACACAATACATCTGCATACCATTAAATGTTTCGCTTTATGCAAAGATGTGCTCAAGTGGTTGTTGATTAATAAACAAACATGTTAACCCAATTTGATTCTGTGATCTTCAAAATCGAGGATGGCAGCCATACACATATTTTTCTCATCCTATGAGTGACTGGTCGATCTAGATTGAATTCCTGCTGTTAACAAACAATGCCGACAAAGATATAAAACTCACATTTTGGCTGACCTTCTAAAATATAAACTTATGTTTTGAACTCAGTTTTATTATGCTTGATTATTTAATCACATAGCTACGTTTTATTCCCGTTATAGCTAGGGTAGACTGGGACAGCACAGCCCGTTGGGGTAAGACGCCCCCACCATGTACGCATAATAGAAACACAATACTGTGCAGAATAATGCTGACATATTTCGAATAACTACCCAGAAAGCTGAAAAACATGAGGCAGAAGTGTGTAGGTTGTCGCCTGTGGGTTATCACGTGATACAACTGTAACTTTTTACATGTTCATTTCTGATAGCAATCTTTGCCCACTGCGGTGACACGGCAATTACACTATTGCTTGACGTCCAGCATATGGTTTTCAAAGCCAGCCTATGTGTCCACTGCGTTTAATTAATTCATTAAATCAATGTGTTTTTGTCAATAGTCAACCGGTGCAACTCGTTATATAGGGCCTAACGGTGTAAACCAAGACCTTAATTCGTGTCGTTATAATACTTTCATTATCATTATCATTCAACTTGCACGTCAAACAATGACACATTGGAACAGCGGATGCGTACTTGTTAACGTTGTATAATAAAAAATATGTTAGCTTGCATGACATAAGTATAATGAAATAATACGGAACCAAATACGTATGATGAAATGTTATGACATTAAAACAATATACCCGTACATAGTTTGAAGAATATATATTATGTGTTAACTATAATTTAAATTGAACAACAATTATAACTAAATATAGTGCTATTTGTATGCATACAGTATATGTTCAAACAATTATTCGTTCACAGAAGCGAAATACGCAGAAGGAAAGTCACGAACATATTGCCCCAGGTTAAAATTGGTTCGTATCATGGGATTAAATGGGACAAGACGATAGTTTTGGGCACTCGTATTGGTTTGCACATGTGACATGATCTCTCTTGGTCTTTTAGGAGACGGTGCTCATGGAATACGGAATGAGTAGCCTATAATTTGTGAGGGGGTGATATCAATTAATAATACAATATGTTACTACAATGTGCCATATGTATTGCGAACGCAGAGTAAATATAGGGCGTAAATATAAGTCGTATTGGTGTGTTGTGCTTTTGTGCGAGAGATGCTGCGTCTGAATGAACAGTTTTCAAGTTTAGCCGGATAGAGCTTGCAGGAGGAGGAATCAGCAAAATATCGAACACTGACCAACACGGCGCGTGCGCACGCACGCACGCACGCACGCACGCACGCACACGCACACACACACACACACACTAATTGCAGGGGTTGCTCCCATTTCGACCGTAAAGCGATCTAAATGCTTTAGCATATCCCCAATAAAAGTATGCTAATTATCTTCATGAACGATTAAAACTAATATTGCAAATGTGATGTTTTAGCCTAGGCTAGAATACATCGGTCCACAAAATAACCAGAATGTCAATAACATAACAGAGACATTTTGTTTTAAAAACTGAAGGACTTGGACGTTGCGTGGATGTTTTTAAACCAGAATTGATTCGTTGCACTAAACCATTATTTAGAAACATGTTGCTGTATCCATACATAACTGTCAATTAACTTATTAAAATGTTGCTTGTCTGAACATATATGTTATGTTTATCTGTTTTTGTGTATCGTTTTATGCCAACAATAGTATACAGTAAAAAATACACCAATATGTTCTGGCCTCCACTCTTGTTATTTTCTTCTGCTGATATGGAAAAACGTTTGTGAAGTGAAATTATACAATTAATTAAGTTAATCATACAGACCGAGTAATAATATATAGGGCTGGGTACATATAGAAATGCCACACAGCATCAGAATATATAAAAACTCCATACAGCTGTCCAAACAAAATAAGTGACCTACCGCAGCGAACAGGTATTCAATCGCAACGGCCTATTCTACACACCAGCCAAAATAGCTCTCTTTCTATGTCCAGTTTACTTTCCTCTAGAAATAATCCAAACTAATAACATAAACAATTTACGAACCCACAGATTAAAAACACTGAACAATCTGAGTCAAAATTAACTAATTTCTCAAAATTATAACTTTTTACAAAATTACTTCTATACAATGAGTGATTTCCAGATATTTGTGTAAAGGAATATTATGTTAGCTTTGTACAATGCATTGTTATTCTAATTAACTAGAAATGACATAATTACAATTGAACCCAACTCTGAATACATGTACACAGTATATCACATGGCAGCTGTCATATGCATAATACATTAACAAAATGTGTAATATTAGGTTTCCATAAATTGCTTGCATAGTACTTTAACATAATACAGTTGATTTCAGGTCAAATAACCTTGATCGATCTACCGGAGAGTGGGCACAGACAAGTGCACTTATGTATGACACTGAAGCTACAATAGCCTGTGACGATCGACACACTTCACCTGCATGGATGTAATATTACACACAGGGACAGCAAACTGTGGACACTGTAAACAGAAGAATTTACAATGTCCTGAGAGTGTATAATAAATTGTGTTATTTTTGTGCACAGTCTCCAGTAGCATTGTTTGTTCTTCATAAAAACGTTTAGCACTCAAGGGACACCAACTTACATAAATAACATAGACTTATCCAATAATTCTTTCACCATCCATATTCACTGTGGAAGATTATTTTATATCATGTAGATATATTATTAGTTGGTAGGGATTTATACATGTTAAATACACATGTTTGCATTGTGCCTAAAGCCCAGGATCTGCAGAAATATACAAATATTTGTAATCATGGAAGATAAAGTATGAGTATGTTGAGTTTGCTTGCTAATTAGTTAACAATGACTAATTAATTTAGTTATTTTAATGAGAAATGACTGGATGACGCGCTATGCCTGCGCAGGAGTACCCCCTAGACGTGTTGAATGTGCTCCCCCGTTACTTGCCCCTTACATGCTTGGAAATTGTGAAATCTACTGTTGTTACTTTGCAACAGTATATGTCATAAATAAATAACTAGATGCAGCGCACGCTTGTCTTGTTTTCCCGAGAAATAACGACGCCAAACATATCGCCCGCACAAGACTGTTCTATAAATTGGCGCAGACGAAGCTTCAGCCGACAATATACTTCTGCTTGGAATAGCGCAATCTATACAGGGCCTCTTCATTGTTAGCATACTTACCTGAAACTGATGATGATAATCTATTCACATGAGAAGGTCAACCCATATTAAGCGTGTGTTTCACTCATATCTCATGAACAAAGTGCATAGAAAATGTAGAAATAGACCTAGAGTTGTTCCGAAAACGTTATCCTGCTGTCTTCGTAGTTCATTGTCTCTGCTTCATTTAAATGCCACTATTTCCCAAAGCATTGTATTTTTCTATCCATCATATCGATGTATGTATGTTACCTTGTGAACAAACAAAACGTCGTGTTTAGTCGAAGAACTGCAGCTTGACTGGTATGACAATTGGAGACTTTGTATTATTCTTGACAGTGTAAATAGTAGCCATTTATGGTTCAAGATTTCGTAGTTGTTTATTGTTGCTCATTCGTGATTTATATCTATTGTGCTGAGGCGGACATAACTATAGTTAGTTATGTTGGTATTGTAAGTTAGCAAATCTGTCCGTTTTTTGTTTGGCGCTACATCTACACAACCGCAGAAGTGGGTTTCCCGCTTATTTGTAAATTAATGACCTTTGTTATGTTGTAAATTATTTGAAAATTTGTTTGTGTTAACGCAAGTTACGCCAAACGTCCCTCGGCTGATGTCATCACGACCTCGGAACAATACGCGTTGCGTTAAATCGTCCGTCTAACTTACGGTATGAGCCATAAAACAGTTAATATCACGTTATCAATGGGAAATATAAAGACAAAGACACTACTTTTCTTCCGAAGAGTTGTAGATTAATCTTAGGACGTGTAGTACCCGGGATGCAAACCGTCTAGCCAGAAAACGTTAACATACATACGCCATAGCTCGATTATAGTTAGATGTTGGATACATAGACGAACTGTGTTTTTTAATATATATATACAGTTGTAACATAAGACGCAAGGACCCAAAAAATCGGTCGAACTGGCATCTGCATAATTCTGACCGTGATCGAGTACGCATTGCCAATGGCACGGATACGTGATTGTTGAAGTTACTGGACATTTCAACGTAGTACATGGTGAAATTCTGGCCTTTTTTATTTTGTCCCGTAATACAGGGCAAAATTATTTAAGCCAGAACAGTATGCGGGAAAAAATTATGTAGTGAAATAGGTCCTACACGCCAGCTGGAAACGCTTGCACGTCGGACACAAACATTTCGCAAGTTATCGACGTTAATAATGTGTATGCAAAATTGACCTAGCGTACTTACCAGTTATCAGCTGGCGCGTCGTCTGGTTTTCTGATCATGTGACACAAATATGCATGAAAATGAAAGAGCTATGGACCGCCTGTGTTGACATAACATGTGGTCCATTGGAGCATGGCGTTGGACATTATAAATATTAAATATAAATGAAATACGTATGCAAAAATGTAATTGAATGTTAACAGTCACAACCACTAAAATGATAACAACCATTCACATTAATCACCCGGGAAAGATCGATGTAAATAATTACATTTATTGCCAGCACGGCTTGCCATTCCGAATCGAGACTTGGACATGTTTTCGCGCGACTTCGTCTCGCTGTCATTATTTGCAAGTATTTCGACGAAATCGACTGTTTTAAACAATTAGTTTGACCAAGTTGAATAAAATAAGTATCACAAAGTTAGAATATGAGCTTATGTCGCACACATTTCTTCTGATATTTGTAAAAAAACGGCATGTTTTTATTTTGATTTTCTGGGTAGTGACGCATGGCGTCTATCTAAAGAGATATTACGCAATTGTTGATAGTTGATTGGAGTGTTACCGGTTGTGGATTTCCACATTAAATATGGAAGTGTTTCCTTCTAAGCACCGCGTGTTACGGCCTTCCGTTTGCTTTCGCATCTGAGGAATACATCCTGCTATCGACTCTTTGTAAACATCGAACTCTAGATGGGTGTAATCGTATACTTGAATAGTGCAACGTTCACATTGTATCAGCGCTAGGAACTCGAAATAACCCTCCAATTCGCCCTGGGTACACAATAGATAGTGGCTAGCGAATTACTATAAATGCGTAGTGCTTGATTAGAGCATGTGTCTTTGAGAGGTCGAGACGAACCATGTGGTCGACTGCTGGCTTCCTCTGTGTGCTTGTGGTTCTGACGATCCCGTATAGCCGAGCGGGCGATCATGGCAACTTCCCGTCCCCGAAGACGTGGTGGGCGAAGAGGATCTCGTCCGATCTGTACACGGCCGGCCGTCTGACGGAGAGGCAGATCAAGTACGTGGCCGACGCTGGCTTCGGCACCATCGTGTCGCTGTTCACGTTCAGCGACAACTACCGGATTGGCGACGACCGGGTGCTCGATACGACGGGAAGCCGAGACGTGGCCGAGCGACTAGGAGGCCTTGGTTACCATGTCATCTTACAGCCGGGAGACAAGATGGCGACGGTGGAAACAGTCAGCAAGTTCGCCGCCATTATGTCCCGGGCAGCAAAGCCGGTCATACTGCACTGTTTCACGGCACAGAGTGCCAGTCTGATAGCCCTGAATTACCTCTCGCAAACCGCCGGATTGAGCAGCCGAGACATCTACAGCCGCGGCGCCCTACTTGGCTACAACTTCGCCGCGAAGCCTGCGTACCGCAGTCTGATCGAGGCCATCACGGGCGAGCCACCCTTGCCCCACCCGCCTACGCCCGACGTTACGATACCGGCGTGGAACGGCAAGTACTGGCTCATCAAGCCGGTGTACAAGAACTGGTACATGGCTGGACAGATACAGTCGAACCAGGCGGGAAATTTGTCGTCGATGGGTATTGATGATATAATCAACTGCCGACAGAGGGCGGTGTCTGGTCGACTTGCGGTTCGGTGGCCGTCACAAGAAGAGGTTGTCTTGCTGAACGTCAAAGACAACACAGGGACATACGTTGGCACCGGTCGACAGTCGACGGAGAGACTGCTGGTAACACGAATCGACCCAGCCAGGCCGAACGAATATATCTCCCGAGACTCCACGGTCAACTACCAGCGAGAGAACAGCCTGGAATACGGAGACGACACTGGATACAACGCTGGTTTCGAGAAAACTGACATGGAAAGCAAGAATCTGACCTATCAACAGACGCCACCAGATAACTCCAAACATGGTGAGTTGGTGGTGTAGTGAAGTTAAACGTCTTGGTTCTACGGTTAGTCTTAATTGTTGTCCCGCACAAGAGCTGATAGTCTATTCTTAAGGTAGCCGTTATGGTTTGCTGGTCGCATGTGTATTTGCCTCTGAGTACCATTTTAAACGAAACGCCTGACGCTAGAACAACTCGGCCAGGCAACATCAGATAGGCGAGAATGGAAGAGGCTGTGCTGGAGAGTCGCCAAAAGGCGAGGTCCGCCGGCGGAACAAGGTGACAGGGTGACCATTTTAATAGAACACCTATTAGAATTACGATTCTGCCTAAGATATCCATAACAGTTTGCACCTGTATTAGTATTAACGTTCCAGAAAACACACACGAGACGCTATGCGACAACACATGATATATAACAACTAATGTTAAATATTATCCAGCATGTTTGCTGGTATGTAGTGGCATCTGTTCGAATTATTTTCAGACATAAAGGGCGCGTACACTCCGTCTTCCATCAAGGCCTACGTGTCTAAGTGGCTGGCTGCAGGAAACGACGCTTCTGTTTGCGTTCATTCGCAATCGGGATACAGAGCAGGTAAATGCAAATAGACGTAAGCTATGACTACACAAGTACGTAATTAAAGGAACAGCACAACAACTTAAGGAAGCGACAGGTTAGAAAGATTGTTGACGTAAACAGATTGCGACCCGTCTGATAAGATGTGGCCTTGTCCCACTATTCTCCCGTGCTGTATTGTGTCTTGAATTTGCTTCGTTGGCGGCTACCCGGAATAGCGTATTCTAGTTTCCAGACGGCTAACTGTCAAATCGAGCGATCTTGGCAATGTGTTATCATTTTGAGAGAGACAAAATGCACTATTGTTGCAATGTGTTGTTAGCTAACATAATAGTTCAGTAAATAGTTGTTGGTTAGGCTAACAAAATTGTTTTTTTTTGCAAACAATGTGTCCAACAATATAATTATCTACATCCGAGAACAATGTAGTGTTAAGGTACCCAACTGAGGCGTCATGAGTAGCCTCTAGTATTCTCTAAACACCAATCTGATAATTATCAGTGTTCACATCAAGAATGAGCGTTTTCTTTCACCGCCCATCGTTGGAAGTTTTTCTTCTATATTATTATTCTCTTCAGTTGACGGTCTCTGTATATATATATATTTACAGCCGTCGTTGCCCTGATATCGGCTGCCCAGCAGTATGACTTGGACAGCGCGTGGGCCATAGAACGAGCGAGTCAACTCGGCTACCCGTTCGACAAGGAGCAGGGACAGCCGATGGTGAAACTCTTCAGAGAGGTGCTACGTCGACCCGGCGAGACTAGTCGGCTCGGGAAACATAACCCGAATGTCGTCGTCCACACGCCGTGCTGCATACCACTTGTGCACCGCTAAAGAACCATACAACACCGCGTATTGTACCACTGAAGATTGTAGGAAAAAGATCCAGAGGACGCCAGAGAATCAAAATAATAGATAGTCTATCAACATGATGTGGAAGGAGCTCAACAGTAATGCTACAAAGTATAAACAACCGTGCGGTTTGGAAAGCCGTGATCGGCAAAGCCTGTGACAGACACGGTACGTAGAAGAAGATACCGTATAGCCAGGTCTCGACATTCAACCTAAAGTTGCATTATCAGTTAATCTGTCATTTTTGTCTGTTTTTAAGAAAATCTTACTTCGGCATTTGATATGTTATTCGGCATTTGATATGTTATTCGGTAGATTATGCTTTGATCAAATTACCGGTCGTCAGGCCCGGCCATCGAGTAATAAACGCAAGCCACACGGACATAATGTTTCGTCTTTTGTGCCTTGTTACCTTAAAATTGCACTTTATGTGAAAAAACGTTTATGTGGAATGGAGGAAAGTGATATATAGCGCATGTAGATTTACTGGAAATTGGTACTTAAGTTATGGGCGATCTCAGCATACAAATTTAACACGTGCCTGTGTAATTCTGTATGCAGCGGAAGTTACGTGTTGAAGTGTACATTTAATATACGGTGCGATATTGATTGTTTGATTATTTCGACTCCCCGTTTCTGAAAAGCCACAGAACGAATACGTTTTCAGTAAATTTTGAAGTAGCTTTGCATTTTCGGTACACACCATTCACAATGAGCAATCGCTTTCAGTATGCCCTGGCTGGCTGCTATGATAGTAAATAAAGAATGATTAAAACGTAGTCTGCAATAGGGCAACCACACGTTGTCGTTAACATTGTCTTTCCCTGAAAGACCTGCAGTGTTAGCTCTTAACATGCTGTGGCGTATCATGGATCTCGGAATGGGACAAAAGGGGGGAGATTTCATAAGTTTTCCATGCTGAAATGTAGTGGTGAAAATGATAAAATAGGAAACATTAACCAAAGAAATGCAACATGAGATCCAATCCTCTTAAATACGTAATTGCGAACATGCGTCCATAGCATTATATATACGAGGGATTAATATCGTGTAATGGTGAACGAGGAGATACTTGAATACTCAATTTCTTGTCAAATCTCTATTGTTGTGCCCGGTGCTATTTAGCGACCTGCTTGATTGTAAGGTGACAGAGAAACACCGTTGACACATTTGCCGCATACGTATATTTCATGTAGATTCACTAACATTTAGAAAACGAAGTATAATTTGACACTCTCATAGTAAGTAAATGAGTAGGTTACAATCGGCAATTTTAAAAAGTAACAAAACTGAATTACAAAGCGAGCCATGGAAAGCTTGTACTACAATACATTCCGACAAGAGAGGATTATGGTCGTCTGTGCACGCGTGCGTGCGTTATGCGCACGTGCCTGCATGCGTGCGTGCGTGCGTCATGCGTGCGTGCGTGCGTGCGTGCGTGATTGCGTGCGTGCGTGCATACATCTACATGTTGGCGGGTTGTAAGTAAACACGTATGTATGTATGTATGTATGTATGTATGTATGTATGTATGTATGTATATATGTATGTATGTATGTAGGTATGTAGGTATAGGTAGGTAGGTAGGTAGGTAGGAAAGACACTCGCACACACGCGCGTGCGCACGGATTTAAGAGTTTGTTCGAACGTTTTGTATAAATTTAAAATGTGCTCTTATTTGATGACTTAGCACGGGGGTCTGTATTAATGGTCCTGATTGTCGCTACAGTAAGACAGCAAATGTCCGTAGGCTTTGTCTGAGCAACAAACGGTGGCGCCTCATTGCGGAGGCTGAGTAATCAAGACTAGTCAGCAGTTAGAATGCTAGTGGTGAACTCGGCGAATTTAAACTAAATGAATGGGTAGTGACAGTTCTTTCATTTGTTTAAATAAGTGTACTGGTGGAGAGATAAACTAGAGTAATTTTTAGTGTTTAATGTTACGAATTTCAGATAAAATGTTATATATATTGGATAAGCAATGTGTTAAGAGACTCTCATGGCTCGTCTAACGAGAACGCTGAATACTTGAACGCGCCCCGATCTCGACTCCTTTCCGATCCCTATCGCGTTACGCGCGCGATTCGATTGTCCAACAATCGAAAGAAACGCGTGACGTGATCGGGATCGGGATAGGAGTCGAGATCGGAGCGCTTGCAGACACTATATTGCTTACTTCTAAACCTTAAAATATAATACCTTTTGAAACTAAGTTAACATAAATTTGCTCTTACTAATCAGATTTGAATAAGTTATTTATAGCGTAGGGGCCGGAATTAATATTCATACGGTAGTCTAATCACTACACCGTGTTCGGTGGTTCGTTTCGTCTATACGCAGTAGCGCAGCGTAAGAGCTCCGGACTCTCGACTGAAAGAACGTGGGTTCAAATCCTGTGCGGCGGTGTCGAACCTTGGGCAGGATAATTTACTCTACATTGCTTCAGTTCACTCAGCTGTATGAATGAGTACCTGGCTATGGACAGTGGTGGAGATTTGTGTACGAATAGTCTTCGCGCATTAATTGCAGCGTGGCTGGATGCTTCCCAGAGAAGAGAAGTCGAGATGGTGTTCGATAGAACAGGTCTGCCAGGGAAAGTGTAAAGAGCTTTGAGCAGTCCTGAGGACTGGATACTGCGTTACATAAGAATTTACCCTTTACGCCTTTCAGAGACGACAGTTTTCTGTAGTTTGCAGCTGTTGGTGTACTCTGATAGTAAGCTGACCTCCCCTATAGTCAGATTGTGCATCCGACCTCGATCACGTTGCACCGACTGTCCCAGTCACCGATAAAGTTCGGAGTCACGATAAAACGGCCGAGTCACTTCGGCTGCGATGACAACTGTACTTGTTTGACAATGCGCAATGCTGCAGGATGTTTTTACATTCCAGTGTGACATGTCAGTCGATGGATCCAGTACGTCGCGGTCTGCCAACGTCGTAATCAAAATGTTACGCGTGACCTCCGTCAGGCTTTGCCTTTGCCAACAATCTATTTATAATTGAGCTAGCGTGCGTGTGCGTAGATCAACGTTTTCCTCTTAGAACTTCAAGTGACAAACTTTCAGGGATTAATTTACGACACCTAACACCTAACTATTTTCAAAATACCGCACATATATCAAGATTCTCACCTTTTATGGGGGTAAATCAGTTATTTTACCAGTAGCATAGCAATTGTTGATGGCTTGACGGAGATTTTGCGATGGATAGGCCAATTGATGGATCCAGTATGTAGCGGTCTGCCTACGCCATAATCAAAGTTTCGGGCGTGACCTCCCTCCAGCTTTGCCTGGCGAATATGTTTTTGCTTATAAAGGTAATGCAGCCTAGATGCTCATTGCATCACAACGGCGACATGATATCTGCTAGATCAAGCATCCCCGAATACTGTTCTCATATAACCGACCTTTCCTCATATTATTGTCATAATGAAAAAATGTGTGGTGCTAGAATTTCAAAACATTGTTGTCCGAACGAAACACGTGCATCCATGTTGGTGGATTGAAGAATCATCTTGTTGCCAGGCCATCTACAGGAATGTCGATGAGAATGACGAGTTTGTCCTTGCCGTTACACATGCGGGTGACTTATGACATTTACAAGTGATGCAACTTCACCGGCAGGCGCAATTGTCGATGATAGTGTAGACTACCATGCCTGTTCAACTGCAACTGTTTTAACTCGATTAGCAGCTCGCGTAGTGGAACGATTGTTACCAAGGCAACGTTGGAGAACCTTGAACACAGTGCTCATGCAGTGTTGATAGGCTGAACGTGTCCATAAAAAGAGTACAAGGAATGTCATTGATCTGGGTTGTGATGACCCAAGTATGCAATCTGAGCGAGTAATCTGTGTCAGAGCGACCAGAGTTGATCCACATGGATGTGCCTTCCTCCCCCAAGAAAACCCCTTCGAATTTAGTCTTGCTTAGATTCTCGCCTGGCTGCGTAACTTCGCCAGGAAGATAGTCTGGTTCAGAATCGCGTTTTGACTGCCCACTTGTTGACAGCCATGAGAGCTGCAACCTAGTGAATATGCATGAGATTAAAAGGCATTAAACTACGAAAAAAGTTTAATGTCGGTTTATTTTGTGTGTGACATAATCGAGGCTACTTCGAATTAACTCAAAGGTCGTTGTCGACCGCGACCTGCATGACGTTTAACTAACTTATATAATTGTGCATCTATACATAAATGTCAGTATACCCAATGTGTCCCCATGGTAGTGATAATATTTGGCCATCACGCTGGTTTATACAGGTGTGTGTTTGGAGGTGCAATAACAAACTGCGTGGCTCTTACCAATAAGATGTACCCGTAATACGGGACTATCTACTGGCGGCTATAAGCGATAACGTGACAGATGGCACCTGTTTAACTAATAGCGTTTTATTTCCCCTGAAAGCTATATAACAGCGCAAACTCTATTAGCATCGAACTGTATGTGACCGGTTATATGACTTTGTATCGGATTTCATTTGTAACAAAAAGGTATCGATCAGCTGGCAGTATATTTTGCTAGCGGCTACGAACTAGTAACAAACTATGTGTGGATCCGCCTTATCGCCACACTCCTTCCCTAATGACGCCGGTGTTGTGTGGCAGCGGCTCGGTGTTGCAGTTCAAGTGGTCGATGGTTCCGTCTAGGCGATTGTTATGACAGGCGGAGTAACCTTCAACACCGGGCTTAAGAAGGAAAAGTTGCGCTCTCTTGAACCATGCTGGGTAGGGGGGACACGCGGGGTAAACTGACGAATTGGGCAAGATAAAAATCGCAGAAAATGTTAAAACAGATAACAGATTGCTGTGCGATGTATTTGTTCGAGTGACGGGGCGAATGCATGGAGGAAAGTAGAAGGTGTGATGGGAGACAGGCAAATATCGCGAAAACTCAAGGGAAAGGTACTATGCGCATGTGTGACACCAGCCTACCTGTATGGCCTAGAAACTAGAGGGTACAAGTGTGCGAAAACAACTGGGTCATGAGAATTACGGGAGTAAAGAGAATATATGCGAAGAGTGAAAGAGCTGATGGGGGATGTTGGTGTGAAAGAAAGTTTCAAGAAGAAGTTGGTGAGAAGTCGGTTGAACTGGGCAGGACATATGGAGCGAGGCGGGGAGAATGTGAAGTTCACGTTCTGGCACCCCAGGGCCTCCGTCGGGTTTCGAGTCCCCGTTTGATTATAGAGACGGGGCCCCATCAACCTTAGTTTCTCCAATCGCAGAGTTGAACTTGCAAAAAAGAGAGAGGGTCTACTCTTGTAATTGTTCCAAACAATATCACAACAAGTGGTCCCTGACAGGCCGACTGATACCAGTCTAGTGTGAACTGTGACTGTCGCAACTGAAGAGCAGAATCGCGTATTTTATACGATCTTATCCGCTTGGTAGATTTAAGTTGGTCGTCGATTCGGCGCACCCTGACCTGGCGCCCGGGTGTCCTAGCACCCCCTGCCCACGGGTCACTACGCCACTGCTCGCCACGCTGAACCTTCTCCTGGATAGATAATTTAGGAAGACCCCTACTTTGCACGCCGCATATATGGCAGGAACTGCCATTGCTTACAGCAGAAAATCAAGCACGTTGTCAATGTCGCAAATTCATGCAGAAACGATCGAGGCCGCAATTCCAGTGAGTGATGCGATTCAGCCTATGGAAGTAGCCTGCATTTTAGTAATTCCACTGTATTAGGCGAGGACAACCAGAATGAACTAGCGCCAGACAGCCGACAGCAACTTACAGATAATCAACAAACGACGGAGCGACGTTAGAATGCTAGCATAAAACAAACCCGAGAGGAGTGCTTTGACTGCCTTATGCGTAAATAGACGCGGGAGCCGCTAAGTCAGCCACGGTGTCACTGAGTACTGTAACTGTTTTGGCATCAAGATTTCATTATGACATGGCGTTGACATCCAAATGTCAAGCTCGATTATGTAAGTCTTACTATTATACCACATAACAACCCTTGTGCACTCACTGGATAATGACTCGGGTGTTTTACTTTTATACACGTCGCGGTCGACAACGACTTTTGAGTCAATTCGAAGTAGCAACGATTACCCAGGCGCCGTGAGGTGGCAGCATTGGCCCTCTCTACGGCCTGGATTATTAAGATCCTGCCAATGTTACCGGTAGGGGGCTTTACCCCAGATTCGGGTAGAGATGATGATTGTCTCTCAGGCCAGCTATAAAATAATAAATTAAATAAGAATACATTTTTATCAGATAATACTATAATATAACAACTATTCGACATTAAACTTATATTGAAACATGTCACACACAAAATAAACCGACATTAAACTTTTGTCGTAGTTTAGTGCCTTTTAAATTTTTAATCACATGCGAAGAACGGATGACAAAGAAAGCATATGCCCGGAGAGTGGAGGGAAACAGAAGACGAGGGCGACCGAGACTGAGGTGGGAGGATTGCATGAAGAGAGACCTGGAGGGATGGAAAGGGGAATGGAGGAAAAGAGCAAAAGACCGAGGAGAATGGATAAGGGTAGTAGAGAAAGTAGCGCAATGAGGAGTAAGAGAAAGAAAAGAAAATGACCTGTATGAAAGAAGAGACAGGGAACGACGATGAGATCAACGACTACGTACAGGGGCTGGTTTCATGAAGCGTACTTAAAGTTACGCAATTACTTAACGTCACGTGTTTGCATAAACTCCTATGTTCGCTTATATTTAAAAAAATCGCGTAATTTATTAAGACAATCATCTTAGAGTTAAGAACGTTCTTAGCCGCTTCATGAAACCGGCCCCAGGTGTATAACGATATGTTCAGCGATCCACAACACGGCGATATTTGCAAGGTCATACAGACTGCACTCGGTAAACATGAGAACTTTTCATAATTGTTATTAAGGAAATCACGATAGTGATACACTTCTTGTATTTGCAACACAAATAGCCATCAGGTATACACATGAAAACACCCAAACTACATCAAATGTATGTCTGTAACATATTCCACATGCGACTTGTCACAATCTGACAAAAGACCTACAAGAACAATGCGACTGAGGTGAGTTCTCGATCATCTTGTCGTCAAATGTCTGACCCCCTAGCGGAATACAACAGACAGCGGGTGGTGTGTCCGCTATATAGCATGTCTTAAGATCCTGTTACATGTTTTCTTATTTAAAAAAATCACCTACATACTAAAACCCACCTAAATAAACACAAGTACCTAACATTGTCAACTTTCCCCAGTTGTCCCTACTTGGAAAACGCTGTGATCTGGCTGGCGACAACCTATGACCCAAATTTTGTAATGTGGGCCCATGTTCTAAGTCGGTGTGAGCGCGGATATACGCTTCTGTCTGTGGTCACGGTTCGTTGCACAGAGTCAGTGCACCGTGACATATCCGCCCCTACCGCGGGGCGGGCTTCTTCAAATGTCAATCATGAATGCCGGCGCCGGTCCATGGAGTCTTGTACTCATTGACTTCAAAGCGGGACCGAATGTTTTGCCGGAATCCAGTGATGTTCTCGTAACGCACGCGTTATGGGTATGCTATTCTGATTGGATGGCTTATCCAATGGATGGGGTCCCTGGTTTTGAAAGACATGCATGGATTTTACGATAGTTATTTATTTCGGGGGTGCTTGTAGTCTGACATACGACCTTCGTTCCACACTGGACGGTGAGTGACCATATTTTAGAATACAAGTGTGCCTTGTTTTGAGAGGTACAATCAAGGTTTACGTTTCTAATGTATTAATAAAATATCCGTAACTCTAGGAAAGATATGTTGAAGATATGCTGTCCAAGAAATTGCGTTAAATAGACCCAAAAAACACTATCCGCCATTTTAATATTTCGACCGCTAGTTTCTCATACTGTACACATAAAACTAAAGGTAAGTTGTTGCACAGCCTATTATCCAGTCCTTAGGACTACTCAAAGCGCTTTACACTTTACTGCCTGGCAGACTTGTTCGATCGAACACAATCTCGACTTCTCTGGGAAGCATTCAGCCGTGCTGCAATTAATATTGCGGCCGCCCTATAAGTTAACCGCCAGACCCTTTGATGTTCCGCGCATTGTTCCCATATTCAAGAATATAGATTCAACGAACTTTTTGGCAGCAAAACAAAATAACAACAGTGTGCGCTTGAGGTCCGTATTATGAATCTATAATATTCAGTTATTTCATCGATTGGGTGCCAAACAATAGTTTACAGAGTATTTTTTTATTTGTTATCGATAGTCAACAATTGTCAATACTACTGGCTAATACTGCATTTTTCAGCGCCTTTCAGCAGATTTCGTATCCGGACACATGGCGTACTATAAATGCATATTATTAGTATTACTACTACCACAGATGGTAGCGATATTGTGTTTTCAATGGCAATGCCTGTTGGTGTACTTGCTCGCACCATCGATGCTATAAATGCCGTCATTACACTGTTTCGGGCTACTTTAAGCTGTTAAAGCTCGCCCAATACGACATTGTGAAACATCTCGTCCATACCACCTGATATCTTTCAATACGTGTATATTACTGAATGACGAAATACCTTACGCGGAAAGGCGTTAACGTTCAAATATCTTCCCTTATGTTTAGCAAGCCGCATTGACAAGTGTTGCCTATCGATCAATTTCCTGAGCTGATTATTGCGAAAAAAATGCGCAGGCCTACGTATTACCTGTTGGGACAATGCTTTGCGCAAATTCAAGCTGTTGAATATTGTATACAAATGTTGGTTTTAACTATTCATGTAGACAAGGAAGCCTTTTGATTACTGATATACCAGTATTAAGTATTTGCGTGAAACATGCCCTTACGTTAGGACTAATAATAAAAATGTATGAATAGTGTTTCTTTGAAAGAATAATAAAATGGTAAGTTTTCTTATAGCTCGGTATCCCTTTCTTAGGACTGCTTGAAATGCGCTACACTTTACTCCCTGGCAGACATAATGATTCCATAATCCAGCCAAGCTTCTCTTGTTGCACGATGTGTTTTCCTTCAAGATACCATCCATTGTATAATGCCACATAAAAACTGTTTTGCACTATTCGCAATCCATCGAATTCTATGCATATTTGTACGGTTACCATTTGTACGACGAATCCTTTGCCACAATCACCACAAAAATTATAACAGGTATGCTAGCACCCAAAAGGCGGTACCGACGTTCATAGTAGTGCCGACACACCCTTATATTCAACCTGCCTCTATTGTGAGCAATGCATTCCTGATTCATAGGTGTTTACGGGTTACTTTCAACATAATTTCCCATAGAACACTACCCTTTGAAGCCGACCATTGCTCGTCGGGGTCACACGACCAGTCAGACGCCATCCTGACGTCTATGCGTGACCGGTTAGCTCGTGTCAATACAATTGAAACGTGCTCTTTCCATGAAACCAAACGATATGTCGTAGATGTCGGACAGGCCTTGCCCTCATTTAAATACAGTTGAGTGAACTCCCAACGAATATCCCACGCCCCGAAACGGCAGCTGGAAGATTCGAAACTTGGTTATCTCGATTAGAATCCGAAGTTTTAAATCGCTATCGCGCCTGCCTGCTCAAGCAGAGTGCTACACGAGTTTCCAGGATTATATTCAATGGTGTTATTGTATAAATTGTAATTAATTACAATTAGAGTGTAAACAAATATAATTTATTTTTAATGTTTAAAGAAGCCATATACATGTTTTCGTTACAAAATAACGTTTTAGCGTTTTTTTTGTAGAAATGTACCAAACTGAAAAAATGACTGAGACTAATGCCCGATATGACCAACTTGCATTGAAAGAGTGTTATGTATTCATAAATGTACTTGACATAAATACACACACAACAACAACATAACAACAATACAAGTTAAACGCTTTAGTATACATATTAGTGTATAATATTATACAAAAAGAAACGACAATTCTTTTTATCATCCCGTATTCTATCCACACATTGGTAGCAAAAATGTACGAAATCATAGAAAACTACACTGAACCACAAAAGAAACGCAAATGTTTTACGAGCAGGTTTTGTCACAAAACAATAAACTCGCCGGACTTTTGCAAACTCAACACATACGTGTGTGTGTGTATATATATATATATATATATATATATATACACACGAACATAAATAGACTGTGCATTGCACGAGCTCTCTGCACGTGATTTTCTGCTTAATCAGAACACTTTATATATGTGTGTGTGTGTATAATATACATATATATATATATATATATACACACATATATAAAGTATATATATATATATATGTATATATATATATATATATATACACACACACACACATATATATAAAGTGTTCTGATTAAGCAGAAAAGCACGTGCAGAGAGCTCGTGCAATGCACAGTCTATTTATGTTCGTTGCACGTGCCCCCCGGAACGAGACTAACGACTCAATCGAGACATCACGTGGCGCTGCTTCGTGCTGTTTGGACAAAAGGTTGGCGAAATCATTGTGTTGCCACACAAATTATGTCGAAATATTCGCGTTTCTTTTGTGGTTCAGTATATAGTTAAACCATTAAATGTATCGTTGATGAGACATTGTAGTAATAATTGCTTACACATGTTAGTGTTTCTACGCAAACAATTAATGTTTTCAACGTTGACTGTTAGCGTTGATTTCACAAACACAATAACTAATCAACCATTGTGGCAAAACAATCCCCTCCGTTCGTCGGGGTGACGGCACTGCCCGTGTGATTCGTTATGTGCAGCCTACATTACGCCCTGGTAGTTTGCGCTCTCTGTGCGGAGGTCTTTTGGACCCAGCGGGGATAAGTTCGACGACCGTAAAGCGTTATGGTTACCCCACTGTCCTCATCTACCTATGGTAACTAGTCACAGTCGAGACGTCCGCACAGTCTGTCGAGACATCCAACAGACACTGTGGGACAGCGCAGGTGAAGTACCAAACAATACGTGCACTGAATTTGCACAACATGAAATCTGATACAGTAGCATAACACATCGCTTCGCCTGAGTGTAACTTTTCTTAGCAGGTAATATATCCGCTTTCTGGACACATCGTCGTTCAAAAAGTTCATTTGCATGTAACATTGGCAACGATTAACATTGCCACCAATGGAGAAACAAATACTGATCTGTCCTGAGGTTTGCCGCCGGTTACTACATACAGTTGTAATACAACATAATATTAATACTCAAATAATAATAATATTTCTTAGAATGTCGTATATGCGCATACTAGCAAAGTACTACACTAGCCACAACAAGAAACTGTGCATAGGAAGAAAGGCACCGAAATGTAATGTAATGGATTGATTTTGCTCAATGTCGATTAACATGAAACAGGGACATGTAGACTATACCATAACATGACTTTCATTGGAAAGTTACATAATGCAAGGTCAGGCAACGCCATTGTGTGAAAACAAAGAAAATGCTCCTGTAGGGTCTTACGTAACAGGCATGGTTACATAAGGCAGACGTTTGGAGAGCTGCTGGTACACCCAACTGAAAAAACACATGAAGCACAAGTCTGACATTCCACAAAGGTTCCATACCCACATTTCATCAACGAGGCGCCGATGCACTGCAGTGATCAACGCAGTTAGAGGACACACTCGTAATTAATCTTGTGACGTTCAAGTTTGCCGCTGAAACTTTGATCCTAAAGATTAGGCATAAATGTTCGCCATCGTGTTATTGTCACGTGACAATAATGGCATACACGTTACACTTATATAACGCTTTTGTGTGGACAGATTAAACCATTTTTAACAATATAATTATAATTGTATCATGCACAGTTTCTTATTGTGGCTAGTATACATACGGTGCCCAGGGGTGAATTTTCAATTATATATGTGAAATATTTTTCATTTTAATTCACGTACAATTCACATAAAACTATTTTTAAACGATTGCAATTGACACTTGATGAGGCAATGTAATTATAATTGGTTTTATATATTTGTGTTTGAAGATCAAAATCAACGTTTCCAACACGGATTGTGAACATTGATTTCACTTACACAATTAACTAATCAACTATTGTACACTATGCATGTATATGCAAAATAGTACCGTCCATTCGTTGGGGTTACGATGTCGCCCGAGTAAATAGTTATACTGCAATCTATCTTACTCACGGGTAGATTCCGCTTTCAGGGCCGAGGCATTTTGAGTCCAACGGGAACAAGTTCGATGACCGCAAGGCTTGTTTGTTACCCTGGGTGATAGGTCACAGTCGAGAGATCCGACAGATTCCTCCCGACCGATTCTATAAGTGGAGCAATCAAACAGTACGCATGCATACATTGAATATGCACAACATATTTCCACGAACGTGTTACACGCCACATCGCTTCGCAGAAGATAAATTTATGTGAGCAGCTAATAATCTCTTATTAAAATCGCGTAACTTTGTATTCAATCAATGCAGTTTTGTCGCTTGCAAAGCGCATGAGCATTACGTCTTATTTTGGTTGGATTTCTTCTCGGCCAAAGTTCTACCCGGTATATAGGCCTACAGTAATGTATCCCACACGCTCCTGCGAAACGACAACAAATACAGACCCAGCAGCGTGGGATGATTATCGTAACTGTTTATTATCTTAACTATCTTAGTTATGAAATACGCCTAAAAGAATGTGGTTTAACAACACTAGAGACCAGGAGATTGAGAGGAGATCAGATAGATGTGTTTAAAATTTTGAATGGTTATGAAAATATTGATAGAAATATTGGTTTCTCAGTTAAGAAAGAAAGAAGGACTAGAGGACATGAAGTCACATTAGTAAAGGAGCAATGTAGATTAGATATAAGAAAGTTCTAATTTTTACAAAGGACTGTAAATGAATGGAACAGATTATCTGCTGATTGTGTGGGTGCTAGTAGCGTGAATATGTTTAAAAATAAAATCGTCACATACCTCAGAAGGGCGGGATACCAGTAGATAAAAGGGTTGGACTCTCGATAAGCCAAAGGGCTTCCTTGTCCACCTGCCATCCAGAGTTAATTCTCTGGGTGGCAATCTTGTTAAATCTTGTTAAACTGTACATATACAATCAGAGTTATCTCCAAACTTCTTAGGAACTTTTTAGTTCCTTCAATCAGCGAAACACCAATCTTTAACTTCAAAGTCACTATATTCTACAAAACAGTAGATGTAATGAAATGTCCATATCAGGTCTGCAAGATCCGATTGATCTAGAGCCATAACCAAGTTATTTCCTATGTAATAAATGCTCTCCCTTTGGCTTGGTGATTTCTAGTAACGTCCAGCTGGCCATCAATGACACCGGATAGTCTATCTGTTGTAAATTTATGCTGGTCACTTCTCGTGGATACAATGAATCTTTGTATTCAACAACACACTCACCCACCATAACTTCAGCATGTAATTAATTTGGGGTTGAGTACTTAGTGTCATGGTGAGCAGTGCTGAATCAGTCGTGCGGATGTGGTACACAAATCGATTTCCAGGGATTGCCCTAGCACGTCTGAATAATTATCTCAGTTATTCATGCACTGGTACCGGTTTACTTTATTGAAATATCGGTGGCTCGCGATATATATATATATATATATGCATATATACTTATATATTTTGGTTACCCGTATTACAATAATTATTTATTATGTAAACTGTCATGTTTGATGTTAGATGCTGTTACACTCATGGTTTCAACAACCAGTTTTATATATTACGTAAACGAAACGCATGACAGATAGGATAATCGAGTTTGTTTGCTTACTCGCGTTACATTTATGAGAGGGTTTATCTGGATAGGAGCTACAACTCGGGAATGCACTCAAGTCATGTTCCTTTAGTAAAGCAAAGTTATACCCTTTCAAAGTGATGAATTAAATCCTTTAAAGCGCAACAGAATAGTAAATCACTTACATATTTGCATTAATAAATTAAGTGGACACACACACTATATACACACACACACACACACACACACACACACACACACACACACACACACACACACACACACACACACACACACACACACACACACACACACACACACATATATATATATAATTAGTATGTAAGGATAGTCATATCTTAAAAAATCATCGTATCTTAACAAAATATATATAAAAAAATGTATGTGATATACGCCCATTTTATGTCCAGTTGCTTAATGTTACATAACGTTACATAAATTGTCATCAAACGAAATCAGTTCTTAATTGTTCTGCCGGACACTGCAAAGTTTATATGGCGCAGTTGCATGGGAGCTACGCGCGCAAACTAAACCGAAGACTAGATCAAAGGGAGCAGCGTAAGCCGGCTGGGGTTGACTGATTGCGTAACTTAAACGCCTGCCGAGATGGTTGTCGAGTTCAACGGTTCATCAGATGATCAGCAGTAAGCGACATAAAATGAGTGGCTAATTATTTATTAGTCCCGATTATGTGCGATGTTGTGCGCGTCTCAGTTTCCACCCTTTATTGTAAAAAGTGCATATTACGGTGTCAAAATGTGTATGCCTTTCATAACGCGCAATAAGTTTGATTTGATGTGCCATATATAGTGTGCGTTGAACACAAAGAATACATTCTCATAAACCAAGGCTAATGGCCAATATACCAATACATAGCGTTTTGACAACAAATCTACATGAATTTATAACGTTTTAGAAATGTTGTTTATATTTCATTACATAACTTTGTATGTAACAATTAAAGTAACTGTGCCAAATGTACCGACATTCATCACAGTTTCTTGATAACGAATAATATACCTTGCAAAGCCCATTGACAGAATGCATGGGCCCGAATTAATATACACGTCGTAATAAGTATGTAGCGAAATTAAATAGTCTTTTCAAATGTTTTATTAATGCATTAATAAGTGATCAGATGGTATTTTTAGCTGGGGTATTGCCAAATACTGCGACTATTTAAGTAGTTATATTTGCAAGCATTTATTTACCCGCTAAGAAAGCGCGCAACACCGTTTTTATTATAAAATCATCGACAATCTGATAAAATGACTGTCGTCACTGCATGTTCGCCTAAAGCATTTCACAGCGCTGGATGTGTGGAAAGCACTGACACTTTTACAACTGTTTGAATCAACGCACTAAGCCAAACATGTGCTGTTTACAACCGTCTTCGGTTCTAGGTGTATCCAGCGTGTGACTGTCCCCATTCATTGCCGTAGCATGTGATTGTTTCAGGTAATTAGTTAATTGATTTAACATCGGTTTTGTGCATTAGTGACGGCTGCAGAAACTTACGCACAGCGTCCCGAAATGCATGGGCGTTCCCAGGAACTGTGGGGTGCATTATCCTAGCAGTGTCCAGCTTGTCGGCACATATTACAATTAAGTGAAAGGAAATACCACAGTGTTTCTCATAAAACAAAATCTTATTTGAGAACAGCAGTGATATATGAATGAGTTTCGATATTACAATAAGTAATTTTGGAAATAATAATTCGCAAACGCAAAATTATTAACCTTTTTTGAAAAGTCGTAATATTGTTTTGTTGTTAGGTCGCCAGTAATAGTTTAGATTTCAAATGTTATCTAAGTATAATCGGGCTAGCATAGGTATGTGTGTATGCAGGTATGTTAACGTTTTCCTCACAGACGCTTGCACCTCGGGCGCCAAATTTTCAAGGATTAATCTACGACCCCACGGATGTAACGTTCAGAGGGATGTCGGAATAAACGTTATAATTCGCAGCAATGTGCAACTGAGGCAAAACAACTGTATTGCCATTAAAGCTATTGTCACTTCGTATTTTGGACTGAGCCTATTTTGCGATAAAAATGGCACACTAAAAGCGGCACACTTAAACACTTATTTTACAAAACGCTCACGCTTTTGGGTCAGCAGGTTAAATACTGTTGGAATGCAGTTTTAACAGAGCTGATTAAACAACGCGCACGACTATCACTTATGAAATACAAAGTCATCTCGTCAGAGGACGGGTATTTTTGCTAGTATTTTTAACACATGCATTTTACGTTTCCTTCCTGTTATCAGTGTAGTTACTGTAGGCCTGTCTTCATGTTACGTTTCCTTCCTGTTAACAGTGTAGTTACTGTAGGCCTGTCTTCTTGTTACGTTTCCTCCCTGTTATCAGTGTAGTTACTGTAGGCCTGTCTTCATGTTACGTTTCCTCCCTGTTATCAGTGTAGTTACTGTAGGCCTGTCTTCATGTTACGTTTCCTCCCTGTTATCAGTGTAGTTACTGTAGGCCTGTCTTCATGTTACGTTTCCTCCCTGTTATCAGTGTAGTTACTGTAGGCCTGTCTTCATGTTACGTTTCCTCCCTGTTATCAGTGTAGTTACTGTAGGCCTGTCTTCATGTTACGTTTCCTCCCTGTTATCAGTGTAGTTACTGTAGGCCTGTCTTCATGTTACGTTTCCTCCCTGTTATCAGTGTAGTTACTGTAGGCCTGTCTTCATGTTACGTTTCCTCCCTGTTATCAGTGTAGTTACTGTAGGCCTGTCTTCATGTTACGTTTCCTCCCTGTTATCAGTGTAGTTACTGTAGGCCTGTCTTCATGTTACGTTTCCTTCCTGTTAACAGTGTAGTTACTGCAGGCCTGTCTTCATTTTACGTTTCCTTCCTGTTATCAGTGTAGTTACTGTAGGCCTGTCTTCATGTTACGTTTCCTTCCTGTTAACAGTGTAGTTACTGTAGGCCTGTCTTCATTTTACGTTTCCTTCCTGTTATCAGTGTAGTTACTGCAGGCCTGTCTTCATTTTACGTTTCCTCCCTGTTAAAAGTGTAGTTACTGTAGGCCTGTCTTCATGTTACGTTTCCTCCCTGTTATCAGTGTAGTTACTGTAGGCCTGTCTTCATGTTACGTTTCCTCCCTGTTATCAGTGTAGTTACTGTAGGCCTGTCTTCATTTTACGTTTCCTCCCTGTTATCAGTGTAGTTACTGGAGGCCTGTCTTCATTTTACGTTTCCTTCCTGTTATCAGTGTAGTTACTGTAGGCCTGTCTTCATGTTACGTTTCCTTCCTGTTAACAGTGTAGTTACTGTAGGCCTGTCTTCATTTTACGTTTCCTTCCTGTTATCAGTGTAGTTACTGCAGGCCTGTCTTCATTTTACGTTTCCTTCCTGTTATCAGTGTAGTTACTGCAGGCCTGTCTTCATTTTACGTTTCCTCCCTGTTATCAGTGTAGTTACTGTAGGCCTGTCTTCATTTTATGTTTCCTCCTTGTTATCGGTGTAATTACTGCAGGCCTGTCTTTATTTTACGTTTCCTCCCTGTTATCGGTGTAGTTACTGTAGGCCTGTCTTCATTTTACGTTTCCTCCCTGTTATCGGTGTAGTTACTGTAGGCCTGTCTTCATTTTACGTTTCCTCCCTTTTATCGGTGTAGTTACTGTAGGCCTGTCTTCATTTTACGTTTCCTCCCTGTTATCAGTGTAGTTACTGGAGGCCTGTCTTCATTTTACGTTTCCTTCCTGTTATCAGTGTAGTTACTGCAGGCCTGTCTTCATTTTACGTTTCCTCCCTGTTATCAGTGTAGTTACTGCAGGCCTGTCTTCATGTTACGTTTCCTTCCTGTTATCAGTGTAGTGACTGCAGGCCTGTCTTCATTTTACGTTTCCTCCCTGTTATCAGTGTAGTTACTGCAGGCCTGTCTTCATTTTACGTTTCCTTCCTGTTATCAGTGTAGTTACTGCAGGCCTGTCTTCATTTTACGTTTCCTCCCTGTTATCAGTGCAGTTACTGCAGGCCTGTCTTCATTTTACGTTTCCTTCCTGTTATCAGTGTAGTTACTGTAGGCCTGTCTTCATTTTACGTTTCCTTCCTGTTATCAGTGTAGTTACTGCAGGCCCGTCTTCCTTTTTTGTGTAGTTTGTACACACAAAATTGTTTCTTCTATGCATTGCATCTAAATTCTATCTCTTTAGATGGAAATAATGTTGATGTGCATACGGTATCTCTTCCTAACACTACTTGTGGTGTGACATCATCAAACAACTGTGTCAATATGCGGACATCTGATTAAGTGTGACGTTTTTGTAACTCCATCAGTATATGCATTTAAACAGTGTTTGGTGTCTGCTTATAACTTACATCTGAATATGATTTAACCCGTTGAAATGTCAAGTTATTAAAAGTGGCAATGTTCTTTATTGCCCATTATACATTGCTGATGTACGAATTTAAAATTTGCTCAAAAATTAATAGGAAATGCCAGAACAACATTGACCTTCGCGATGCGACAAAACAAACATGGCAAACAACGCCGACGTCAACGCGAGTGTCAGTGAGCATATCATAAACATAAATATAATTGTCTAATAATACATACATCTGAACCATGTAGTTTGCATGTACACCATTTTTCACAGAAAGGCTGCGTACAACAGTTGTCGAATACAACAGAGATGTGACGTTTGACCGAAGTCCCCAGTTCCAGTGTGTGAATGTGTGTGTGTGTGATACGAGGTCCCCAGTTGCAGTCTTCAGAGGTGCATTTCTAACTTCATTGATGTGGCTTAATTTGAACGCAAGTAAAAAATGTGCTTACAGTAAGCGCTATTTGTCAAATAAACTACCATACGGTTAAACAGTGAGCTGGCCAACTCATGTATTTTATAGGTCCCCAGTTACCACTACAAATATATTAGAGTCCCCAATTGGGTCTTTATACTCACATATGTGTGTGTGTGTGTGTGTGTGTGTGTGTGTGTGTGTGTGTGTGTGTGTGTGTGTGTGTGTGTGTGTGTGTGTGTGTGTGTGTGTGTTTGTCTGTGTGTGTGTGAGTGCTTTATTTTCAAATTTTATGTTGTTTTACGTGTACTTTGGCTGTAATTTCTATATCGTATATTTGTTTCAGCCTGTTTCATATTAAGCTGTAGTTTCATTTATTCCCTCCCGATCTCAGAGCTTTCTTTTAAAAAATTATGTATTTTTATGTTCCCTACTGTGAATTATTTCTTCACTTTGCCTAAATCTCTACGGGTTGAATTGTCTTTTCTCTGTTAACCCAACCACTGTAGTAGTTTCACGTAAGTGTGATAAAACATGAATTAATGTTCTGTAAAATTGAGAACAGGGGTCAACTATTAGATGACACCATGTTAGTCATAACACTCTGTGTATTTGTCGTTGTAGTGTCGTGTCACCCACCTACATCCACTTGTGAAAGGCGCCACTCCGATGATATACGATACCAAATAATCACACGATTCCCGACGCCGAACTGCATAGACAGCGCAATTCGATGTTTTTGTTATCACAAGGAGTTCGACGACAATCATGAAGAAGTCGTCAGCTATACTCGTGGCTTTATTTGAAGCTGTTGCCGTTGTCATTGTTATAGCAATAGTGGTGGTGGTGGTGGTGTTTTCGGCTAAGAAAATCCCACGTAGCGAACCGCCGGTGAAGCCTGACCACGCTTCTGATAAACATGTCGACTTTCCGTCCCCGAAGACGTGGTGGGCGAAGAGGATCTCGTCCGACCTGTACACGGCCGGCCGTCTGACGGAGAGGCAGATCAAGTACGCGGCCGACACCGGCTTCGGCACGATCATCTCCTTAGTCGACTTCACAGACAGCTACAACATGGAGGCTGACCGAGTGCTCAGCACGACGCAGAGCAAAGACTTTGTTGAGAAAGTGGTGGGAATGACCTACGAAGTACTGGTGCACTCCGATGCCGAGGTCCCAACTAAGGCAGCAGTCGACAAGTTCACCGTCCTTATGGCCAAGTTACCTAAGCCGGTCGTGCTGCACTGCATGACGGGACTGAGAAGCAGCGTGATAGCCCTACTCTATCTCCATCAAACTATTGGCCTGAGTAGCCGGGAAATCTACAGTCGCGGCGCCCAGCTCGGCTACCCCTTCGCCTCGAAGGACACGTACGTCGATTTGATCACGTCCATCACGGGCGAGCCGCTGATGGCCGACCCGCCCATGCCAGACGGAACGCTGCACCACTGGATGCATGACTACTGGCTCATCAAACCCGTCTACAAGAACTGGTATATCACTGGACAGATTCAGTCGAACTACGTCGGCGATTTGGCTTCTATGGGAATTGATATCGTTATCAACTGCAGACAGAGAGCTACGTCACAGGTACATCTGAACATTCATGATACATATTCAACATAATTGTTGTAAACTAAGATTCAAACAGTTTAATTCTGATCCAGAAGACAGACCTATGTGCACCTGGTACTATAAACAGCTTCCCTGCAGGTTGGTGCATCCACAAGATCCGTAAGAAGAGTATTTAACAACTTAGTCTTAATAATAAAAATTTATATAAAATTGTAATTGATCATGTTAATCAATACTATCAAATAAAATTGACCACAGGAAGAAGTTGCTTTGATAAACGTTAGAGACAACACAGGCACATATGTGGGCACCGGTCGCCAATCGACGGAGCGGCTGCTGGCGGCACGCATCGACCCAGCAAGGCGGAACGAATACATCTCGTCACACTCGACGGTCAACTACGAGCGAGAGAACAGCCTCGAGTATGGAGACAACATTGGGTACAACGCAACTTTGGAGAAACACGACATGGAAAGCAAGAACTTGAGGTATTGCCAGACTCCGCCACTTGACCAAAAACCCGGTGAGTTGTAAATTGCGCAAAAACTTGAGTTACTAACACAAATGCATGATTATATATCATGTATCGCCAGCAATATCTATATATAATTTGTAATAATTTAACTTTTCAGTGAATTAATATGTGATAACATTGAACTATTTATTTTGATAATTAACGTTTTCGCTTAACTATTACAACAAAACATTGTGATATTTTATACATTTGATTACAATAATCATCGCAGTGTCTGTCTGTCTATCTGTCTGTCTGTCTGTCTGTCTGTCTGTCTGTCTTTCTGTCTGTCTGTCTGTCTGTCTGTCTGTCTGTCTGTCTGTCTGTCTGTCTGTCTGACTGTCTTTCTGCCTGACTGTTTGTCTGTATGTGTGCGTGGTGTGTGTGTGTGTTTGTGGATGTGTGTGTGTATGTGTGTGTATGTATGTGTGTATGTTTGTATGTGTGTGTATGTATGTGTGTATGTTTGTATGTGTTTGTGTGTGTATGTATGTATGTATGTATGTATGTATGTATGTATGTATGTATGTATGTATGTATGTATGTATGTATGTATATATGTATGTATGTGTGTATGTGTGTGTATGTTTGTATGTGTGTGTGTGTATGTATGTATGTATGTATGTAAGTATATATGTATGTATGTATGTATATATATATATGTATGGCTCTATCTGTTTTCAACATGTGGATATTACAACATGTGTGAGGCTTATTAGCCAGGTATTACAAAATGACAGTTTATTTTATGTGCGTTGTAGGATTTTAAAAACTTATTCTCACAACACAGTAATCTGTATTAGACATCGTGTATACAGTTTGTTGATATATATCTTCTATTTTTATTTTCACAAATTCCCAGGAATGAAGGGCGTTTACACACGGGCTTCGATCGAGGCGTCCATGTCTACGTGGCTGGCTGCGGGAAAGGAATCTACTGTCTGCGTTCATTCGCAGTCGGGATACCGAGCAGGTAAACACAACATGGCTGTAGTCCTAGGTTCTTTCATTTAACGTACATTTGGCTTTACCCTTGCCCTACATATTTACCAAATACCACGGTTTAATCGTTAGTCGTAACCATTACAAAATCGACGTGATTTTATTACAGAATCTGTATACAAACTTAACGCAATATGTGTAAATTCTGAAAGAAAATCGGGTGCAATAAGTGTTTCTATTACGCGTACAATCATTTGTTTATTTAGGTTCCACATTGCCCAACAGTTATTGTCCTAACGTAATGTTACGTATGTACCGCTTGCAGTAATCGTCGCTCTGGTCTCGGCTGCCCGGCAGTACGGCCTAGACAGCGCATGGGCCGTAGAACGAGCGAGTCAACTCGGCTACCCATTCGACCAGGAGCCGGGGCAGCCCGTCGTGAAACTCTTCAGAGATCTTCTCCCATCCAAAAACTTCCCTACTCCGAAGACGTGGTGGGCGAAGAGGATCTCGTCCGACCTGTACACGGCCGGCCGTCTGACGGAGAGGCAGATCAAGTACGCAGCCGACGCCGGCTTCGGCACCATCATCTCCTTAGTCGACTTCACAGACAGCTACAACATGGAGGCTGACCGAGTGCTCAGCACGACGCAGAGCAAAGACTTTGTTGAGAAAGTGGTGGGAATGACCTACGAAGTACTGGTGCACTCCGATGCCGAGGTCCCAACTAAGGCAGCAGTCGACAGGTTCACCGTCCTGATGGCCAATGTACCTAAACCGGTGCTGTTGCACTGCATCACGGGATTGAGAAGCAGCGTGATAGCCCTCCTCTACCTTAACCAGACCATCGGAATGAGTAGCCGGGATATCTACAGTCGCGGCGCCCAGCTCGGCTACCCCTTCGCCTCGAAGGGCAAGTACGTCGATCTAATCACGTCCATCACGGGAGAGCCGCTGATGGCCGACCCGCCCATGCCAGACGGAATGCTGCACCACTGGATGCACGACTACTGGCTCATCAAACCCGTCTACAAGAACTGGTATATCACTGGACAGATTCAGTCCAACTACGTCAGCGATTTGGCTTCTATGGGAATTGGTGTCGTCATCAACTGCAGACAGACAGCTGATTCACAGGTAAGCCTAAACTTAAACTTTACCGATATATTATTTACTAACATAATTGAAGTATTTATTAAATAAACAGTTTCAATCAACAGTTTCAAACACGTTGAGTGAAATTACTATTTAATGGATCGTAGTAGTCACTACTGTAAATCTACGAGTAAATGTATTACAGGAAGAAGTTGCTTTGATAAACGTCAGAGACAACACAGGCACATACGTGGGCACCGGTCGACAGTCGACGGAGCGGCTGCTGGCCACACACATCGACCCAGCCAGGCGGAACGAATACATATCGCCAAACTCGACTGTCAACTACGAGAAAGAGAACAGCCTCGAGTACGGAGACAACATTGGGTACAACGCAAATGTTGAGAAAAACGACATGGAGAGCAAGAACTTGAGCTATCACCAAACACCTCCAGATAACCCAAAACATGGTGATTTGACTGTTTTCAAACACGTCAGCTTGTCTTTTGATCGTTTGCTTTTTCGTGGCACAGATAATAGGAAAATAACGCTCCGTTCAAGTTACCAATGTAGTTTTGATAAACAATATCGATCCACACATGAAAAACCATGTTCGTCTAGCACATAAATATATTGTCAAACTGTTCCCTGTACTTCCATGTGTTAGACCACATAATGCACTTTAAAAAAACGAAGTGTATTTATAATATTTGCGTTCACATTTGTATACACAAATGCAATATGTTCTTTAAAATCCCGGGGTGTAATCATGGCCAGAGTGGTCACGACTTAACTCAACTTGCTGTCGCCACGGCGCGGTCACCTAGTACAAATGACCTAATGAAAATGTTGCGGACGACTAGGTTCTTGCGCAAACGTCATCAACTTTGAATTTGGTACAATCGTGAAGCTTTTAAAGTTAATATCACTGTCTTACAGTTGTGGTCTACATTTCGCAGTAATCGTCCTTGACAGCCAGCTGTGTTGAAGAAATGTGCTTTGTATATTATAAATGATGATTTTCAGGCATGAAAGGGGTATACACAGCGACATTATTGAACATCTACATGTCTACGTGGCTTGCTGCAGGAAAGGACACGTTTGTTTGTGTTCATTCTCAGTCCGGATACCGAGCAGGTAAATACAAAACGTATGTCGTTGTAGGTCTTAAACTTAAGATACATTCGGGAGTACGCCGTCACACTATAAGATGGTTGTGAGCCAACTGTCACGATTTACTCGTAACTCTTAACAACGAGTAAGCGTTGTGTTACATAATTTATACACCATAAAATATGGGTCAATAATATACAAAATGCTTAAAGTTCCGCTTCTTTTTACACGTACCTAAATTTGAATATCTATATTTTACACTGTCCTGTATTCATTGTCCTGTCATTACGCCATAATATGTGTCACTTGCAGTGATCGTCGCCCTTGTTTCACCCGCCTGGCAGTACGGCATAGACAGCGCGAGGGCCGTAAACACAACACTAATGTTTTCGAAGTCCTTTCAATTTAACACACAATTGACATTAGCCTGTCGGAAAACACTGATGTCAAATCGTTTCGTTTACACGTGCGTCCTGCGCATTATCTGAAAGTTATATTTGTTTCAACAATAATGTTTGTTGATAAAGAGCCGGATCAAAAACAGACAGCTTTAATTGCATATCTCCAGTAATATAATATTAACTGATCGACCCGTTGCTCTTCTGCAGCTATCATTGTCAATTAAGTGCTCGTAGTTCGTTATTGTTACTACCTTTTCGATCGGCATATTATAACAAAAACGGTACCAGTGACATAATAATAATATCGCAGTATCTGAAAATCGATTTATTACAACATCAGCTGTTTTAGTAAACAATTATCCGTATTACAAAATCAGCGTGGTTATATTAAAAAATCAGTACATAATACATTTTTACTAAAAATTTCCCACCAAAATGTTCCTGTCGTAAGGATATGTGTCTGCCATTTACAGTGATCGTCGCCCTGGTCTCGGCTGCCCGGCAGTACGGCCTGGACAGCGAGTGGGCCGTAGAACGAGCGAGTCAACTCGGCTACCCATTCGACGAGGAGCCGGGGCAGCCCGTCGTGAAACTCTTAAGAGATCTTCTCCCGTCCAAAAACTTCCCTTCTCCGAAGACGTGGTGGGCGAAGAGGATCTCGTCCGACCTGTACACGGCCGGCCGTCTGACGGAGAGGCAGATCAAGTACGCGGCCGACGTCGGCTTCGGCACCATCATTTCCTTAGTCGACTTCACAGACAGCTACAACATGGAGGCTGACCGAGTGCTCAGCACGACGCAGAGCAAAGACTTTGTTGAGAAAGTGGTGGGAATGACCTACGAAGTACTGGTGCACTCCGATGCCGAGGTCCCAACTAAGGCAGCAGTCGACAGGTTCACCGTCCTGATGGCCAAGGTACCTAAGCCAGTCGTGTTGCACTGCATGACGGGACTGCGAAGCAGCGTGATAGCCCTACTCTATCTCCATCAAACTATTGGCCTGAGTAGCCGGGAAATCTACAGTCGCGGCGCCCAGCTCGGCTACCCCTTCGCCTCGAAGGACAAGTACGTCGATTTGATCACGTCCATCACGGGCGAGCCGCTGATGGCCGACCCGCCAATGCCAGACGGAACACTGCACCACTGGATGCACGACTACTGGCTCATCAAGCCCGTCTACAAGAACTGGTATATAACTGGACAGATTCAGTCGAACTACGTAAACGATTTGGTTTCTATGGGAGTTGAAGTCGTCATTAACTGCAGACAGACGGCTGCTTCTCAGGTACGGTAGAATATTCTGAACAAATATCAAACCTGGTTATTTTAAGTCATTTATTAACATTAGAACTGCATCATTCTGTTCCAAAATAGCAACGGGAATTAAATTCCATAAATAACGGCATTACATTTGGAGTCCTGGAGTGCAAGTTGTTACTGGTAGTTCATTTAACATTCTGAAGACACGTCCAAACCATTGCCGCCTCCCCTTTTTGTAGATATTAGAAATGCTCTCGTGTTTTGTAGGTTTTTTTGGAGTTCGGTGTTGGAGAATGTTCCTTTAGCAGGTTTTATTGAAACTGCTTTGTTTATTAATACATCGTTGTTTCATGCGTCAGCACTGCAGGCAGTATAATACTATTGGGAAGAACATGTTTGAGTAATTTCTGAGTTTAATGTTTCGGGATTCCTTTGGCGATATTCAATATGAGATATGTACCCAGTTGTATGTTGATGTTGCGTAGATGTTTTCATTTGTTCCTCACCCTTTTCCGAAGTACGTTTTTTTGGGTGGAGTATCCTAGCTATTTGTGAGTTTATCAGCGTCGCGTTGATCTTCAAGCTTGCTATGTGCAATAAGGGATAGTGTATTATCTACTTTCCACCAAATTGCATTTACTTATTTTCCCATGAGTTTTGATAACCTTTGCACACAATGAAATTCCGTTCTGGATGCTTTGTGTTTCCCAAAACGAGAAGGTGACTTTTAGTTATATTTAAAACAATGTACTATTACTTTTCTAATTAATATTTAACTGGCAAATTTGATCAATTCTTTTAAACCAACTTAACTTGATTGCAGGAAGAAGTCGTTTTGATTAACGTCAGAGACAAAACTGGCACATACGTCGGGGCCGGTCGACAGTCACCAAAACGATTGCGGGCCTCATGCCTCGACCCAACCAAACCGAACCGATACGTCTCGTCACACTCTACGGTCAACTTCGAGCATGAAAACAGCCTCGAGTACGGAGACAACATTGGGTACAATGAAACTTTGGAGAAACACGACATGGAGAGCAAGAACTTGAGCTATCACCAGACACCTCCACATATCTCCAAACACGGTAAGTAGATTATTTGTGAAATTTCTTAATCGACACTTCAACGTTTCCATCCCGAGCCATAGCTAATGCGAATAAAAAGGTAAGTTCTTATATATCGCAGTAACCAGTCATCAGGACTGCTCAAAGCGCTTTACACTTTACTCCCTGGCAGACCTGTTCAATCGAACACCATCTCGACTTCTCTGGGAAGCATCCAGCCACGCTGCAATTAATGCGCGAAGACAATTCGTACACAAATGATCATCCACTGCCTATAGCCAGGTATTCATTCATACAGCTGAGTGAACTGAAGCAATGTAGAGTAAACGAACTTGCCCAAGGTTCGACACCGCCGCACGGGATTCGAACCCGGATTACGGAATATATATGTAGCCAAATAGGATCTTCTCTAGGAAAGACGGTCATCTTGTATTGTCATATCTCTCACTATTGTGTCTTTCTGACCAGATTTGCGTATTACATCATTGTTCATGTGTCTGTTTTACACTCAATATCGAGTAATTTCTTTTGTGTGACTTTTTAACCAAAACGCATTTTGCTTTGGAGCTTCTGTAATTAATCGTGTTACGATTAGTTCAACTTAGGCCGAATTTAAGAAAACATTTACGTGAATATAATACTTTGTCTGGCAATTACTGTAATATGCAATATATTTTGCATTTGAAATGTACATGGGAAACATTCAAATTAATGTAACATTGTTGAATATAAATGAATATGCATGTTAATACTTTGTCTATGCAAATTGTTTCGTGTCGCACTTCATCTGTACGTTCGTGTACAGTCTGTTTCAATTTATGCATTAAATTTTGTCTTGCCTTTCTATCTGTCTGTCTATATGTCCGTCAGTCCGTCCGTCCGTATGTCTGTCTATCTGTCTGTATGTCTGTCTGTCTGTCTGTCCGTTCGTATGTCCGTCTGTCTGTCTGTCTGTCCGTCCGTCCGTATATATGTCTGTCTGTCTGTCTGTATGTCTGTCTGTCTGTCTGTCTGTCTGTCTGTCTGTCTGTCTGTCTGTATGTATGTATGTCTGTCTGTCTGTCCCTCCGTATGTCCGTCTGTCTCTCTGTCCGTCCGTCCGTCCGTCCGTCCGTCCGTCCGTCCGTCCGTATGTCTGTCTGTCTGTATGTCTGTCTGTCTGTCTGTCTGTCTGTCTGTCTGCCTGTCTGTCTCTCTGTCTGTCTGTCTCTCTCTCTGGCTGTTTGCATGTATGTCTGTCTGCCTGCCTGCCTGTCTGGCTGTCTGTCTGTCTGTATGTCTGTCTGTCAGTCTGGCTGTCTGTCTGGCTGTTTGCATGTATGTATGTCTGCCTGCCTGTCTGACTGTCTGTCTGTATGTCTGCCTGCCTGTATGTATATCTGTCTGTCTGTCTGTCTGTCTGTCTGTCTGTCTGTCAGTCTGTCTGTCTGTCTGTCTGTCTGTCTGTCTGTCTGTCTGTCTGTCTGTCTGTCTGTCTGTCTGTCTGTCTGTCTGTCTATCTGTCTGTCTGTCAATGTTTCTGTCTGTCCGCATGTGTGCTTGTCTGACTGGTTGCGTGTGTATTTATTTATTAGTCTGTCTCCGCATTCCATGTTAACGGATGTTGAAGAGTTTAAAATATATATATATCTGTAAATGGCTATATACGGATGTATTGCTGACTTTTTTTATTTGAATAATTCTCAGGTATTACTAACTTTTTTGTTTGAATAATTCTCAGGCATGACCGGGATGTACACCGCGTCTTCGATCAAGGCCTATCTGCCCGCGTGGCTCGCTGCAGGGAAGGTCGCTACTGTGTGTGTTCATTCGCAGTCGGGATACCGTGCAGGTAAACACAACACTAATGTTTTCGAAGTCCTTTCAACTTAACACACAACTGACAGTAGCCTGTCGGAAAACACTGGTGTCAAATCGTTTCGTTTACACGTGCGTCCTGCGCATTATCTGAAAGTTATATTTGTTTCAACAATAATGTTTGCTAATAAAGAGCCGGATCAAAAACCGACAGCTTTAATTGCATATCTCCAGTAATATAATATTAACTGATCGACCCGTTGCTCTTCTACAGCTATCATTGTCAAATAAGTACTCTTTTTTGTCAACATTATTTGAGAGTTCGTTAGTGTTATTACCTTTTCGATCGGCATATTATTACAAAAACGGTACCAGTGACATAATAATAATATCGCAGTGTCTGAAAATCGATTTATTACAAAATCAGATGTTTTAGTAAACAATTATCCGTATTACAAAATCAGCGTGGTCATATTACAAAATCAATACATAATACATTTTTACTCTAAATTTCCCACCAAAATGTTCCTGACGTAAGGATATGTGTCTGCCATTTGCAGTGATCGTCGCCCTGGTCTCGGCTGCCCTACAGTACGGCCTGGACAGCGCGTGGGCCGTAGAACGAGCGAATCAACTCGGCTACCCGTTCGACAACGAGCCGGGGCAGCCTGTCGTGAAACTCTTCAGAGAGCTACTCCCGTCCAAGAATTGATTCGCCATACCACAAATCGGCGAATGTGAGAACATGTACGATTGCGATTCAGACCGGATTCCAGCATTTCACTGACAAAGTCGCAAAAATTGATCATTTCAGGATCAATTCTCCTTTCCATTAAATGAAGAAACATGGACGTATTTCATCAAGTGGACTCGGGAAATCGTCCTTTGAAGAGGACGGGTGATATCCTCTGCCTGTCAAACACCAAGACAGAAGATGGTCAAACACAGAATACCTTCTAAATAAAATGCGTACTTTGTTAGCTAATTAATTGAAAGTGCTTATGTGTATCTCCGTAACGAAATTAATTCCACCTTTTGAAAGAGACTTCAGGACCGGTGATTCAAACTAGACCTAGCCACATTATGCTAACTCTCAAAGTAGGAATGCAAAACAATAAATATTAATGTATGGTTGTTACGTTCCTGCCTAACAGTAGTTATGCATTAATCGAAGTTGTCCACATTGTTAATGTCAGGTGTAATTGACATGCGATTTTTACTAACAAATTAACGGGTTACCCTGACTGCGAACAGACATTGGTGAGATATCACAGAAGGATTACTAGCAAACTGTCCAGTTTGTAGATGATGATCTTGTAAGTTTTATCTCTTATGTATTACACCAATAACTCGGATGCATGGTGGAGGTGGTAGTCCATGACCCACAGTAGTTGGCTATAATTGTGTCATTGTCGGAATGTAAGACATTTGACAACACCTTAGACGAAAGACTGATACAGTTGGACATATTGAGTCATTCTTCTCGTACTCTGAGATCTAATTTACTCCTAGTCGTTGTAATACTTTGGTGCATCTGGTGATGTATTTTTCGAGAAATACTTCTTAAAAATAAGACGTACCGTGGTGTGTGTATGCTCCCGCTACTGACAGAGAATAGTTCAACGAGGCGCGAAGCCATCTATATACATGAATGTCATAAATATTGTATAATGTTAACCATGTTCTTAATTTAGATAATGTTTTTGATATAATATATATTACGTTCAAACTAATGTTAATGATGTTATGTATGCCAAAATTATATATTGCATACACAAATGCAGGAAATCGTTGCTATGTACATGGGAGTCTGTGTTCGCGCGAATAAAGACAATAATGATATGTTATTAATGAGTGCTTCTAATACTGTCTGATTTGCACACGAACTGCTTTGACCTTTGTAACGTAACGTGATGTGATATCACATAGAATGCTACTACACAATAACAGTGGTATCAAATATGATAGTCTGAAAAATGATACCCACCGGACGATTAACTTGTGCTACGATTCGGTGTCCAAAGCTTATAGGTCTATAGCCAAGCCACGGATCGGCGACGCCGCTCACAATACGGCTCACTTGGTTCCTAATTACAGTTGTCTTCTGAAGCGTGCTAAATGTGTTGAAAGATAGGTCAAGGTGTGGAATGAAGACAGATAGCTAGACTACATGGCTGTTTTGACTGTGCTAACTGGGATGTTTTTTCGGGATTCCCGTGATAACCTGGATGAACTTACCGACGTTGTGACCAGTTACATTTTTTTCTGTGTTGACACTGTTACAATCGTAAAGAAGTGCAAAGTATGCCGTAACAACAAACCTTGGGTTTCTAAACAACTGAGAAAAGGTATTGAATGTCAAGAAAAGGGCTTACGTTCAGGCAAACTTAGCTGGACGAAGGGAAGTTCAAAGCAGTGTCAGATCAGAAATTAGGAAAGCAAGAGAGAGCTATCAACACAAAATAGAACTTAAGTTAAAAACAGGTGATATGAGAACAGTCTGGGAAGGCTTTAAGACTACGAGTGACATGCAGCGATATAGACAGAATTCCAATCGCTTATCTCCCTTGGGAGGTAATTAAAGATGAGGGAGTCTTTGCAGAGGATATGAATTCTTTCTACTCTTGTATTGACACACACGATTTCCGCTGTGTCATTGACGACATTAGAAGTTCAACCAAGTTAGATCGTGAACTAGAAATTGGAAAAGAAGATGTGTTGAGAGTATTCCAGTGTACAGATGTGAGGAAAAGTCCTGATGGCATTTCCGCTTAGGTTTTGAAGCATTGTGCCATTCAGTTGTCTGGCATCTTCCACTTTATCTTCCAAGCCTCTCTTACCTCACAGAAAATCCCTATTTTGTGGAAAACGTCAACTACTGTCCGTGCCCCAAATACATCTCGCCCCGCCGGCCCAACTGATTTTCGTCCAGTAGCGTTGACGTCGCACGTAATGAAGAGTTTTGAAAAAATTGTTAAACCCGTGATCATGAACCGAACGGTCCATCTCCTAGACCCTCTGCAGTTTGCATATCGGCCTCCCATAGGGGTGGAGGATGCAGTCGCTACTCTGCTAAACCTTGTACTCTGTCATCTTGAGAAGGCCATAACCCACGCCAGAGTTCTTTCCCTTGATCTGAGTTCTGCTTTTAACACTCTGCAGCCTCACCAGCTTTTTCACAAACTTATTTATTGGTTTAAACTTGAGTCTGATTTGGCCCTATGGGTGCTTAGTTTTTTGATGGGCAGAACCCAAAAGGTTCGTGTGAATAACACCATGTCTAGTGTGAAGGTTGTGTCCACTGCCCCCCCCCCCAAGGATGTGTTTTATCCGCCCTGCTGTGTATTCTGTATACTAATGAGTGCAGGAGCACCCATTCCAATAGGTTATTTATTAATTTCTCAGATGACACAGCTATACCCAGTTTACTGTTCAACGATGAGCTTGGCCGCGGTCCTAATGACTTTGTTGAATGGTGTGATAAGTCGTATCTGTGCTTAAATGATTTTAAATGATACATCTCCCTGACGCCTCTTCTGAGCCAAACTTGTTGTGTGTGCGTGTAGTTGTAGTTATACTGTTGATATCAGGGTTATGTGTGCTAGTGTGCGCACACTATTTAGCAGTGTTAGTGATGATGACATTTATTTATATTTATTTACTACATGCATATACATTATATATATATTATCCGTGATGCAACGATCAATATTATGCGATTAGGTTTATTACTATTATATTTTAGACACAGCTTTTAATTATGTATTTACTTGGTTTTATGGTCGCTGCACACAAACTTCCCTTCATGGACGTACAATAAAGTATTATTGTATTGTATTGGAATATATATGTGTATATATACATCTGTGTGTGTGCGTGTGTGCGTGTGTGCGTGCGTGCGTGTGTGCGTGCTTGATTGCGTGCGTGCGTGCGTGCGTGCGTGCGTGCGTGGAAAAGGGGTACATTGTCCATACTAGAATATGTGAAAAATAACTCGCTTACGTGGGGGTTAAATACATCAGAACACACCGTCGTCATGGTTGGCCGGCGATGACCAGTGGTCAGACTGGTATCGACAGGTGCACGCCCACAGAAGCAGCCTGGATGTGTGCAGTGTGTGTTATGTTATACGTGGTATTCGGAAATAACGATTTCTTAAATTGTTCTCAGCGACCGTGTATAAACTAGGTCACCCCGGCTGCGGTTCTGCAAGCAGCCAGGGCTAGTCTTTGAAATTTCGACCTGTACCTACATTGAGTTCTATTTTGACCATGATTCTGAGAACTGTTGAATGGTGACAGACCGTGGCTGCCCAACTATAATATAGGGACCGTGTGATCACTTGAACTGTTATACTGCACTACTGAACGACGCTGGTGTGGCCATGCATATTTGGCATATTATTAACAATATCAAATACATTTCTAGAACGAGTACATCTGACGTGCAGAACTTTGGTATTTTAAATAAAAAATGATACTTATCTACTGTTTTGCCTGTATGTTGCACAACATTGAATAGCCATCTTGTTATATGCACGCACACACGCACGCACGCACACACGCACACACGCACACACACACACACACACACACACACACATTCATACGCCAAATCTGCCACGCTCACTGTAATTGCAAGAGATCTGTTATGTGTGGCATCACATGTATCCGAAATGATAATGACATAGATAATAGACGCATAACTCACGGACACCTAAGTAAATTCTGCACGTGTGATGTATTTCTTTATATGGGCACTTAATAAGTAATTGTTACACTTTCGAGGGGATTGAATTGTGCATATAGAGACATCAAGGAAAATAAGAAGGCAGTCATCCAGTCATTTTTTAAAGTGATTGCCATAGATTGAGGTTTTGTAATTCATAAGTCTGAATTACCGCAACACGTGTAATTGCAATTTATATATACAGCGTGTAGCAATTTGTGAAAACAAGGTTGATTCAATCGCATGTAGTTTGCAACTTTGCATGCAACACGTATTTTACTAATTAGCCATATAACTGTCCGCTACTTGCAGTTTCTGGTGACTAAATGTAACGATTGATTATCATCTAGAGCAGAAAACCGCCGTGGCAAGTGAAAAAGGAAACTCCGCCATAACCCACGCCAGAGTTCTTTCCCTTGATCTGAGTTCTGCATTTAATACTCTGCAGCCTCACCAGCTTTTTCACAAACTTATTTATCGGTTTAAACTTGAGTCTGACTTGACCCTATGGGTGCTTAGTGTTTTGATGGGCAGACCCCAAAAGGTTCGTGTGAATAACACCATGTCTAGTGCGAAGGTTGTGTCCACTGGCTCACCCCAAGGATGTGTTGTGTCCCCCCTGTTGTACATTTTGTACACTAATGATTACAGGAGTACCCATCCAAATAGGTTCTTTGGTAATTTCTCAGATGACACAGCTTTAGTCAATTTACTGTTTAACGAAGAGGTTGGCCACGGTCCTGTTGTCGATTACTCGTAATCTGTGCTTAAATGCTTTTAAATGGTACATCTCTCTGACGCCTCTTCTGAGCCAAACCTTCACGGGACTACAATAAAGTATTATTGTACTGTATTGTAATATATATATATATATATATGTGTGTGTGTGTGTATATATATACATTTATGTGTGTGTGTGTGTGCGTGCGTGCGTGCGTGCGTGCGTGAAAAGGGGGTACATTGTCCATGCTAGAATATGTGAAAAATAACTCGCTTACAAATACATTTACGTGGGGGTTAAATACATCAGAACACACCGGTCGTCACGGTCGGCCGGCGATAACCAGTGGTCAGTCTGGTATCGACAGGTGACACGCCCACAGACGTAGCCTGGATGTGTGCGGTGTGTGTTATGTTATACGTGGTGTTCGGAAATGACGATTTCTTAAATTGTTCTCGGCGACCGTGTATAAACTAGGTCACCCCGGCGGCGGTTCTAAGCAGCCAGAGCTATTCGTTGAAATATCGACCTGTATCTATATTGTGTTCTATTTTGACCATGATTCTGAGAACTGTTGAATGGCGACAGACTGTGGCTGCCCAATTATGAGAGGGGGGCCGTTTGATCACTTGTACCGCACTACTGAACGAAGCTGGTGTGGACTTGCATATTTAGCATAATATTATTAACAATATCAAATACATTTCTAGAGTACATCTCACGTGCAGAACTTGGGTATTTTAAATAAAAAATGATACTTATCTACTGTTTTGCCTGTATGTTGCACAACATTGAATAGCCATCTTGTTATATGCACGCACACACGCACGCACGCACACACGCACACACACACACACACACATTCATACGCCAAATCTGCCACGCTCACTGTAATTGCAAGAGATCTGTTATGTGTGGCATCACATGTATCCGAAATGATAATGACATAGATAATAGACGCATAACTCACGGACACCTAAGTAAATTCTGCACGTGTGATGTATTTCTTTATATGGGCACTTAATAAGTAATTGTTACACTTTCGAGGGGATTGAATTGTGCATATAGAGACATCAAGGAAAATAAGAAGGCAGTCATCCAGTCATTTGTTAAAGTGATTGCCATAGATTGAGGTTTTGTAATTCATAAGTCTGAATTACCGCAACACGTGTAATTGCAATTTATATATACAGCGTGTAGCAATTTGTGAAAACAAGGTTGATTCAATCGCATGTAGTTTGCAACTTTGCATGCAACACGTATTTTACTAATTAGCCATATAACTGTCCGCTACTTGCAGTTTCTGGTGACTAAATGTAACGATTGATTATCATCTAGAGCAGAAAACCGCCGTGGCAAGTGAAAAAGGAAACTCCTTATATTTTTTCCCAACAGCATTGCAAAGCGGTACAAATTATACAGGTACACGTACACATTTTGAAATGTAAAATATAAATACAAATTAACAAAATATATAATTTTAAAAATGTACATTTTGCTAAAAATGAAAACAAAACAATAACCGTTGGTAGGGAGACTCCTACTAAGACCAAAACTGGTCGCTATCGTTGGAGCCACCCAAATTTTGGAGTATTCTATCGGAGTAATGTCCCCGTTATTCACCAAGGTGCTCATTTATACGTTCACGTTCTTCACGTTTAGTGCCCTGGAAATGGTGTATGCGCATGACTCGTGATAACTTCCGGTATGAGTTAGTAACGTTACTCAACTGAAAAGTAACCAGGTGTGACAGGTGCAAAAAACGGCAATTACACCCAACAAGGACTAATGAGTTTGTTATCGACATATGTCTGCAGGCGCTGGCGTTCAGTGGCGGGATTGTCAGTGATGCAATCAGCAACCACAAAGAGTATTGCCAACTTCTGGAAAGCACCCGACACCTAAACTGCTAGACTTGAGAATTTGTTAAAATGACTCCAATACAAAATTTTAGATTTCCCACTTTGAATTTGAATGGGTTCAAATATAAACCATCTTACTAGTCACATTCCACATGTTTGGTAGCATAATCCAGGTTTCAACTTGATGGATTGAATCCTAATATATGATGCATACTTTTAATGTACACAAAATATGGCGATGATGGACACCTATAGGGCCTATCGGTAATAAGCAGACTTGTTTGTGAACACACGTTTTGATATGTCCAAAAATATACCCTTAAAAACCATTCTAGCCAGTAAGTGATTCGATATCGTAAGTGCATTCCGATCGTTTACCCACAACACGTGGAATTTATCAAGGGTGGTGTTGTGTATTCAGTGTACCTCCATCCCCCTGGTGCCGACGATACTTGACATGTTGTTGATGGGATATTATACTGTCAAGTCGCATGAGAAAGCAAGGCCGAATATGTTTACGAGATTTATCAAGATTGCCATCAACGAATTCCACTTCAAAAGAACTGCTATGGATTTCTTGATATTGTGGCTCGTTAAAGCATGCTAAAGTGATCAGTACAGTTATTTTTGAAAGATGTCGGGTACGTGCATGCCGAGTTCACGATAAAATTATAATCATAAATGGACTTGCCGTTGTTCGCCCTACAAAACGATGAGGCATGTGTAACTAAGGCACACTCGTTTAAAGTACGTCACGCTAAATTTGAATCTTCTAGGTGGACCTACACGGACCTGGGGGCACGTGCCCCGCAGACCTTTGGCATGTACCCCCGTTTTGGAAAACACTGATGTCAAATCGTTTCGTTTACACATACGTCCTGCGCATTATCTGAATGTTATATTTGTTTCAACAATAATGTTTGCTGATAAAGAGCCGGATCAAAAACCGACAGCTTTAACTGCATATCTGCAGTAATATAATATTAACTGATCGACCCGTTGCTCTTCTGCAGCTATCATTGTCAATTAAGTACTCATTTTTTTCAACATTATTTGAGAGTTCGTTATTATCATTACCTTTTCGATCGGCGTATTTTTACAAAAACGGTACCAGTGACATAATAATAATATCGCAGTATCTGAAAATCGATTTATTACAAAATCACCTGTTTTAGTAAACAATTATCCGTATTACAAAATCAGCGGGGTTGTATTACAAAATCAGTATATAATACATTTTTACAAAATGTTCCTGTCGTAAGGTTATGTGTCAATTTGCAGTGATCGTCGCCTGGTCTCGGCTGCCCGACTGTACGGCCTAGACAGCGCGTGGGCCGTAGAACGAGCGAGTCAACTCGGCTACCCGTTCGACGAGGAGCCAGGGCAGCCCGTCGTGAAACTCTTAAGAGATCTTCTCCCGTCCAAAATCTTCCCTTCTCCGAAGACGTGGTGGACGAAGAGGATCTCGTCCGACCTGTACACGGCCGGCCGTCTGACGGAGAGGCAGATCAAGTACGCGGCCGACGCCGGCTTCGGCACCATTATCTCCTTAGTCGACTTCACAGGCAGCAACAACATGGAGGCTGACCGAATGCTCAGCACGACGCAGAGCAAAGACTTTGTTGAGAAAATGGTGGGAATGACCTACGAAGTACTGGTGCATTCCGATGCCGAGGTCCCTACCAAGGCAGCAGTCGACAGGTTCACCGTCCTGATGGCCAAGGTACCTAAGCCGGTCGTGTTGCACTGCATGACGGGACTGAGAAGCAGCGTGATAGCCCTACTCTATCTCCATCAAACTATTGGCCTGAATAGCCGGGAAATCTACAGTCGCGGCGCCCAGCTCGGCTACCCCTTCGCCTCGAAGAGTAAGTACGTCGACCTGATCACGTCCATCACGGGCGAGCCATTGATGGCCGACCCGTCCATGCCAGACGAGACGCTGCACCACTGGATGCACGACTACTGGCTCATCAAGTCCGTCTACAAGAACTTGTATATAACTGGATATATTCAGTCGAACTACGTAAACGATTTGGTTTATATGGGAGTTGACGTCGTCATTAACTGCAGACAGACGGCTGCTTCACAGGTACTGTACAATATTCTGAACAAATATCAAACCTGGTTATTTTAAGTCATTATTTTTTTATTAACATTAGGACTGCTTTATTCGGTTCGAGAATAGCAATGGGAATTAAACTCCATAAATAACAGCATTACATTTGGAGTCCTGGAGTGCAAGTTGTTTCTGGTAGTTCATTTAACATTCTGAAGACACGTCCAAACCATTGCCGCCTCCCCTTTTTGTAGATATTAGAAATGCTCTCGTGTTTTGTAGTTTTTTGGAGTTCGGTGTTGGAGAATGTTCCTTTAGCAGGTTTTATTGAAACTGCTTTGTTTATTAATACATCGTTGTGTCATGCGTCAGCACTGCAGGCAGTATAATACTATTGGGAAGAACATGTTTGAGTAATTTCTGAGCTTAATGTTTCGGGATTCCATTGGCGATATTCAATATGAGATATGTACCCAGTTGTATGTTGATGTTGCGTAGATGTGTTCATTTGTTCCTCACCCTTTTCTGAAGTACGTTTTTCTGGGTGGAGTATCCTATCTATTTGCGAGTTTATCAGCGTCGTGTTGATCTTGAAGCTTGCTATGTGCAATATGGGATAGCGGTTTATCTAATTTCCATCAAATTGCCACGGTCGGCTAGATACCCTTTCTTCAAACATTTATTTATTTTCCCATGAGTTTTAACAACTTGTTCACACAATGATTCCGTTCTGGATGTTTTGTGTTTCCCAAAACGAGAAAATGACTTTAGTTATAGTAAAAAAACCTTAACTATTACTTTTCGAATTAATATTTAACAGGCCAGTTTGATCAATTATTTTAAACCAACTTAACTTGATTGCAGGAAGAAGTCGTTTTGATTAACGTAAGAGACAAAACTGGCACATACGTCGGGGCCGGTCGACAATCACCGAAACGATTACGGGCCTCATGCCTCGACCCAACCAAACCGAATGGATAAGTCTCGTCACACTCCATGTTCAACTTCGAGCAAGAAAACAGCCTCGAGTACGGAGACAACATTGGGTACAATGAAACTTTGGAGAAACACGACATGGAGAGCAAGAACTTGAGCTATCACCAGACACCTCCACATATCTCCAAACACGGTAAGTAGATTATTTGTGAAATTTCTTCATCGACACTTCAACGTTTCCATCTCGAGTCAGAGCTAATGCGAATAAAAAGGTTAGTTCTCATATAGCGCAGTAACCAGTCATCAGGGCTGCCCAAAGCGCTTTACACGTTACTCCCTGGCAGACCTGTTCAATCGAACTTCTCTGGGAAGCATCCAGCCACGCTGCAATTAATGCGCGAAGACTATTCGTACACAAATTATCATCCACTGTCTATAGCCAGGTATTCATTCATACAGCTGAGTGAAGTGAAGCAATGTAGAGTAAACGAACTTGTCCAAGGTTTGACACCGCCGCACAGGATTCGAACCCGGATTACGGAATATATATGTAGCCAAATAGGATCTTCTCTAGGAACGTCGGTCATCTTGTACTGTCATATCTCACTATTGTGTCTTTCTGACCAGATTTGCGTATTACATCATTGTCCATGTGTCTGTTTTACACTCAATATCGAGTAATTTCTTTTGTGTGACATTGTAACCAAAACGTATTTTGCTTTCGAGCTTCTGTAATTACTCGTGTTACGATTAGTTCAACTTAGGCCGAATTTAAGAAACCATTTACGTGAATATAATACTTTGTCTGGCAATTATTGTAATTTGCAATATATTTTACATTTGAAATGTACATGGGAAACATTCAAATTAATGTAACATTGTTGAATATGAATTAATATGTATGTTAATAATTTGTCTATGCAAATTGTTTCGTGTCGCACTTCATCTGTACGTTCGTGTACAGTCTGTTTCAATTTATGCATTAAATTTTGTCTTGTCTTTCTATCTGTCTGACTGTATGTCCATCCGTCCGTCCGTCCGTCCGTCCGTCAGTCCGACCGTCCGTATGTCTGTCTGTGTGTATGTATGTCTGTCTGTCTGTCTGTCCGTCCATCCGTCCGTCCGTCCGTCCGTCCGTCCGTATATCTGTCTGTCTGTCTGTCCCTCCGTATGTCCGTCTTCTGTCTGTCCGTCCGTCCGTATGTCTGTCTGTCTGTCTGTCTGTCTGTCTGTATGTATGTATGTCTGTATGTCTGTCTGTCTGTCTGTATGTATGTATGTCTGTCTGCCTGTCTGTCTGTCTGTCTGTCTGTCTGTATGTCTGTCTGTCTGTCCGCATGTGTGCTTGTCTGACTGGTTGCGTGTGTATTTATTTATTAATTTGTCACCGCATTCCATGTTAACGGATGTTGAAGAGTTTAAAATATATATATCTCTGTAAATGGCTATATACGGATGTATTACTGACTTTTTTATTGGAATAATTCTCAGGTATTACTGACTTTTTTATTGGAATAATTCTCAGGCATGACCGGGATGTACACCGCGTCTTCGATCAAGGCCTATCTGCCCGCGTGGCTCGCTGCAGGAAAGGTCGCTACTGTGTGTGTTCATTCGCAGTCGGGATACCGTGCAGGTAAACACAACACTAATGTTTTCGAAGTCCTTTCAACTTAACACACAACTGACATTAGCCTGTCGGAAAACACTGGTGTTAAATCGTTTCGTTTACACGTGCGTCCTGCGCATTATCTAAAAATTATATTTGTTTCAACAATAGTTTGCTGATAAAGAGCCGGATCAAAAGCCGACAGCTTTAGTTGTATGTCTGCAGTAATATAATATTAACTGATCGACCCGTTGCTCTTCTACAGCTATCATTGTCAAATAAGTACTCTTTTTTGTCAACATTATTTGAGAGTTCGTTAGTGTTATTACCTTTTCGATCGGCATATTATTACAAAAACGGTACCAGTGACATAATAATAATATCGCAGTATCTGAAAATCGATTTATTACAAAATCAGATGTTTTAGTAAACAATTATTCGTATTACAAAATCAGCGTGGTTATATTACAAAATCAATACATAATACATTTTTACTCTAAATTTCCCACCGAAATGTTCCTGACGTAAGGATATGTGTCTGCCATTTGCAGTGATCGTCGCCCTAGTTTCGGCTGCCCGACAGTTCGGCCTGGACAGCGCGTGGGCCGTAGAACGAGCGAGTCAACTCGGCTACCCTTTCGACAAGGAGCCGGGGCAGCCTGTCGTGAAACTCTTCAGAGAGCTACTCCCGTCCAAGAATTGATTCGCCATACCACAAGTCGGCGAATGTGAGAACATGTCCGATTGCGATTCAGACCGGATTCCAGCACTTCATTGACAAAATCGCAAAAATTGATCATTTCAGGATCAATTCTCCTTTCCACTAAATGAAGAAACATGGACGTTTTTCATCAAGTGGACTCGGGAAATCGTCCTTTGAAGAGGACGGGTGATATCCTCTGCCTGTCAAACACCAAGACAGAAGACAGTCAAACACAGAATACCTTCTAAATAAAATGCGTATTTTATTAGCTAATTAATTGAAAGTGCTTATGTGTATCTCCGTAACGAAATTAATTCCACCTTTTGAAAGAGACTTCAGGACTGGTGATTCAAACTAGACCTAGCCACATTATGCTAACTCTCAAAGCAGGAATGCAAAACAGTACATATTAATATATGGTTGTTACGTTCCTGGCTAATAGTAATTATGCATTAATCGAAGTTGTCCACATTGTTAATGTCAGGTGTAATTGACATGCGATATTTACTAACAAATTAACGGGTTACCCTGACTGCGAACATACATTGGTGAGATATCACAGAAGGATTACTCCTACTAACAAACTGTCCAGTTCGTAGATTATGATCTTGTAAGTTTTATCTCTTATGTATTACACCAATAACTCGGATGCATGGTGGAGGTGGTAGTCCATGACCCACAGTAGTTGGCTATAATTGTGTCATTGTCGGAATGTAAGACATTTGAAAAAAACAAGGAAAACGGTCCAAAAAGAAACACTTATCGAAAGAAGCCATTAGAAAAATTAAGTATAAACAAATGATGTGGAAGTCATATAGATGTACTAGAAATGATGAAGATTACAACAGTTATAAAGAAGCACTTAACCAAGCTACTGCTGAAATTAGGAATTCAAAGAGAAGCTATGAACAACAATTAGCTAGTAATATAAAACATGACAGCAAGAGTTTTTATGCGTATGTCCGAAGCAAACAGAAAGTTCGAGATAAGGTCGGTCCTCTAGAAGATAGTGCTGGAAATATAATATCAGAAGGATTCTTAATGGCAGAAGACCTGAATGAGTACTTTAGTTCAGTGTTTACCAGGGAAGATATTAGTTCACTGCCAGTACCAGAGGCTAAGTTCAAGGGGGCAGATTCAGACTATTTAGGACAATTAATTGTAACCCCGGAAATGGTAGCTAAGAAAATAAGGGCTATGAAGGATAATAAATCACCTGGAGTGGATGGTATTCCACCCAAACTACTATTGGAAATTGTAGAACAAATTAGCATACCGCTTGCAACAGTTTTCAACTTGTCATTAGAAGAGGGAGTGGTTCCTTTAGAATGGAAAGAAGCAAACATTATACCGTTATTCAAAAAAGGTTCGAGAAACAAGTCAGAGAACTATAGACCAGTGAGTTTAACATCAGTGACTTGTAAATTATTAGAAAGACTAATTAAAGATCACATGGTGGATTTTCTTGTTAAACAAAACTAGATTAACCCATCTCAACATGGTTTTTTTAAAGCGAGGTCATGCTTAACAAATATGTTATGTTTTTGGAAGACATCACTAAGTGGGTAGATGAGGGATCACCAGTAGATATCGTCTACTTAGATTTTCAAAAAGCTTTCGACAAAGTACCACATCAAAGATTACTGCTTAAACTAAAGGCCAATGGCATAGGAAATGGTATCATAAACTGGATAGAACAATGGCTGTTTGACAGAAGACAACGTGTAGTAGTTGATGGGGAGGCTTCAAACTGGAAATCGGTATTGAGTGGGGTACCACAGGGATCAGTATTAGGACCTATATTATTCTTAATATATATAAACGATTTGGATGATGAAATAACAAGCAAGGTGTTGAAATTTGCGGATGATACAAAAGTGTTTAGAAGGATTAAGAGTGATGGAGATAGACAGCATTTACAAGATGATCTTGACAGGTTGATCAAATGGTCTGAAAAGTGGCAAATGCTGTTCAATTTTGGGAAATGTAAATGCCTCCACACAGGACATGGGAACGAAGAGGTAGAATATACAATGGGGGGTACTGTACTAAGTACTACTGTAAAAGAAAAGGACTTAGGGTTAACCATTAGTGCTGATATGAAGGTTTCAGAGCAGTGCGGAATTGCAGCTTCAAAGGGAAATCAAATCCTTGGATTAATTAGGCGAAACATAACGTATAAGGAAAAAGAGCTAATAATACCGCTGTACAAAACAATAGTTAGGCCTCATTTAGAATATTGTATTCAAGCGTGGAGGCCATATCGCAGGAAGGACATAGATATGCTAGAAAGAGTGCAGAGGAGAGCAACTAAAATGATACCAAAACTGAGGGATCTTAGTTACGAAATACGCCTAAAAAAATGCGGTTTAACAACACTAGAGACCAGGAGATTGAGAGGAGATCAGATAGAAGTGTTTAAAATATTGAAGGGTTATGAAAATATTGATAGAAATATTTTTTTCTCAGTTAAGAAAGATAGAAGGACTAGAGGACATGAACTTACATTGGCAAAGGAGCAGAGTAGATTGGATATAAGAAAGTTTTCTTTTTCACAAAGGACTGTAAATGAATGGAATAGATTACCTGCTGATTGTGTGGGTGCTAGTAGCGTGAATATGTTTAAAAATAAAATCGACACATACCTCAGACGGGCGGGATACACATAGATAAAAGGGTCGGACTCTCGATAAGCCAAAGGGCTTCCTTGTCCACCTGCCACCTAGAGTTAATTCTCTGGGTGGCAATCTTGTTAAATCTTGTTAAATCTTGTTAAATTTGACAACACCTTAGACGAAAGACTGATACAGTTGGACATATTGAGTCATTCTTCTCGTACTCTGAGATCTAATTTACTCCTAGTCGTTGTAATACTTTGGTGCATCTGGTGATGTATTTTTCGAGAAATACTTCTTAAAAATAAGACGTACCGTGGTGTGTGTATGCTCCCGCTACTGACAGGGAATAGTTCAACGAGGCGCGAAGCCATCTATATACATGAATGTCATAAATATTGTATAATGTTAACCATGTTCTTAATTTAGATAATGTTTTTGATATAATATATATTACGTTCAAACTAATGTTAATGATGTTATGTATGCCAAAATTATATATTGCATACACAAATGCAGGAAATCGTTGCTATGTACATGGGAGTCTGTGTTCGCGCGAATAAAGACAATAATGATATGTTATTAATGAGTGCTTCTAATACTGTCTGATTTGCACACGAACTGCTTTGACCTTTGTAACGTAACGTGATGTGATATCACATAGAATGCTACTACACAATAACAGTGGTATCAAATATGATAGTCTGAAAAATGATACTCACCGGACGATTAACTTGTGCTACGATTCGGTGTCCAAAGCTTATAGGTCTATAGCCAAGCCACGGATCGGCGACGCCGCTCACAATACGGCTCACTTGGTTCCTAATTACAGTTGTCTTCTGAAGCGTGCTAAATGTGTTGAAAGATAGGTCAAGGTGTGGAATGAAGACAGATAGCTAGACTACATGGCTGTTTTGACTGTGCTAACTGGGATGTTTTTTCGGGATTCCCGTGATAACCTGGATGAACTTACCGACGTTGTGACCAGTTACATTTTTTTCTGTGTTGACACTGTTACAATCGTAAAGAAGTGCAAAGTATGCTGTAACAACAAACCTTGGGTTTCTAAACAACTGAGAAAAGGTATTGAATGTCAAGAAAAGGGCTTACGTTCAAGCAAACTTAGCTGGACGAAGGGAAGTTCAAAGCAGTGTCAGATCAGAAATTAGGAAAGCAAGAGAGAGCTATCAACACAAAATAGAACTTATGTTAAAAACAGGTGATATGAGAACAGTCTGGGAAGGCTTTAAGACTACGAGTGACATGCAGCGATATAGACAGAATTCCAATCGCTTATCTCCCTTGGGAGGTAATTGAAGATGAGGGAGTCTTTGCAGAGGATATGAATTTTTTCTACTCTTGTATTGACACACACGATTTCCGCTGTGTCATTGACGACATTAGAAGTTCAACCAAGATAGATCGTGAACTAGAAATTGGAAAAGAAGATGTGTTGAAAGTATTCCAGTGTACAGATATGAGGAAAAGTCCTGATGGCATTTCCACTTAGGTTTTGAAGCATTGTGCCATTCAGTTGTCTGGCATCTTCCACTTTATCTTCCAAGCCTCTCTTACCTCACAGAAAATCCCTATTTTGTGGAAAACGTCAACTACTGTCCGTGCCCCAAATACATCTCGCCCCGCCGGCCCAACTGATTTTCGTCCAGTAGCGTTGACGTCGCACGTAATGAAGAGTTTTGAAAAAAAATTTAAACCCGTGATCATGAACCGAACGTTCCATCTCCTAGACCCTCTGCAGTTTGCATATCGGCCTCCCATAGGGGTGGAGGATGCAGTCGCTACTCTGCTAAACCTTGTACTCTGTCATCTTGAGAAGGCCATAACCCACGCCAGAGTTCTTTCCCTTGATCTGAGTTCTGCTTTTAACACTTTGCAGCCTCACCAGCTTTTTCACAAACTTATTTATCGGTTTAAACTTGAGTCTGACTTGGCCCTATGGGTGCTTAGTTTTTTGATGGGCAGACCCCAAAAGGTTCGTGTGAATAACACCATGTCTAGTGTGAAGGTTGTGTCCACTGCCCCACCCCCCAAGGATGTGTTTTATCCGCCCTGCTGTGTATTCTGTGTACTAATGAGTGCAAGAGCACCCATTCCAATAGGTTATTTATTAATTTCTCAGATGACACAGCTATACCCAGTTTACTGTTCAACGATGAGCTTGGCCACGGGCCTGATGACTTTGTTGAATGGTGTGATAAGTCGTGTCTGTGCTTAAATGATTTTAAATGATACATCTCCCTGACGCCTCTTCTGAGCCAAACTTGTTGTGTGTGCGTGTAGTTGTAGTTATACTGTTGATATCAGGGTTATGTGTGCTAGTGTGCGCACACTATTTAGCAGTGTTAGTGATGATGACATTTATTTATATTTATTTACTACATGCATATACATTATATATATATTATCCGTGATGCAACGATCAATATTATGCGATTAGGTTTATTACTATTATATTTTAGACACAGCTTTTAATTATGTATTTACTTGGTTTTATGGTCGCTGCACACAAACTTCCCTTCATGGACATACAATAAAGTATTATTGTATTGTATTGGAATATATATGTGTATAATATTATATACATCTGTGTGTGTGCGTGTGTGCGTGTGTGCGTGCGTGCGTGTGTGCGTGCTTGATTGCGTGCGTGCGTGCGTGCGTGCGTGCGTGCGTGGAAAAGGGGTACATTGTCCATACTAGAATATGTGAAAAATAACTCGCTTACGTGGGGGTTAAATACATCAGAACACACCGTCGTCATGGTTGGCCGGCGATGACCAGTGGTCAGACTGGTATCGACAGGTGCACGCCCACAGAAGCAGCCTGGATGTGTGCAGTGTGTGTTATGTTATACGTGGTATTCGGAAATAACGATTTCTTAAATTGTTCTCAGCGACCGTGTATAAACTAGGTCACCCCGGCTGCGGTTCTGCAAGCAGCCAGGGCTAGTCTTTGAAATTTCGACCTGTACCTATATTGAGTTCTATTTTGACCATGATTCTGAGAACTGTTGAATGGTGACAGACCGTGGTGCCCAACTATAATATAGGGACCGTGTGATCACTTGAACTGTTATACTGCACTACTGAACGACGCTGGTGTGGCCATGCATATTTGGCATATTATTAACAATATCAAATACATTTCTAGAACGAGTACATCTGACGTGCAGAACTTTGGTATTTTAAATAAAAAATGATACTTATCTACTGTTTTGCCTGTATGTTGCACAACATTGAATAGCCATATTGTTATATGCACGCACACACGCACGCACGCACGCACACACGCACACACACACACACACATTCATACGCCAAATTTGCCACGCTCAATGTAATTGCAAGAGATCTGTTATGTGTGGCATCACATGTATCCGAAATGATAATGACATAGATAATAGACGCATACCTCACGGACACATAAGTAAATTCTGCACGTGTGATGTATTTCTTTATATGGGCACTTAATAAGTAATTGTTACACTTTCGAGGGGATTGAATTGAGACATCAAGGAAAATAAGAAGGCAGTCATCCAGTCATTTTTTAAAGTGATTGCCATAGATTGAGGTTTTGTAATTCATAAGTCTGAATTACCGCAACACGTGTAATTGCAATTTATATATACAGCGTGTAGCAATTTGTGAAAACAAGGTTGATTCAATCGCATGTAGTTTGCAACTTTGCATGCAAAACGTATTTTACTAATTAGCCATATAACTGTCCGCTACTTGCAGTTTCTGGTGACTAAATGTAACGATTGATTATCATCTAGAGCAGAAAACCGCCGTGGCAAGTGAAAAAGGAAACTCCTTATATTTTTTCCCAACAGCATTGCAAAGCGGTACAAATTATACAGGTACACGTACACATTTTGAAATGTAAAATATAAATACAAATTAACAAAATATATAATTTTAAAAATGTACATTTTGCTAAAAAAGAAACCAAAACAATAACCGTTGGAAGGGAGACTCCTACTAAGACCAAAACTGGTCGCTATCGTTGGAGCCACCCAAATTTTGGAGTATTCTATCGGAGTAATGTCCCCGTTATTCACCAAGGTGCTCATTTATACGTTCACGTTCTTCACGTTTAGTGCCCCGGAAATGGTGTATGCGCATGACTCGTGATAACTTCCGGTATGAGTTAGTAACGTTACTCAACTGAAAAGTAACCAGGTGTGACAGGTGCAAAAAACGGCAATTACACCCAACAAGGACTAATGAGTTTGTTATCGACAAATGTCTGCAGGCGCTGGCGTTCAGTGGCGGGATTGTCAGTGATGCAACCAGCAACCACAAAGAGTATTGCCAACTTCTGGAAAGCACCCGATACCTACACTACTAGAATTGAAAATTTGTTAAAATGACTCCAATACCAAATTTTAGATTTCCCACTTTGAATTTGAATGGGTTGAAATATAAACCATCTTACTAGTCACATTCCACATGTTTGGTAGCATAATCCAGGTTTCAACTTGATGGATTGAATCCTAATATATGATGCATACTTTTAATGTACATAAAATATGGCGATGATGGACACCTATAGGGCCTATCGGTAATAAGCAGACTTGGTCGTGAACACACGTTTTGATATGTCCAAAAATATACCCTTAAAAACCATTCTAGCCAGTAAGCGATTCGATATCGTAAGTGCATTCTGATCATTTACCCATAACACGTGGAATTTGTCAAGGGTGGCGTACTGTATTCAGTGTACCCCATCCCCCTGGTGCCGACGATACTTGACATGTTGTTGATGGGAGATTATACTGTCAAGTCGCATGTGAAAGCAAAGCCGAATATGTTTACAAGTTTTATCAAGATTGCCATCAACGCATTCCACTTCAAAAGAACTGCTATGGATTTCTTGGTATTGTGGCTCGTTAAAGCATGCTAAAGTGATCAGTACAGTTATTTTTGAAACATGTCGGGTGCGTGCATGCCGAGTTCACGATAAAATTATAATCATAAATGGACTTGCCGTTGTTCGCCCTGCAAAACTATGAGGCATGTACCCCTGTTTTGGAAAACACTGATGTCAAATCGTTTCGTTTACACATACGTCCTGCGCATTATCTGAATGTTATATTTGTTTCAACAATAATGTTTGCTGATAAAGAGCTTTAATTGCATATCTGCAGTAATATAATATTAACTGATCGACCGGTTGCTCTTCTGCAGCTATCATTGTCAATTAAGTACTCATTTTTTTCAACATTATTTGAGAATTCGTTATTGTTATTACCTTTTCGATCGGCATATTATTACAAAAACGGTACCAGTGACATAATAATAATATCGCAGTATCTGAAAATCGATTTATTACAAAATCAGATGTTTTAGTAAACAATTATTCGTATTACAAAATCAGCGTGGTTATATTACAAAATCAATACATAATACATTTTTACTCTAAATTTCCCACCGAAATGTTCCTGACGTAAGGATATGTGTCTGCCATTTGCAGTGATCGTCGCCCTGGTCTCGGCTGCCCGACAGTACGGCCTGGACAGCGCGTGGGCCGTACAACGAGCGAGTCAACTCGGCTACCCTTTCGACAAGGAGCCGCGGCAGCCTGTCGTGAAACTCTTCAGAGAGCTACTCCCGTCCAAGAATTGATTCGCCATACCACAAGTCGGCGAATGTGAGAACATGTACGATTGCGATTCAGACCGGATTCCAGCACATCATTGACAAAATCGCAAAAATTGATCATTTCAGGATCAATTCTCGTTTCCACTAAATGAAGAAACATGGACGTTTTTCATCAAGTGGACTCGGGAAATCGTCCTTTGAAGAGGACGGGTGATATCCTCTGCCTGTCAAACACCAAGACAGAAGACAGTCAAACACAGAATACCTTCTAAATAAAATGCGTATTTTATTAGCTAATTAATTGAAAGTGCTTATGTGTATCTCCTTAACGAAATTAATTCCACCTTTTGAAAGATACTTCAGGACTGGTGATTCAAACTAGACCTAGCCACATTATGCTAACTCTCAAAGCAGGAATGCAAAACAATAAATATTAATATATGGTTGTTACGTTCCTGGCTAATAGTAATTATGCATTAATCGAAGTTGTCCACATTGTTAATGTCAGGTGTAATTGACATGCGATATTTACTAACAAATTAACGAGTTACCCTGACTGCGAACAGACATTGGTGAGATATCACAGAAGGATTATTCCTACTAACAAACTGTCCAGTTCGTAGATTATGATCTTGGAAGTTTTATCTCTTATTTATTACACCAATAACTCGGATGCATGGTGGAGGTGGTAGTCCATGACCCACAGTAGTTGGCTATAATTGTGTCATTGTCGGAATGTAAGACATTTGACAACACCTTAGACGAAAGACTGATACAGTTGGACATATTGAGTCATTCTTCTCGTACTCTGAGATCTAATTTACTCCTAGTCGTTGTAATACTTTGGTGCATCTGGTGATGTATTTTTCGAGAAATACTTCTTAAAAATAAGACGTACCGTGGTGTGTGTATGCTCCCGCTACTGACAGGGAATAGTTCAACGAGGCGCGAAGCCATCTATATACATGAATGTCATAAATATTGTATAATGTTAACCATGTTCTTAATTTAGATAATGTTTTTGATATAATATATATTACGTTCAAACTAATGTTAATGATGTTATGTATGCCAAAATTATATATTGCATACACAAATGCAGGAAATCGTTGCTATGTACATGGGAGTCTGTGTTCGCGCGAATAAAGACAATAATGATATGTTATTAATGAGTGCATCTAATTCTGTCTGATTTGCACACGAACTGCTTTGACCTTTGTAACGTAAATTTAGGTGATATCACATAGAATGCTACTACACAATAACAGTGGTATTAAATATGATAGTCTGAAAAATTATATGCACCGGACGATTGACTTGTGCTACGGTTCGGTGCGCAATGCTTATAGGTCCACAGCCAAGCCACAGATCGGTGACGCCGATCACAATACGGTGGTTCATTTGGTTCCTATTTACAGATGTCTTCTGAAGCGTGCTAAATGTGTTGAAAGACAGGTTGAGATGTGGAATGAAGACAGACAGCTAGACTACATGGCTGTTTTGACTGTGCTAACTGGAATGTTTTTTCGGGATTCCCGTGATAACCTGGATGAACTTACCGACGTTGTGACCAGTTACATTTTTTTCTGTGTTGACACTGTTACAATCGTAAATAAGTGCAAAGTATGCCGTAACAACAAACCTTGGGTTTCTAAACAACTGAAAAAGGTATTGAATGTCAAGAAAAGGGCTTACGTTCAGGCAAACTTAGCTGGACGAAGGGAAGTTCAAAGCAGTGTCAGATCAGAAATTAGGAAAGCAAGAGATCTATAAAAACAAAATAGAAATGAAGTTAAAAACAGGTGATATGAGAAGAGTCTGGGAAGGCTTTAAGACTGGGTGACATAGACAGAATTACAATCACTTATCTCACTTGAGAGGTAAGATGAGTTGGTCTTTGCAGAGGATATGAATTCTTTCTAATCTCGTTTTGACACACAAGATTTCCTTTCTGTCATTGACGATACTAGAAGTTCAACCAAGACAGAGGGTAAACTAGAAATTGGAAAAGAAGACGTGTTGAGCGTATTCCAGTGTACAGATGTGAGGAAAAGTCCTGATGGCATTTCCAGTTAGGTTTTGAAGCAGTTGTCTGGTATCTTCCACCTCATCTTCCAGGCCTCTCTTACCTCACAGAAAATCCCTATCTTGTGGAAAACGTCAACTATTGCCCTTGTCCCCAAACCGGCTCGCCCCGCCGACCCAAATAATTTTCGCCCAGTAGTGTTGACATCGAACGTGATAGAGTTTTAAAAAAAATGTCAAAACCATGATCATGAACCGAACAGTCTATCATCTTCTAGACCCCTGCTGTGAGACAGAAGACTGATGGAAGAAGACAGAGTGTTCAGCAAAAAACAGAAAACATGACAGGCGTGAAGGTGACAGGGGAGAAAGTGACCGTAGTGAAGGAGGTAGCCGGGGAAAAGGGACGGGAGAGGAGAGAAGAAAATGTGATGGGAGGAAAGAAGAAGGGACGAAAGGAAGTGAGAGTAAATGTGCTAGAAGAGAAGATGACAGGAGGAAAGGGGACAAGAGAAAACGCGACAGGAAAGAAGGGAATGGAAGAGAATGTGACAGGAGAGAAGACGACAAGAGGAAAAGACAACAACCAGACATATGCAAACCGAAGGAGCTACTCCGAGGCAGTGATTGAGGGGGCAATGAGAAAAGAGAGAGTGTTTATGGGCGATTCAATTCTGAGAAAAACAGACAAGACTATATGCGAGGGGAAGGACGTTGTTGTATGTCTACCGGTGGCTAGGATAGAGCATGTGACCGAAAGGGTAGAGAAGGTATTGGGGCATGGCAAGGGAGGGTCTATACTAGTACACGTTGGGACAAACAATGCAGACAAGGAGGGAACAACTGGGATAGTTCAGAAGTACAGACATCTAGTGAGGAAGCTAAAGAAGACAAGAGTGGAACAGGTTATTCTCTCAGGAATTTTGCCAGTAATGGGAGGAAGGGGGGCAAGATACAGAAACTTTAAGAGGATGGCGATCAACGCACTAGTTGAGCAGATGTGTGAGGAAGAGGGCGTGGGATTCATAGATTTATGGGGGTACTTGTTGGGAGAGAAGATATGTACATGAGAGATGGCCTCCATCTAAGTGGAAAGGGGGCAGCAGTATTCTCAGAGAATCTGCTGCGATCTGTTGACAGTGGGACAGGTTGACCCTCACATAATAGGTATAACCGAATCATGGGCAACCACCGTTATATCAGATGCCGAATTGGGACTGACAGGATATGTAATGTTTAGGAAAGATAGAATAGGAAGAAGGGGAGATGGAGTTATTTTATATATTAAAGAATCTATCCAGGCTTATGAAATAAAATTAGACAGAGAAGCAGATTGCGAAGAAGCTGTTTGGTGTAACATAGTTACAGGAAACTCAACGTTAACGGTTGGATTAGTTTATCGAAGTCCAAACATAAGCATAGAAGAGAATGAAAAAATACAAAACGCTATAAGGGAAGTGAGCAAACGGGACTGTGTTATTATGGGGGATTTTAACCATGGGCATATAAAATGGAAATCTCTACAGAGTATGGGTAGTGAGGACCACAAGTTTTTAGTTTTAGTACAAGATAGTTTCCTTTCTCAACATGTGCTAGAACCAACCAGGGGAGAGAATGTGTTAGACTTAGTTTTGTCCTCACAGAATGAATTAGTTGACAATGTTAAATTATGTGAGCCTCTGGGAAGTAGTGATCACAACCAGATACATTTTACCATCAAAGTAAAATCAGAAAGAAATAATAAAAAGTAGTTCAGGAGAAATTTCCACAAAGGAAGATATAAGGAAATGAGGAAATATTTAGCAAAGATAGACTGGAATAATACACTGAAGAATAAGACAGCAACAGAATGCTGGAATATCTTAAAGAATGAAATAGAGTGCATCGTAGATAAATTTGTTCCCTTCAAAAAACAAGGGAAACGGACCAGAAAGAAATACTTATCGAAAGAAGCCATTAGAAAAATTAAGTATAAACAAATGATGTGGAAGTCATATAGACGTACTGGAAATGACGAAGACTACAACATTTATAAAGAAGCACTAAACCAAGCTACAGCTGAAATTAGAAATTCAAAGAGAAGCTATGAACATAAATTAGCTTGTAATATAAAACATGACAGCAAGAGTTTTTATGCGTATGTTCGAAGCAAACAGAAAGTTCAGGATAAGGTCGGTCCTCTAGAAGATAGTGCTGGAAATATAATATCAGAAGGATTCTTAATGGCAGAAGACCTGAATGAGTACTTTAGTTCAGTGTTTACCAGAGAAGACACTAGTTCACTACCAGTACCAGAGGCTAAGTTCAAGGGGGCAGAATCAGACTATTTAAGACAGTTAATTGTAACCCCAGAAATGGTAGCTAAGAAAATTAGGGCTATGAAGGAAAATAAATCACCTGGAGTGGATGGTATTCCACCCAAACTACTAGTGGAAATTGTAGAACAAATTAGCATACCGCTTGCAACAGTTTTCAACTTGTCATTAGAAGAGGGAGTGGTTCCTTTAGAATGGAAAGAAGCAAACATTATACCGTTATTTAAAAAGGTTCGAGAAACAAGTCAAATAATTATAGACCAGTTAGTTTAACATCAGTGATTTGTAAATTATTAGAAAGACTATTTAAAGATCACATGGTGGATTTTCTTGTTAAACATAACTTGATAAACCCATCTCAACATGGGTTTCTAAAAGCGAGGTCATGCTTAACAAATATGTTATGTTTTTTGGAAGATATCACTAAATGGGTAGATGATGGATCACCAGTAGATACCATCTACTTAGATTTTCAAAAAGCTTTCGACAAAGTGCCACATCAGAGATTACTGCTTAAACTAAAGGCCCATGGCATAGGAAATGGTATAATTAACTGGATAGAAAAATGGCTGATTGACAGAAGACAACGGGTAGTTGTTGATGGGGAGGCTTCAAACTGGAAATCAGTTTTGAGTGGGGTTCCACAGGGATCAGTATTGGGACCTATATTATTCTTAATATATATAAACGATTTGGACGATGATATAGCTAGCAAGGTGTTGAAATTTGCAGATGATACAAAAGTGTTTAGAAGGATTAAAAGTGATGGGGATAGACAGCATTTACAAGATGATCTTGACAGGTTGATCAAATGGTCTGAAAAGTGGCAAATGTTGTTCAATTTTGGGAAATGTAAATGCCTTCACACAGGACATGGGAACGAATATGTAGAATATACAATGGGGGGAACTGTACTAAGTACTACTGTAAAAGAAAAAGACTTAGGGCTGACAATTAGTGCTGACATGAAGGTTTCAGAGCAGTGTGGAATTGCAGCTTCAAAGGGAAATCAAATCCTTGGATTGATTAGGCGAAATATAGCATATAAAGAAAAAGAACTAATAATACCGCTGTACAAAACAATAGTTAGGCCTCATTTAGAATATTGTATACAAGCGTGGAGGCCATACCGCAAGAAGGACATAGATATGCTAGAAAGAGTACAGAGGAGAGCGACTAAAATGATACCAAAACTGAGGGATCTTAGTTATGAAAAACGCCTAAAAGAATGTGGTTTAACAACACTAGAGACCAGGAGATAGAGAGGAGATCAGATAGAAGTGTTTAAAATATTGAATGGTTATGAAAATATTGATAGAAATATGGTTTTTTTCAGTTAAGAAAGATAGAAAGACTAGAGGACATTAGTAAAGGAGCAGTGTAGATTAGACGTGAGAAAGTTCTAATTTTCACAAAGGACTGTGAATGAATGGAACAGATTATCTGATGATTGTGTGGGTGCTAGCAGTGTGAATATGTTTAAAAATAAAATCGACACATACCTCAGAAGGGCTGGACTCTCGATAAGCCAAAGGGCTTCCTTGTCCACCTGCCATCTAGAGTTAATTCTCTGGATGGCAATCTTGTTAAATCTTGCTAAATCTTGTTAAATTGCATATCGGCCTCCGAGAGGGGTGGAGGATGCAGTCGCTACTCTACTAAACCTTGTACTCTGTCATCTGGAGAAGGCCATAACCCACGCCAGAGTTCTTTCCCTTGATCTGAGTTCTGCATTTAATACTCTGCAGCCTCACCAGCTTTTTCACAAACTTATTTATCGGTTTAAACTTGAGTCTGACTTGACCCTATGGGTGCTTAGTTTTTTGATGGGCAGACCCCAAAAGATTCGTGTGAATAACACCATGTCTAGTGCGAAGGTTGTGTCCACTGGCTCACCCCAAGGATGTGTTGTATCCCCCCTGTTGTATATTTTGTACACTAATGATTACAGGAGCACCCATCCAAATAGGTTCTTTGGTAATTTCTCAGATGACACAGCTTTAGTCAATTTACTGTTTAACGAAGAGGTTGGCCACGGTCCTGTTGTCGATTACTCGTAATCTGTGCTTAAATGCTTTTAAATGGTATATCTCTCTGACGCCTCTTCTGAGCCAAACCTTCACGGGACTACAATAAAGTATTATTGTACTGTATTGTAATATATATATATATATATATGTGTGTGTGTGTGTGTGTGTATACATACATTTATGTGTGTGTGTGTGTGTGTGTGCGTGCGTGCGTGCGTGCGTGCGTGCGTGCGTGCGTGCGTGCGTGCGTGAAAAGGGGGTACATTGTCCATGCTAGAATATGTGAAAAATAACTCGCTTACAAATACATTTACGTGGGGGTTAAATACATCAGAACACACCGGTCGTCACGGTCGGCCGGCGATAACCAGTGGTCAGTCTGGTATCGACAGGTGCACGCCCACAGAAGCAGCCTGGATGTGTGCGGTGTGTGTTATGTTATACGTGGTGTTCGGAAATGACGATTTCTTAAATTGTTCTCGGCGACCGTGTATAAACTAGGTCACCCCGGCGGCGGTTCTAAGCAGCCAGAGCTATTCGTTGAAATATCGACCTGTATCTATATTGTGTTCTATTCGAACGGGTCATTATATATATTGGGATTCCCAGTAATCGTTTATCCGTCTTCAAATTGGGACGGGTATTTGCGCTGTTCTCACGGGTGATGCAGTCACGACTGGCGAAGTCAATTACTAGTTTGACTCAGCTAACATCCGCACTTCGCGTAGGGGATCAGCCAGGGCTAGGTTTGCATGGCAAACAGCCCTGGCTTGCGAGGATGACTGTAATTGCAAGAGACATGTGTTCGTGAGGCATCACATGTATCTGAAATGATAGTGACATAAATAATAGACGTATACATCACGGACACATAAGTAAATGCTGCACGTGTGATGCATTTCTTTATATGGGCACTTAATAAGTAATTGTTATACTTTCTGGGGTATTGAATTTTGCATGTCGATGCATCAAGGATAATAAGAAGGCAGGTATCCAGTCATTTTCTAAAGTGATTGCCATAGATTGAGGTTTTGTAATTCATAAGTTGTGAAAACAAGTTTGATACAATCGCATGTAGTTTGCAACGTTGCATGCAAAACGTATTTTACTAATTAGCCCTATAACTGTCCGCTACTTGCGGTTTCTGGTGACTAAATGTAACGATTGATTATCATCTAGAGCAGAAAACCCCCGTGACAAGTGAAAAATGAAACTCCTTCCTTTCTAACATTTGGCTTATCGAACAGACTATTGGATAATCACAACCTAAGGACACTTTATATTTTTTCCCAACAGCATTGCAAAGCGGTTCCAATTATACAGGTACACGTACACATTTTTAAATGTAAAATATAAATACAAATTAACAAAATATCGAATTAACAAAAATATACATTTTGCTAAAAAACAAAACAAAACAATAACCGTTGTAAGGGAAACTACTACTACACTGGTCGCTATCGTAGGAACCACCCAAATGTTTGAGTATATTATCGTAGTATAATGTCCTCGTGAATCACCAAGGTGCCCATTTATATGTTCACGTTCTTCACGTTTAGTCCCCCGGAAATGGTATATGCGCATGACTCGTGATAACTTCCGGTATGAGTTAGTAACGTTACTCAATTGAAAAGTAACCAAGTGTGACAGATGTGACAGGTGCAAAAACACGGCAATTACACCCGACAAGGACTAATGAGTTGTGGCGGGATTGTCAATCTGCAACCACAAAGAGTATTGCCAACTCATGGAAAGCACCCGATTCTTATACTGCTAGACCTGAGAATTTGTTTAAATGACTCCAGTACCAATTTTTTTATTTCCCACTTTGAATTTGAGTGGGTTGAAATATAAACTATCTTACTAGGCTAGAAGTCACATTCCACATGTTTGGTAGCATAATCCCGGTTTCAACGTGATGGATTAATCCAAATATATGATGCATATTTTTATTCTACACAAAATATGCCGAAAATGGACACCTGTAGGGCCTATCGGTAATAAGCAAACTTGGTCGTGAAGCGTTTTGATATGTCCAAAAATATACCCTTAAAATTATTCTAGCCAGTAAGCGATTCGATATCGTAAGTGCATTCCGATCATTTACCCATAACACGTGGAATTTGTCAAGGGTGGCGTACTGTATTCAGTGTACCCCCATCCCCCTGGTGCCGACGATACTTGACATTTTGTTGATGGGAGATTACACTGTCAAGTCTCATGTGAATGCAAGGCCGATGATGTTTACAAGATTTATTAAGATTGCCATCAACGCATTCCACTTCAAAAGAACTGCTATGGATTTCTTGGTACTGTGACGAGCCACAAGTCGGGTGCATGCAGGCTGAGTTCACGATATTATTATAATCATAAATGGACTTGCCGTTGTTCACACTGCGTCAGGATGAGGCATGTATAGCTAAAAGACAATCGTTAAAGTACGTCACGCTAAATTTGGACTTTCTAGACCCGCCCCTTAGGTGGACCTACACGGACCTGGGGGCACGTGCCCCACAAACCTTTGGCATTTACCCCCGTTTGGCGAGCTCGGGAGGGGGGGTGCAATTTTAGGTTTTTTTGACAGCTTGAAGGTTGGTTTTGGTGAGTCTCGGGGGTGCAATCGGAGTTTTGGGGAAGCCAGAAGGTGGGTTTTGGCGAGCCTCAACGGGGTGGGGGGGGGGCAAGTGGAGTTTTTGTGGACCCCTGGACTCTTTGGATCGGCATCCGCGACCCTTGCAATACTTTGTAATGCTGGCCTGTACACACACCCTCAAAAGAAGGCCTTTATATAGTTCGGTTTTATTTCGAAAGACCACCTCTTCCATCTATTATGCACACATCAATTTTACACTCGTTGATTCGTATTCCACATATTGAATACAGGTATGTATAAATAATAATAAACACTAACACCAACTATCCATGCTGATGCATGTTAAAGGAGTAATGACTGATGGGCGTTAACGCCGCGGATAGTTACACCGGGCTGTGTTCAGGGTCATAGGCGCGGGAACAGGGGGGCAGCTGCCCCTGGAATTTCTCCTTGGGGACAGACATATGATTTTGCCCCCCCCCCCATTAATGGTTGTTTTTGTGGCGAGCGTCAATGGCAAGTGGAATAAAAAAATTGATGAGACGAATAATGTGTATTTTTGTCACACATGGTTTTCTGCCCCCTCCCAGTAAAAGGCGGCGCAGCGGAGACAACAATCCCAACAGCACACCCCCTCCCTGTCTTCCGATGTCACAGTGCAGCCAACCGAAACAGTCACAATGTGAAGGAAGATGTGAAAATATGTGGCTGCGAAAATTGTTCAGTGGTGCTGAAGCTCCAGTAGCCCCAATATGAATTTCGTTCCCGCGCCACAGATCGTGGTGTACGTTTCCTGTTTTTGTTTCGGAAGAGACACCATAGGTCGTGTTCTTTCTTATATAGGAAGTAAAAAAGTAAACAGGTAAACGGGAAAAACGTTATAATAATTATACTGAAGCTATTGGTTGGCAGGTCCTTTGACGTGTACTGATACGCTAAAACATTAAAGACATATACCCTATTTTTCTGATCGCAACTGACATAGTAATTATTGCTATAAGTCTGATATTGACAGCTAAACGAGCCAACCCGGGTCCTGTCGTAATGGTTGCTACTCGTCACCCGACTCTGGATTTGGGATATCACACAACTGCATCAAACTATCCAATACTAGCTTATACCCATCCATGGAGCAACACGCTAAAATAATCAGTTGTCACCACTATGGTGATGCCATCTAGCGATCAACACTCAATTCGTTATCACTACTGTTTCGCCATCTGGCGATCACCATTGAAATCGTTACTTCAGTGCATATCAAAACACAGAACTACACTGTCAGCTAACTGAAAACAAAAATTTGAATTTTACATCTTTTTTGTTTTCAGTATGGCACGTCCAATTTGCTAAAACAAACTTTAGTTCATATACATATATATATCGGTCTTGTTGGATTGAATATATCGGAAGACGGAGCCGGGGGAGCCCTAGGGAGGGTGAGCTTTCCGAGGTCATATATTGCATAGGATGTGTCAGAGGTATAGTGTACTCAACTACCACACATGGCTTGTGCAGATGTGACAGACCACTATTGTAGTTCTCACATCTCAGTCCAGTTCAGTTTGCATCACTGTCTATGTACAAATAGTATAGAAAATACTGTTCGCAAAAACATGACAGAAAGAACAAATGAACCATTTCACATTCAATACGACTTTATTGTGTACAACCGCCATCACTAGCAGAACACTTCAAACAATATAAGACAGTGTTCACCCATCGAATAACCCCCAATAACTACGGAAACCATTATACCATGTGTCAATCATCAAGAAAAATAATAAATCATGCTACTGCTGCAGAGAATAGTGTCAAAGTGAAAGTGCAACTGTCACACTTCACCAACCATTTTACCTATGGAAATCTTTCCAATGGACATTTTACTAATCAGTGATGGGGGACATTTTTCAACCAAATCTTTTTTATCGATATTTTTGGTGTAAGAAATTAATTATTCAACCAAAATTAAAGGATTATTTATTTTTATGTAATAAAATATTTTGATGAAATATATATTTGTAAATGGACTAATGGGTTTATTTGAAGCCATTCTTGACTAACATATTATAGGTTTATATTTATTTAACCATACACAACTAGTAGTAATCTGAGCAACTTTAATGCCATATGAACTCTTAAATGGTGGTTGGTGAAATGTCTCGTCCCACTAGTTGGCAAAATGTCCACTGGTGAAATGTCGAGGAATCGCCCTCCATACACGTATGTCTACTCATATTTGAAGTCTTGGACCTTCTGATAATACGACGAAACACCACTTTTCGAGTGTCAACTAAGGAATGCTCCCTTGAGATGTGTTCTGTGATTCGCTGAAACAAACAGCAGGGTATGCTATAACTAAGGTTGTGGTGTGTCGGGAGGTAAAAATACAGTGAAACCTTTTTATTAAGGTCACCTCCAGGACTGGGCACGTGACCGGAATGGCAAGGTGACCATATTAGCAAGACTAATTTCACATACTATACTGTTACAGAGATATTTCTGGACTATCCTAGGGTGACCGTAATTGTGAGTTGGCCGTATTACTGAGGCAACCACCAAGCAAGGTTCGACTGTAGTACCATGATAACTTCCTGGGGCATTCACACGACAACAGGATGTCATGTGTCAGGCTTGTTAACAAATGCAACATGCATTTGAATGCACATTGGAATGGTGAGCATATGAATGCACTTTTGAATGCGGAGCATTTAAATGCACATTAAAACACTGAGCATTTGAAGGCAAATAAGAATGCTGTGCATTTGAAGACACATTAGAATACTGTGCATTTGAGTACATTCAAATGCAGCCGTGATATATATTCTTCGCATCTGAATAAACATCTGCATTTGAATTTAACCTGTAAACATTTCATTTTTCAAATGCCCAATCAAAAGCAGTTCAAATGCAGCCTCATATAGTGTACTGTATAGTGTACAAAGCATGTTACATTAAAATGAAAAACTTGAAAAAAACATTTGCATTTGCACGTGATCCTAAAAATTGCATTTATGTATGCATTGTGTTAACATGCTTTGTTAACAAGCCTGTTTCATATGCACCAGCAAACGCTCTTTGGAGACATTACTATCTATTAAGAGTATTCAGTGGAATTCACTATCCAATCTTGCTTCACGAGTAATAATTTTATGAATTATACGTGCTGTTACGTATAGAACAACTCCGAAAATTCTATGTAAATGAACAGGTTTCAAAGACTACAAGTTTTGCTACACAGTCATAATGTTTACAAATACAGGCCTCGAATTTGATGCAAGAACATTGCATCAAACGACTGTAAGGTCAACTCATGGCCTGCAAATGTATCGACTGTCAGTGTCATGATTAAATTAGCCTTGTACATGTTGTGTATAGGTAAATTGAAGGTAGGAAGTAACAAGTTCTTATCCAAATTCACAGCATGTAACATGTAAACAGGGAATCCATACCTCTATGTCATGGCAGTTGGAGTGTAATTTTTAACCAAACGATCAAATTCATTCTCCTGCAACAGATAACAGAACAGATCCTGACACAAAGTTTGTATTTGCTCAACTGACAAACTATCAATTAATTAATAACATATTAGCTATATTTACTTCTCAAGAAACTTTTTTGTTTTTTCTCTGAGTAATTTCGGCTGCCAGACTGAATTTACGGTCGTGTTACATGATCTATGTCATGTGACACAAGCTGGAGCATGACTGGCGGGAACTCCTGGCCGACGTCGCTGTTCAGTGAAGGCTTCCCCCGTAGATGTTAATAGCCTCCTTGATCTTTCTCCTATGCCAGTTCTCCTCAAGGTCTAATGGTTTTTACATCTCTCATCATCAGTGTACCACAAACCTATCAACACTGTTAGGTCCCTGCTAGTACACCCAAAAGACAAAACATACAAGGCAGCAAAGTGTGGGGTGGTATATGACATCCAATGCCCAGAATGTGACCAACACTACATAGGAGAAACAACGATTTAAAGAACATAAAGAACACAAGTTGCACACAGACCACCAGTGTTCGATGTAAGATGTAAAAATCTTAGACCTCGAAGAGAACTGGCAGAGGAGAAAGATTAAAGAGGTGATTAACATTTACGGGGGAAGCCTTCACTGAACAGATACGTCGGACAGAAGCTCCCACCAGTCATGCTCCAGCTTGTATCACATGACGTAGGTCATGTGACTGACTGTCTGCTGAAGAAGGCTGCGAGATGCGGCCGTAATTATACAGAGAAAAAAAGTTTCTTGAGAGGTAACTAAACCCCATATGAATAACCAAGAAACCGGATCATCACTACGTTCAAATAATTAATAACATTAGTATTTGTAACAAGTTCCAACATATAAACTAAGTTCATGTGCATAGTCACTGTGTGTTAACTTTAAAATAAGGCAATCTAGTGTTAACATTATTATATTTTTTATACAAAACTCAGCACAATACTTAAATACGAGTTTAGCTTAATTTGCCATAACTTTAAATTTTAATTTAGATATGTGTAGTTAACTTTACATAATTATATCCACGATGCTGGCATACTTGTCAGGAAAACCTACATCTTTAAATAAAGCCTCACACATTTTCTCAAACATCTTCTGTTTGAGCTTCACACAAAGATTGCACGAAAAACATACCTTGTTGGTTAAGTCGATGACAAACTGGTGACTGCGATGGGAGTCCTTCAGCTGTGACAGGTATCTGTTACTCACCTGTCAACATGAGACAACAGCTACAGAAAAAGCGCAACGGTAAGTTCTTACGGATTGCATAATCCAGTCTTTAGGACTGTTCAAAGCACTTTTTGCTACACTCCCTGGCTGACTACTCTGGGAAACCGCATGAAATTACTGCGCAAAAACTATTAGTACATAGATATTCACCACTGTACATAGCTAGGTACTCTTTAATAAAGTGAACTGAAACAACAAGGAGGGAAAACAATTTCCCAAGGTTTGAAACGGCGACAAGAAGATCTGAATCCGGAATCTCTCGGTTACGAGTCAGATGTTCTAAACAGATGTAGAGTGAAGGATGGCTCCTGTGTTAGCGATATTATGTATCGAAATCAGAGTCTCCTGACCTTACCTGTTACGTAAATTATTCATTGTACAGTCGCGCCTCGTTATAACGTGCCCCGTTATAACGCGGATTCAGTTATAACGCGGTCGGTCGTAGACCCTGAATTTTTGCCGCCGGGAGAAAATGGGCGCTATGGCAAACTATATTAACATGGTAATAACTGTCAATTGTTTGGTGTGAAGTTATCCCCGTCTTTGTCCATGACATATGTATATTGAAAGACTAGTTGGCCAACAAAAAATTTTACGGTGACGTACAACTGCAACGAATCAAGTGTGAGGCAAGTCACTACGTTGCCGTTGTTTATTCTACACTGCCAATGCGATCCAAGGTATAAGTTTCTTTGACTATAATTATGGTCAATTTTAACTTTGGGAACAGTAAATGTGGAGCGAGGTATTGTTTGTTTTGCACCGACATCAAACGAATCATTTCCAATCTGCTAGTCATGCTGATGGCTTCAGCAGATCGCGAGTTCACATGATTTCAGCACCGGGCGGCTTGTAAAGTGCAATTGAAATTCACAAATACGCCTTGCTTAAGAATGGGTTAAATACAGCTTAGTAGGCAATATCAGAAAGCTAACATTGCGTAACATATATTAGCTTTTTGCTGTGATGAACGCAAAGCTACTGCCTGTACTGTTGCGCCAAAATATTAATTTGTCAACCACATATGAATTGGTGAATCGTAATATTGTTCAGCACGGTAAATGTGCTTTCTAAATTGGTATTCTGATATTGATTGAAAGACGAAGTTAAGCCAATTGTGAGCGTACTTATAGCTTTAAATCCTTAATCAACTCTTAACACAGCATTTGTCAAATCATTTGCGTATTTGGCTGCCGAGTGCCAGGTCATTATTTTAGATCTTACGTCAGCGGTACCATATTATCGTTCAGTTGACCGTGGCTTGTTGGTCCGTTGTTTATTTAAAAACGGTACACAGTCATGAATTTTATTCACTTCAACATTCAACAGTATCCAACAGTGTATGACATTTAAACAGAATACACATTGACGTTGGCTGGCAGTTTAATAAGTTTCATAAACTGCGTATAGACTGCGCGACGTGCACACTTTGGCTTCGATGGCGTTCTTTGTGCAGCAGCAGTGTCGGTCGTCGTCGTAGCGCCCTGATGGCAGATACGGCAACGCGCCACATTTATAATGCGGATTCATTTCGTGGACCCCGACTACCGCGTTATAACGAGGCGCGACTGTATAGGGATTATATATATACAGGTGAAATAAATTTATTCTGAATTCCCAGAAGTATATAGTACCGTGTATCGTTTGGTTCATACAGATTTTTGGTAAACAGTTTTAAATTGTTACGCTAAAAGTAAGACATATTCTGTAACAGTGTTCTTACCTCAGGTGCTTTGCCAAGATGCTGGGAGAGGACAGCCATGTTAGCCAGCGTCTCTGGGTTGTTGCTGTCCTGTGAAGTACAAATAACAGTATCAATACAGTGTAACGAAACTTCAAAAAATTACCCATGTATTGTGATGTGAGGATACAATATGCAGTTGTCAGAACGTGGTGAATATTGGAGAGGATGTGGCTGACGACCAATTGCACCCTTCTTGAGGCTAACCAAACACTCCAAGTGCATCTCTCTTTACATTACGGGGGATAACATGTCTTCACCCCCCACCCCCCAGTTCCGATCACTATGCAATACTAGTTTACAGTAAAAAAATATAGCTATTATCGATAGTACATTGAACTACTAATATTTATGGCAGTTAGCACAATATGGTGTGTTATAAATAAACATCATCATTACGTAATTATTACAAAGGGAAGAAAACATCAGCTTAGAAGTCAGTGAATGTGGATTGTGTATATGCTCAGAAGAACAGACCAAAGGCAGCCACTGCCTATGGTTGTCCTAAGATTACCTGTCAAAAAACCGTTGAGAAAAACATATAAAGAAAATTTATATATAAGGGTCAGGGACAGGACAGACTGAAAATGATGCACTGCAGCCTTCTGGGGATAGACAAGGTGAAGTATTACCTTATCGAGAGTCTCCTGAAGCACGCATTACAGAGGACAGACAAAGCGAAGTATTACCTTATCGAGAGCCTCCTGAAGAACGCATTACAGAGGTCAGACAAGGTGAAATAATACCTTATCGAGAGCCTCCTGAAGAACACATTACAGAGGACAGACAAGGTGAAGTAATACCTTATCGAGAGCCTCCTGAAGAACGCATTACAGAGGACAGACAAGGTGACGTAATACCTTATCGAGAGCCTCCTGAAGAACGCATTACAGAGGACAGACAAGGTGAAGTAATACCTTATCGAGAGCCTCCTGAAGAACTCATTACAGAGGACAGACAAGATAAAGTAATACCTTATCGAGAGCCTCCTGAAGCATGCATTACAGAGGACAGAAAAGGTGAAGTATTACCTTACCGAGAGCCTCCTAAAGCACGCATTACAGAGGACAGACAAGGTGAAGTATTACCTTACCGAGAGCCTCCTGAAGGACATATTACAGAGGACAAACAAGGTGAAGTATTAACTTATCGAGAGCCTCCTGAAACATGCATTGCAGAGGACAGACAAGGTGAAATATTACCTTATCGAGAGCCTGCTGAAGAACGCATTACAGAGGACAGACAAGGTGAAGTAATACCTTATTGGGAGCCTCCTGAAGAACGCATTACAGAGGGCAGGCAAGGTGAAGTATTACCTTATCGGGAGCCTCCTGAAGCACGCATTACAGAGGACAGACAAGGTGAAGTATTACCTTATTTAGAGCCTCCTGAAACATACATTATTGAGGACAGACAAGGTGAAGTAGTACCTTACTGAGAGCCTCCTGAAGAACGCATTACAGAGGACAGACAAGGAAAAGTATGACCTTATCGAGAGCCTCCTGAAGAACGCATTACAGAGGACAGACAAGGAAAAGTATGACCTTATCGAGAGCCTCCTGAAGAACGCATTACAGAGGACAGACAAGGTGAAATATTACCTTATCGAGAGCCTCCTGAAGCACACCCTCTGCATCGTCAAACTTTCCCTGGGCCATGTAGCTAGCAGCCATTCCATTCAACAGCAGCGGAGTGGACGTGTGTTTGTCGGCCATCTCTTGGAATATGAAGTATGCGTCCTGAAGTCTCTCTCCCCCCTGTGTGGAGAAGCTGTCATCATGATTATTACATGATTAGGAGAAGGACACGAGAGATCGTAATGTACATAACTATGAAAGATATCTAATAAATCAATGGTACAGCTGAGAGTGCATATAAGTATACATTTGTGTTCTTGCCTTTCTGGGCATCAGATTTGTGCATTTATTACTGTAATTAACCAAATGTGTTTTCTGTTTTATATGCATAATTTATGTCAGTGCATGGTATGTATGTTTTGAGATAACATTAAGTGTACACTGCAGATATGTAATCACTAATGTGCCACTTATATTACTTGAGTTGTGGTGGTGTACTGCACATGCACATATATTCCATGAATGAATCTTACATTTAATGCCCACAATCATCAAGTTGAGTATTCTGGCATTGGGAGCTTCAGTGTTCGCGATGATGCCGTTTTGGGGCAATATTACATGGTTTTTTGAGGCGGGACACAGTTTTTAAAGTTTCACCGCATACCATGGACATGGTTTTTTACCTTTCGCTGCATCCCTTCGATGCAATTCTATGGTTCTTCAAAGTTATTTCTAGTCCCACGTTAGACAGGTCGCTCATAAAGAAATACGACAGATATCCAAATTGTGTGTCGACAACTGTGCTTTCATTTCACAATGAAACGGTGCCGCCACCTAGCAACCAAACTGTGAACAATGGAACACTGAATAGTAGTTCCCACTAATGCACGTCAGTACCACCTAACGGCTAATTCGGAAACTTGGTAGAACAACTTTAGTGTGACGTCTGGTCAGTGTTTTTGACATCATGTCATCGCATTGCTAATGTTATGAACATTTATTTGTTGATTTATGTATCGAGGTCACACATTAATTTAGTCCATTTAATAGTCCACATCTTTGGACCCCACTTTTTCATGCATTGGGTCTCAGGACCCCGTTTTTTAAAACACTAACGCGAACACTGGAGTTTAGGCAATGAGATCCCAGCTAAGTGAGTCCACGGCAGGTTTTTCCCATTTCCCTGCGTGGGATCTTTTACTTCCCCTGGCACAGACAGTAGTCAGACACCAGATAGAAGGAACCAACAACTTATACGTTTCTTCTGAAAGACACAGGCAACGTAGGGTGAATGAAATTGCCCAAGTTTCGACACAGTGGCCAAACCAGTACAAAACCACTGCCCGGAGGCACCAGGATTCGAACCCCGCTCGTTCCAAATGACGGTCCAGCACTCTAACTGTTCGACCACTGCGCCCCACCACTATGAGTAATAGTGGTGTGACACTTATATTCAATGAGTATTGGTGGTTGAGTTATATTCCATGAGTAGTAGTGGAGTGGCACTGAGTTATATTCCACGGGTAGTAGTGGAGTGGCACTGAGTTATATTCATGAGTAGTAGTGGAGTGACACTGAGTTATAATCTATGAGTAGTAGTGGAGTGGCACTGAGTTATATTCCATGAGTAGTAGTGGAGTGGCACTGAGTTATATTCTATGAGTAGTAGTGGAGTGGCACTGATACTCCATGAGTAGTAGTGGTGTGGCACTTACAACGGCGAGGTTGAACCAGGCCTGTGCAAGCTGGGTGAGGATGCTGTCCTCATCTGTCTCCTGCATTCTCTTCAACTCCTTCCTACAAACACATCGCACAGGTCAAAGTCAGTAAAGTAAAAGTAAAGGTAAGTTCTCATATAGTGCGGTATACAGTCCCAAGGACTGCTCAAGGTGCTTTATACTTTACTTCCTGGCAGACCTATTCAATCGAACACCATTTCGACTTCTCTGGGAAGCATCAGATTGGTGTAAATTATTTATTCCCCTAAACAACATTTTACAATTTTTTTGTGCATTCCTTAGAATATCTTCCATATCGTTTCATGTATAACAGGACATAATATTATATTCTCAATCAAGTATTGTTTTTGGCACACTTTGTGGTCTAAATAGCAATCTTAGAAATGTGTTATTATTAGTCATTCCAAAAACTACACAACGATGAAAGAAGCAGAAAGGATGCACTTACTTGGCGAGATCCACTCGGTCAATCTTCACATATGTCTGCACCATCAACGCAGCACTGAAACACACATACCATCATCGTAAACCTTCTGGTATACCAGTTACACATGCAATACACCACATATGAACACTTCCAGGCATTACTGTAGTTGTGGAGTGCATATTTTCTGTAACAATTCTAAGTGTTTTGTTTGTTGTTGACCCACTGAGGCACCCAAAGTGCCACAAAGAATTCTTGGTACTCCTATTTCTTAACCAAGCGTACTGTGTACGTTTCATATTTTATATGGATGGCAATACGACCCAAGTTGGGGGAAATATCCCAACAATAATGACCCAAGTAGATTTGGTGCATTTATACAAACTAGTTTACACTCCCCCATGGAGCAACAAACCAAAAACAGCCATTGTCACAATTAGTGTACTGAAATTAAACTTGTTCCCATGACCATATAAGTTCTGCTGTTTCGAATGACGGCATTGCATGCAGCAAATAATTTTACTGTAAATCTAGTGGTGCCACCTGGGGAATGACTGTCAACTCACTGATTAAAGTTAGCAACTCAAAATAACTCCCATTGTTTTTTCTTCAAATATATTGCTACGTTGGTAGATCAGAGGCCAATGATCAAATGAAACCAAATTATTAGGGAGAGCCCGAGATGAGTGGACCTCGACACTTACTATGCTCCAAAGTTAGTGCATTAATATACAGATAGTCTTTATGTATTATTAAATTACTGATTAAGCTATTCGTGCTAATATGTGTAGACACGCAGGGTCATGCCAATAATCATTTTGCCAATCACTAGACAAATTTTCAGTTTCACTAAATTCAAAAACTAATAGCCTATTTAGCAGGGCAAATATAAGTCCAAAAAAAGCAATAATTTTGCCTAAGGCCAAATAAAATAATACCTGTATTTCCGGTAACCCGACCATCCCTAGTACTTCCGTGCGACCCTATGCATTTTATCAAGAACAAAAGAAAAATATTTTTCTATGATGCCGACCCTCAACCCTTGCTTCTGATCAAAAATTTTTCTTTTAACATTATATTATATTCTGCCAAAAGATTATTACAATGATCATTCAACATGCTAAAAAATACAGATAATCATTGCAAAAGTCCTGAAAAGTAACAAGAATTGACCTTTAGGAACGGAAATTCCGCGATCATCCCTAGTATTGGATGGATTTCCGCATAAATCGTTGTGAAGTGTCATGGCGCCCCTGCTCCCCCGTGTCAACCGACGTCAACAGGGACGCGGGCAGAAGGCGCTAACATAAACCGTTTCGTGATCATTGTCTGGTTGTCCGCCAAGCGCATTGAAGACATGTTGTTAATTATTATACTTGTCACATCGTTAGAACATGCATAAGTGTACAGATTCCGGTTTCGAACACAAAACTCGAAGGAATAACAACAGCCTAGGTTACGCTGGCTCAAAGTGATATAGTCTGGGTTTCGTAGTTCTAACAAATTCCGTTGGACGGCGTCATATATGGCGCTAGCTAAAATGGTTGAACAGAAATAATTAGTGACACAGAGCTTGCATAGTCCATGACCTGTGGGATTGATTTCTTTAATATATCGTAAATTTTAGCAGTAACTGTAACTCACATTGATGAAAGACCATTTAAATGTATAATTCCTTATTCTGTAACTCACATTGATAAAAGACCATTTAAATGTGTTACAGCTTGTTTTGCTCCTATTAAAGTAAACAGTGGGTTGTATGGTTTAACTAGAAGCCATAGTTTCTATTGATATTTCATGTTAAATTAATAAGACAAGTGTATTTTTAGCATGATGACAGTGTCTTCTTTATCACATTAAGATACACATAACAGTACCTCCTAGTTTCATTCAAATGTGTCCATTTCATATTAACCCCAGCAGTGCAAGTTATAACATATGCCATTTTATAGACTACCGGAAATTCTTGTAGACTGACGAAAATAAAATATTACAATAGGTCTGCCTACCCTATGTTTTTTTGCAATAAAATGTTTTATAAAAATAAAATGTTGTTCCTACCCACCTACCCTATTTTAAAAATCATTGTTACAGGAAACACAACTATATTTTATTGTGGCCTAATGGATAAACGGAAAAGTAGGTCAATAAAGCACAGGTAACTTACCACTCCAGTGACTCTAACTGATGCAAAGTTCTCAGGACAGCATCAAAGTTCTGCAAGCAACACATCGAGTCAAGTAGACACATAAAAGCTACATCAGGTAAGACTAGACTTACTTGACTTAAATGCCTAGGCCAATTTGACCCCTCACTATCCTCCTGGATGTCACACCCCTCCATTTCGTCCTGTCTAGGGCACCCCACACTGCTGTTGAACATAATGCGAGCCCCGTGTCATGTTTTATTTGGTCACTCCACCACGTCCATGGTCTTCCTCTATTTCTCTGTTCTTTAGTCTTGCTCGAAAGCTATGTGAATGACGTTTTCGTTTGGTATACGACAAACATGTCCAAACCACTGATGACATCTGAGAAGGATTCAGGGACAAATGTCTCCTCTCTGATCTTGTTAGCTTGTAGTAACTCTGTTCTAGTAACACCCCTCATACCCTGCAGGCAATGCACGAATCTCAAAAAACTTCAAGAAGACAGAACACTGCCAAGAAGAAGCAGACTAATTTGTAATTATATTCATAATATTCAGTATGTAATATGGCTCTGGAAGACTCAAATTAACAACATACTTAGACTAACATATTTGAATACATCTCACTTATACATCAACATTGAATAGATTTGGTTCATGAGTGTTAACATTTGACTAAAAATAAAAAAATAAAATTTTGATTTCTAGTTTTGTATATAATCATTCAACAATTACAATTTAATATTTCAAACTGTGATTAATAAAACCTAAACTAAGAGTTGCTAAAACTCTCCAGCTACATTCAAATAAGTCATATAAAAAGTGGACTGACCATGGATCACTATTTGCGACCAGCATCTAGTATATTGAAAACAAGAACACGCAAATTTTACCAAATCATACAGTCTCGGGAATATACAATAACCATGAACATCTGAGTTAAGTCTTCGTGACTCACCGATTCATGGTAGAACATTGTACCAGCCATGAGAAGAAAGGTGCTGTCTGAGAGCTCGACATTGCCACTCATCTTCGAGTCAAGGTCGCGCAATATCGCATCTCTGTGCAAACACAGACAAATGTTAACAACATACTTGCAGCATTATTGCAGGCATGCTCGGAACTAAATATGTGCAGAGATTGGCATAGAATCAGATAAGATGAAACATTAAGAAACAGGATGGTGCAATGGAGTTTTCTTGAAACAACTGGGACTACAGTCACTATACAAATTGTTTATCTTTATATCTGCATGACAAAAATGTTGTCCTATTGTACGGAATTAAGCTTTGCATAAATTCCTAGTAATTACTTATCCATGAAATATATTAATTATTATATAGGAAGTTATGTTTAATAAGTATATCCTTAGAACTGCTTTAGTCTAGTAGCTTGTGGTCTTATAATTAGGTCTGAGATACAGGATGTTCCCCTGGGTTTAGCTCAGGTCATCTCCAAAGATAGCTAGTAGGGTGGTCCTTATTTCTGAAGTTTTGATATGTCATCTTCTTACCCTCTGATTTTTTTCCAATATATAAAATAAAATTTCTCACAAAATATGAGCACATTTGAACAATATTTAGAGGTTGCTCAATGATGTTGAAATTGTTCATATTTCCTAAGCGGCAGCCAACATATAATTAGGGCAGGTTGCACTGATAATAATATGAAACTGAGATTCAGAACATAATTGTGCATGCTATTATCCTAAACAATGTATATACCATGTATACATGTATCAGTTCATGATCATGACATGCTCAATAGACAATACACCCCCCCCCCCCCGACAGACTGCAGTGCAGACATGATGACATCAGACTTGCACACATGGCAGGTGCTGACAATACGTTGTTTGCAAAGGAGAAGCTGGTGGCAGATAGACGGGATCGCATGCTTGCTAGACGTTGTTGTATGGAAGATACCCTAAAGAGAATGAGTGCCACAGTAGAACTGGTTTCGTCTGGCAGCAGCTCATCAGCTGACAATAATGACGACGATCACAATGTAGCTGAGCAGGAGGTTGCAGGGGCCGTTGGCGGCTCTGTGACGTCCGTGAAGAGAAAGAGAGTTCGGAAAACTGCCATTACACCACAGTTAGCAGCTGCACTGGACAGGACAAAGGTATCAGACCGCAAAGCAACATTTGTCATTGCTGAAACAGCCAAGAGTATGGGTCAAAATCTTGACAGCCTTGCCCTTAACAGATCATCGATTCGCCGAATGATAATAAAAAATCGTGTTCAGTGAGCAGCAAGTCTCAAGGCAGAGTTTCGAGGTCAGGTGCCCCTGGTTAAGCACTAGGATGGCAAACTTCTACCTGATTTGACGGGCAAAGAAAAGGTTGATCGGCTCCCGATACTCATCTCTGGTAAAGGAGTTTCTCAGTTGTTGTCACCAAACTTCCATCTAGAACAGGCAAAGCCCAGGCTGCAGCAGTCTTCGAAGCCGTGGAGGACTGGGACTTGGCTAACAGAGTTCGAGCTATGTGCTTCGACACAACCAGTTCAAATACTGGTCAGCTGGCTGGTGCTTGTGTCCTCTTGGAGCAAAAGCTTGGTAAGGAGCTTGTCACTGGCCTGCAGACATCACATCTTGGAACTCATCATTGGCGCAGTATTTCAAGTGTTTATGGGATCCACATCTTCTCCAGAGGTGCCACTGTTCAAGCAATTTCAGGAATACTGAGAATTCATCGACTGAGGCAAATATGAAACAGGTATTGAACGTGAGGATGTGTTAAACTTGGTCGAAGACATTACGGAAAGCACCATCGAGTTTACTAACAATCATCTGGAAGAGAGTCAACCAAGAGATGACTGTAGGGAGTTCCTAGAATTAGTGTTGATCTTCCTGGGAGCAGTTCCTCGTTGAGGAGTTCGATTTATGTTACCTGGAGCCATGCATCATGCCCGCAGGATGTCCATGGTCATCTACACTCTCAAGATCTGGATGTTTCGAGCCCAGTTCAAACTCACCCCAAGAGAGGAAAAAGGGCTGCATGATGTGTGCGTATTTGCTGTACATGAGTATCTGACGGCGTGGAGTACTGCTCCACAAGCAGCAAGTGCACCTTACAGTGACTTTCTGCTGCTGAAGTCCCTGCTTGACTACTCAACCATCCACGCAGCTATCTTGAGAGCTACATCAGATAAGCTCGCCAAGCACTTGTGGTATCTATCAGAATCACTTGTTGGGTTGGCTTTTTTTAACAGCCAGGTCAGTTAATCAACAAAGAGGCTGATTGTTAGCGCTATGAGAGAGCAGGATCCTTCTCTATCTCATACAAAGAAGGTTACTGTCACCCTCAAATCTTTCCGAGAGTAGAAACTGGAAGATTTTGTCACGCTGAAGTCTGCTTCATTGTTTGGACTGATGGCACTTCCAGATGGATTTCTCCAAGTCGATCCAGATATGTGGGAGGAACGAGAGGACTTTAAGCAGGCTAGAGAGACAGTTTATACAATGAAAGTCGTGAATGACCATGCTGAACGTGGAGTTGCTCTGATTCAAGAATTCAGTGGCCTCCTAACCAAAAGCGAGCCCCAGCTTTAGTTCTTGCTGCAAGTTGTTGAGGAGCACCGCCATGCCTACCCAGACAGCAGGAAACAGACCTTAACAGGACAAAGTGGACAGTGAGAAACAAGTGTCATACACATAGAATCTGTTGCTTGAACTTGGCCCACATTGAGGCAATAAAAGGATGAATCTGAACACAAACTGTGGTTTTAATATGTGAACCATGTATGCCACTAAGACATTACTTATTCATGACAATATTTCATGACAGTATCATTAATGCAATTCAGTTTATTGGTTGAATTTTCTAATATGTCATTATTTGGAAATTAGCAAACTGCTCATAACTGAATACATTGTCTCAAACTCTGAATATTGTGAACTTTGAGACATTTGAGCTACCCCTAGATATAAATATTTTGTCTTCTCTCTTTGTCTCTTGAGTCTTTTTTGTCATAAGGAACAAGTCTGGGGGGTAAGAGCATGAGAAATATAATTTCAATTTTTTTCTGATTTCTAAGAACCACCCTAATAGCTAGGCTAGACAAGCATAGTCTAGTCGCTTAAAGTAACATGCAAGGACAGAGACTGGATAGCCTGGTAGCAAACCCGACTGTAGCGCGCCATATTAAGAAATGCAGAAGATGCATGCACTGACCAATGGGAATGGCCAGTCACTAGGAAGAGAGTGAAGTAGTGAGTATTTAAGGAAAGAGTAGTGCGCAATTGAGAGAGGATTGCAGAGAACTTGCAGAGAGGACTTGCGGAGCAATTGCGTGTGAGAACCATGTAACACCACGTCTGGTTCCCATGGAGGACCAATATTGATTGTACTGATCTGTATCGTGCTAACTTCTGTATTAAAGTTCTTGAAACGAACAATGGAAAGCCTTCTGTGATGACTGAGTAATTAGAATCTTCCTCTGTGAGTATCTGATTTCTATTAGACAATGACATATTGGCTGAACTGAGTAGGTCGATGTCTAAATTGTCTTGGAAATCAACGCAGAGGAAGAATGTTGCAATATGTGCCCAAATTAGAATACCGAGTCTACAAACGGAATAGGCAGATACGACAAAGGGAAATAATAGTATACTATGATTTTTTGGGAGGCCAAGAACTTGTTTAATCAGTTGACTCTCCAGACCACTGTCTACAAAAGTTTAATGTGAAAGCCTGATCGATACTGCTTGGGACAATCTGGCTAAGTCAGTGATGACAATTACATACAAATGTGGCTAAAGCAGATCAACAAGTTCAAAATTGTGAATTCACTGCAACCACCTTCATTGTAATTAAAATTTTACACCTACAAACTCTTGTGACCTAATTTTGCCACCAAGATATATTTATAAATTTTATAAACATACAATGTCAAAACAAGACCCAGAATTTGGCACTCTGTTGTGTAAATAATGTGTAAGTTTTTTTTATGCATTCCTCAAATCTGTAGCAAAAAGATAAATTGTGTACTTTCCCATAGGTTTGAATTAGTCTATTTTATTTGAAATGTACATAAAAACAAAAGTGTTTAAGTTAATTAAAGTATGCTTTTTGTACAATACTCAGAAAACATTCAGGAAACACTGATATTTAACAAGATTTAACAAGATTGCCACCCAGAGAATTAACTCTAGGTGGCAGGTGGACAAGGAAGCCCTTTGGCTTATCGAGAGTCCGACCCTTTTATCTATGTGTATCCAGCCCGTCTGAGGTATGTGTCGATTTTATTTTTAAACATATTCACGCTACTAGCACCCACACAATCAGCAGGTAATCTGTTCCATTCATTCACAGTCCTTTGTGAAAATGAAAACTTTCTTATATCTAATCTACTCTGCTCCTTTGCCAATGTTAGTTCATGTCCTCTGGTCCTTCTATCTTTCTTAACTGAGAAAAAAATATTTCTATCAATATTTTCATAACCCTTCAATATTTTAAACACTTCTATGTGATCTCCTCTCAATCTCCTGGTCTCTAGTGTTGTTAAACCACATTTTTTAGGCGTATTTCGTAACTAAGATCCCTCAGTTTTGGTATCATTTTAGTTGCTCTCCTCTGCACTCTTTCTAGCATATCTATGTCCTTCCTGCGGTATGGCCTCCATGCTTGTATACACTATTCTAAATGAGGCCTAACTATTGTTTTGTACTGCGGTATTATTAGCTCTTTTTCCTTATACGTTATGTTTCGCCTAATTAATCCAAGGATTTGATTTCCCTTTGAAGCTGCAATTCCGCACTGCTCTGAAACCTTCATATCAGCACTAATGGTTAACCCTAAGTCCTTTTCTTTTACAGTAGTACTTAGTACAGTATCCCCCATTGTATATTCTACCTCTTCGTTCCCATGTCCTGTGTGGAGGCATTTACATTTCCAAAAATTGAACAGCATTTGCCACTTTTCAGACCATTTGATCAACCTGTCAAGATCATCTTGTAAATGCTGTCTATCTCCATCACTTTTAATCCTTCTAAACACTTTTGTATCATCCGCAAATTTCAACACCTTGCTTGTTATTTCATCATCCAAATCGTTGATATATATTAAGAATAATATAGGTCCTAATACTGATCCCTGTGGTACCCCACTCAATACCGATTTCCAGTTTGAAGCCTCCCCATCAACTACTACACGTTGTCTTCTGTCAATCAGCCATTGTTCTATCCAGTTTATTATACCATTTCCTATGCCATGGGCCTTTAGTTTAAGCAGTAATCTTTGATGTGGTACTTTGTCGAAAGCTTTTTGAAAATCTAAGTAGACGATATCTACTGGTGATCCCTCATCTACCCACTTAGTGATGTCTTCCAAAAAACATAACATATTTGTTAATGACCTCGCTTTAAAAAAACCATGTTGAGATGGGTTAATCAAGTTGTGTTTAACAAGAAAATCCACCATGTGATCTTTAATTAGTCTTTCTAATAATTTACAAATCACTGATGTTAAACTCACTGGTCTATAGTTCTCTGACTTGTTTCTCGAACCTTTTTTGAATAACGGTATAATGTTTGCTTCTTTCCATTCTAAAGGAACCACTCCATCTTCTAATGACAAGTTGAAAACTGTTGCAAGCGGTATGCTAATTTGTTCTACAATTTCCAATAGTAGTTTGGGTGGAATACCATCCACACCAGGTGATTTATTATCCTTCATAACCCTTATTTTCTTAGCTACCATTTCCGGGGTTACAATTAATTGTCCTAAATAGTATGAATCTGCCCCCTTGAACTTAGCCTCTGGTACTGGCAGTGAACTAATATCTTCCCTGGTAAACACTGAACTAAAGTACTCATTCAGGTCTTCTGCCATTAAGAATGCCTCTGATATTATATTTCCAGCACTATCTTCTAGAGGACCGACCTTATCTCGAACTTTCTGTTTGCTTCGGACATACGCATAAAAACTCTTGCTGTCATGTTTTATATTACTAGCTAATTGTTGTTCATAGCTTCTCTTTGAATTTCTAATTTCAGCTGTAGCTTGGTTAAGTGCTTCTTTATAACTGTTGTAGTCTTCATCATTTCCAGTACATCTATATGACTTCCACATCATTTGTTTATACTTAATTTTTCTAATGGCTTCTTTCGATAAGTGTTTCTTTTTGGACCGTTTTCCTTGTTTTTTGAAGGGTACAAATTTATCGACTATGCACTTAATTTCACTCTTTAATATATTCCAGCATTCTGTTGCCGTCTTATTTTTCAGTGTGTTATTCCAGTCTATCTTTGCTAAATAATTCCTCATGTCCTTATACCTTCCTTTGTGGAAATTTCTCCTATACTGCTTTTTACTATTCCTTTCTGATTCATGTATATCTAAATTTATGACTTGCTTGCACTTAGGTTGTCTCAACCCACATCAAACATATTGTTTGTACTGCTACCTTCTTGTACGGTCACTGGAGAGGTACTCTGCAAACATCTTGACGGCTTGCAATGCAGGGGGTGATGATGATGTCACTTCGTCCAGGACGACGCCATACTTCTTCTGAGCTATGTATGCTCTGTACATCAATATGTCTCGGTCGGTCTTTATATCTGGCGAAACCTGCAGCAAACAATACCCTTTAAAAAGCATTTGTTTGTCACATCTAGTAATATAACCCCCGTGAATCTTAATATTTTCTATGTCTATGAAGCCTATTTGAAGTATTTCTAAACAAACTGGTCATTCTGAAGTCTGAATCCTCATTTGTATTGTTTCCTTGTCATTTGCTTGCTCATACACACAAAAGTTTTATTATCAGACAAACTAAGAAAGGATTACATGTCTTGTTACCCGTAACTTAGCTCAGTAATGTCTAGACTAATGACAGGTACACATATCATCGCTCGCTTTTCGGGGGTAGTAGCTTTTTAAGTGTCGAACTATGATACATTTTACAGTATCATTTACTATGATCATACAGTCTTACCCTGATTTTCTGCGCCTCATTGATACATTGCTGGTAGTTTCCTGTATACAGTGCTGTTCTTATGTCAAATAGTTCATCGGTATCCCCCTGGTTAGCCATTTTGGTGACGATAAGGAAGCCACGTCGATTTAGAGGGATCAACTATTATTTCATGAGACGACTTGGTCGGCCTTATCCGACTCCGCTCCTTTTTTTTAACTCGCCAAAAAGCGAATTTAACTGGAAAGACGCTTCTGGAATGGTTACTTGGAAATTGAAATCCCTAGTTGCCGTCAGATAGAATCACTGTTTTGAATTCACGGGCACATCGGAGTTGCATCCCGCCTGAAAGCTCTGATCGAAGCTGTACATAAATTATACTTATAGCACCGACGGAGCCCATCGTCATCGACACCCGCTGCCCAAGACCTGACGATGACCAACAGCATCGCCATCAAATGCGCCAAACATTGGGAGCACATCGGATGATAGTCTGGTGGATGGACAGGAATGGCGATGACTGCTTTAATTGGGTTAACAGGGGCGGATCCAAAGAGGTATAGTCTGGGGGGAACCTCCACTGGCAGCCGACGCAAATTCATATTCGGTGGTCTGCACGCCTCTGCTGTCGCGCTGTCGGATCACTCATGACATCGGAAGACAGGACCGGGTTGGAGGGTTACTGTTGAATTTGTTTCGTAGCTGCCTCGCCGTAATTTCAGCTTATTGTAACCTAAATTGGGACACATTTCAAAGGTTTATGGGGCGTTGTAACGGGGCTCCATTCAAAATGTTATGTGGGGCACGCCAAATTCCAAAAGTCTATGGTGAATCATCATCCTTTTGGCAGCTACAATCAACTTGCTAATTATTCTGCCGCACTTTGGGGGTTGCGAGGAGGTAGGAATTGTTTTACCAAGAGAAGAATATCTAGAGAGTCAGACCTATGGAGAACATTCACTATAAAAAATGAAAATAGATAAAACAAAACCCGCAAAAACCAAACATACAAATTAATAAAATTTAAAACAAATAAATTCAAATAAGTAAATGAATAATTGAAATAACATCCATACCCCCACCTAATCTAACTATGAAGGATCTACATTTAGTTAATTAACAGATCTATACGTGCATTATAATGATGTATGTTTATACACTATGTCTACCGGTATGTATGTTTTATAACGAAATTAGGTTACACAAAAGACAATTATGTTTCCAAACAGCATTATACAAAATAACAAAGTACCATAGGGAAAAGAATATGAAAGTAACTATTCTGAAAAAATTCAAACCCGAAACCTAAATGTCAGCACTTCAAATGTTTGATGCCTTAACAACTCGACCAAGTACAATTATAATGCAATCTAGTGTATTTTGGTAGAGCTCTACAATTAAAGTCATATCAGTTGTCAGCTTGACGTACTGTCGAGCTTGACATCAAATGGTATGTCGTTCAGTTGAATTAGTGTTTGTTGTATAATTTAGTATTACGTTCATTTTGTCTATTGTTCTGTTTGAATACATGCAAGACAACGTTGATGATACAACATTTTTGACCGACACAAATTTCCACTGTGCGACTGATCTAGGCGCGACCTATATACTGACTAAGCGGGTGATCATTTTAAATTATGGTAGAAATGGAACATACATTGCACTTTTCTTTTGTTTTATGTGTGACTTGTTTCAATAAATAGTATAACTTAATTTGTTTATAGTTTTAAAAGCATAATAATAATTATGTATAACTAAAAGATGACTTAGTTTACACTTATTTTACATTTAATGGTTAACTTGAGAGCCAATCATGATGGGCTAAGACCCCCACCTTTCAACACGGGGGACTATCGTGCAACTTATTCATTCCATTCTGTGTCTGGCTACCCGTTTGGAATTAATTCACAGTTTCCATTCCAGTTGTGTTGTTCTCTTTCTTGTCCACTATTGTTTGCCACATTCTGAACCACTTTGAATATGTATAACTTATTTATTCGCATGCGGCGTCGGAACCGAGTGCTTGGAGAAGACTCAGTCCTCGATGTTGAAAGAGGGGAACTTATCACCTAATATTTAGTTTTTTGTTGTAAAATGAAGAAGATCACCTTTACATGTTTTGCTTCGGAGTAAAATTTTGAATAATAACGAAAAACGTGTGTGAAAAAGTTTAACAATACCCATGCATTCCTTGTTTTTTTCATAGTAAAAATTTAGAATGTAATCCCGGAAAATTGTCAACAATACCCCTATCTCCCTGATTTTTTGTGCATTTCCCAGTCTCCCGGAAAACAGGCAACTCTTCCCGATTTTCGCTAAAAATCTCCAACTGCACCCCTCTCCCGTCTTCCGATGTCATCAGCCGAGATTACTCGACACCACGAGAGACGGGCTGAGACATGCTGAACTGCTCTTGCGGCGAGAAATCTTCAACAGCAAACCCCTCGTCTTTCGACGTCAAGATCCGAGACAGCGCAACAAGGGAAGCGTACTGTACCGGTGATGAATCTCCCGGAATTAAAAAAAGTTAGCAAGTAGTTCTAAGGTTCACAGACAAATACCGCTTTAGTCAGCATGTCCACAAGCACCATCTTAACTATCTGATTGTTAGCTTCCTTACTTATCACCAATACGAAGTAAGTTAGTTTAGTATTCTTCAAACGAAATCTTGTGTTCATCCCAACTGCGTCAGCCATCCCTGATTTAATTTGCAGATGTGCCAAGTAATTCTTCACAAAATGCGGTAGACCTTTGCACAATTTACTGGCAGTAGGTGAGAATCTAGAGCCAATGCGCTGCAGTCGTGAGAGAGGTACATGTAGAATAGGGTACCGCTCTATGGCCGGATCATTTCTCCTTTTTTTGCTATATTTACTTACCATGAGGCATACATATTTCACGTACATAAAATGTTGGCTAGGCTGTATAATTGGATTAAAAATGAGTTTATAATAGCATTTTAAACCTTTAAATATCGATCTGGCGGCAGATGTTAGCAACAAAGCGGTTTATAGGCCGTGAGATTATTTCAACAATGAAGAAAAAGGGTATGTTCTATCGCCAAAACGGTAGATATGGCACACCTGAAAGTATTTAATATGCAAGGATGTCCTCTTTCTACGGTGTTAATTTGGTTATTCACATAATGTCCAGTAAGCAACTTTAGCAAATTTTCTCATTTAGAATTTTATTGTATTATGTTTATATAGTTTTTAATTATTTATTTTATAATTATGATTAATTAAGTTAAATGTTTGAAGATGTGAGTCGGCAAGGAAGTCTTGCGACCGGAATTTGGGTCGCAGCGAAAAAGGTTAAGAACCGCCGATTTATATTTTAAGTTAGAGACTATATTATACCTGCCAACTATCCCGTAATTTCCGGGAGTCTACTGGATTTTGGGTGTATCCTCGGAATGAAAATCCCTAACAGCATCCCTCCCCGTCTGTGAGAAAGAGAGAGAGAGAGGAGAGAGCGCGCACGCGCGCGTGCACAACGAGACGTGCTGGACCGCTGAATTTCCGGTGAAAAATCTCCAATAGCACCCTCCGTCTTCCGATGTCAAGATCCGATACAGCGCGACACGGGAAGCGTGATGAACCGCTGGTGAATCTCCCGGTTTACACAAAAAGTTGGCAAGTATAAGACTACTATAGTATAATTATATAATATTTTATATTTATACATTGCAAGCTGGATATATATTATGAATAAAATGCTTTAATTGAACTACTACAGTTGTGCAACCATGCAACATATTGGATGGATGTTAGATGTATCTATATAATCATAATGTTGAACTGCAATTTCAACCCGTGAACATAATCATATGACATTATCTTCACGAGTCAGTTGTTCAAGCACACGGTCGCTGCATAGTTCTTTACATTAAGATAATGTAAACGAACCCGTTAAAGCGTGCGTGAACGACTGAATGGTCCCCCACTAATGCACAACTGCATGCTTTCCGATTGCAATGATACAATTTGTTGTTTGTAGTTAGTGTTACTCTTTATGCTCATGTATACGCCCAGTGGTCCTTCTATTGTTTGACTAATTAAGAGATTGCGTAATTGAAAGTCCACTCCGCCACAGCAACGGAGATCCAATCACGTCTTCCGTTTTAGTGTACCTCGTCAACCAGACGATTTACGCATCATGTTAACGCGCACAGAAAATATACAAAAACTTGACCAATTTATGTTAATTTTTATATTGCAAGCAATAATGTCTTTAGCGTAAATCATTTTGCTATTGTAAAATACACTCCAAGCAATAATAAACATATTTATTTAAGCTAAATTCACAGTGCGCAATAATGCTGCGATTTTATATCTGGGTCAAGAAAATAGTTCGTCTTGTTGTGAACACGATTTCCCAAACACGAAGGGAGAACTTAAGATCCTAATTACCGTTAACTTCACGTTCTTTTTGTATGTAAGTCTACGGCTTTCATATCCATTTCGTAGTTTAAAACTGAGCGCGTACAAGTATGTTAAACGGATTTTTATTTCATATCATATATTTAAACTGTTGAGTTTTTAAACAACTCGTCGTAGTGTTCGGGACGGCTGGAGCCGATGGCGATACAGCTGAATTGAACTGTACTCTGGCATAGCCGTAGGCAGACAGAGTTACTGAAAGGTAGGTTCTTGTATCTGTTCCTAACGATAGTAGTGTTTTTTCCATTGTTAATACGTAATTCACATAGCCAGATAGTTTTGACACCTAATAATGATGTAGCCTGTGCCTGTGCAGATGTACATCGTCGTCATCGTCATCAGTAACACTGTCAGGACTTGCAGGGGCGGCCAGGGCAGTGCTAGTGTGTAGTGGGGTGGAGAGTCAGTGGGCTAAGACAAAATGCTCAGCCTCAAGAAGAATGTCATTCATGAATGTTCATCTAAATAAAAAACTTTGTGGTGCAGTAGTTTAGTTAGAGCATCGGACTCTCAATTGAGAGAACCCAGGTTCGAATCCTTTGCTGCTGTATCGAATCTTGTCCAAGTTTATTCACTCTACATGGCTTCAGTTCACTCAGCTATATGACTGAGTACCTGGCTATTGACAGTGGTGGATATCTGTGCATGAATGGTCTTTGCGCAGTAACTGCAGCATGGCTAAATGCTTCTCAGAGAAGTCAATGTGACCATGCAGTGTTCGATTGATCATGTCTTCCAGGGAGTAAAGTGTAAAACACTTTGAGCAGTCCTAAGGACTGGATACTGCACTATGTAAGAACTTACCTTTACCTTTTACTTTTTAGTGTCTCTCTCTGTCAGAGTTTATGTCACATGTGACTTTATTTTTGTATCAGGTTCAAGACATATTTATTATCAAATTGAGTAATCAACCCCATATAGGCTGTGTGGGGTGTGTGACGGGTGCGAACACACACCCTATTTCCCCCACTGAGGCAAACAATTTAAGTTCTGCTAGGGGGAAGTTAAACAAAATTGCGTGCACACAACAGCACCCCCCCTACACTACAAAAAGCTGAAATGTATCAAAAAATGTACCACCAAAAAAATCATCCACGCTACTGTAACTTGTAAGAGGCCAGACAGTGTGTATTTATAATAATTAAATTTAGAAGTATTCTTGTTATAACCATTGACATTATTACAATATTATTGCCGATTGCCAATGTAACCACATTTTCCCATTTGGTCTATCCTTTCACTTTTCTGGAGGGTAAGTCTTGTTAGTCATTCACAATACTTCTCCAGTGGCGTGTATCATGCATACTTTTTCAAGTTCGGGAACCATTATCCCAAATTTAGACTCAAGTAGTTCAAGACAGGTTAGGCATAGTTTTGTCTGTCCATGCTTTTGTTGCTAAGGAAACTGGTCTCTCCACTTTGTTACAAGTTTCTGAAACAATGATCTGCAAATTGACCCCACAATGTACGTGTCCTTAATTTGTGTAATTATGGAATATATATTCTGTGTCAGTGACCAAACCTTTTTAATGATTTAACTAAAGTTACTAAACTCTTATTACACTAGCTCAACACTAGGACTTTATATTAATGCCCATATAATTGGCCAAGTCATTATTCAAACACATGAAATGATCAGTACTGGTAACTAAGTGTATGTCTGCTCAGTGAAACAATCCAGGATTACCTGATATCAAGCCTCATAAAATGTATGTTCATCGTCATATTTCATCGTCGAATTGAGGAGTGGGGGTCAATCATTTAGACTTGTACAGTACGTGTATATATTTTGTTTCATTACATGTACTTGGATATCTACTTGCATTTTTTTAATGAAAAGTACTTTACATACCTGGTAAATTTTACTTGCCAAAATATCAAGTAGGCCCGTCTTCAATACTGGATAACTTTTTCCAGTTTCAGCATAACTTACATATAAAAATATTGATTTTCATTTCAATCAAGCAATGAACTATAAATGTATTGCCAGTTATTTAAATAATTAATTAATGCAGTTTGGAGTTATTATCTTGAAAAAGTGTTTTTGATGCATACATTTTGGATTGAATGAGTTATGATATGTGATTTGAAATGTACTAGTAAATAGGTAACTGTGATGTTGTGATAGTGTTGTCTCACTGAAAAGTTGAATTCTCCAGACCTGATCGGTTTAACCACCTATAACTTTGTAGTTCAAACGTAATAAATTGACTTAGACAAATGACACTGATATCAGTGTAAAACTGAAATGTTGCTCTATAAATAGTAGGATGCTCATAACTCCACACCGCCAAAATCTTTCTTAATGCCTGGTCTATTGTGGCCCATCACATTTGTGTACAAATTGTAAAAAAAGTTTTTCTTGATTTTAGTCGTCTGGTCATGGTATTATTAATACTAATGGTCAAAGTTGAGTTGAGTTAAGTGTATATACTGGGCTTCTGGCTATTGACTTGGTTTCTGCCTGTCGTCCAATACGTATTATCAATTATGAAATGGTTCCTCAGTAAGCATTGTGTTCTTAGTGCAGACCAAAATAGCATACCCAACTTAGTAGATGCACATTGTGTGTTAGTTTGTCTAACCTCTGGGTCGACTGTGTAAGACCGACTACCTTGTGACCGCGGTTAAATGACCGGACTTGGCTCTGGCTTGCAGTCCTCATCCTCAATTCAAGGAGTGCAGCTATTAGCCAGAAAATCAATGCAAGAGCATGTCTTTCAAAATCTCTGCCAATAATCTTGCATTGATCATACAATTTCTATCAAGAAAGTTAATACCTGTGTATTAGAATCCCCCACAGCAGTCCGCGTGAGCCAGTTTATTCCGAGCAGTGCATCTTAATAATCACACATGGGTTTTCATGACCAGCAAGTCGACAGTGTTTGTTGTTTAGCCCAAGAGCTAGCTCAGCCGGCGATTAAGAATTCGGTTCAAAGCATACATGAATGTAGGACAAGATTGGATTACGTTGCAGTGTTTTATAGTAAGTATCATAAGTGAACACATGTGGTCTGCTTGGAAGACGTGTTTACAGTATTGACACAGCTACTGCGTACACATTCAGAGCTGCGGGTCTTTGAACTGATGTATGTTGAAGTACACAATAACTTTGTAGGCAGAATGTTGAGGACTCGGACAAGCACTTTGTCTTAGAGTGTCTGGCTAGTACCGACAATAGGTGAGCCTACACTGAACCTTGCCTCAGTTGAATATGATATCATGCCATTTCTTTGACCGATTTCTGTTTCATTGGCTGTTGTTTGATTGGATTCGCTGGCTGGTTTGCTTGAAAGTACAGAACTGCACATGTTTGTCGCTTTGTGAACACTGTAAACACCACCTTTTCCTGACACTAACAGTGGGTGAGGTGAGTTCAGTTTCTTTAGAACTTTGTTGAGATCAATATATATTATGAAATTCCACTTTAAAGGGTTTGTACTCTAGAACTATTTCGCTGAATTGATTGAGTTTTATAGGTACAAAATCTCACAGTTTTTTTATTATATGTTCATATCTTCAAACTAATCTGTTCTGTTTACAATGTGACCAACAAAGTGTGATTTAATGAACCTCTTGTATGATGTAATTGGCAATTATCTAGATTTAGTTTGAATGTGTTGACTTGCATTGCATGCAGAATGGCAAAGCCTATATATATATGTATATATATATATATATATATATATATATATTCATGTTCCAGATTAAAGATAATTTTATTGCTAAATCAGTCATACTTTGTACTTCTGAGTGGTACGATTCACTTACAATTTTGTCCCAAGTCACTACTAGACAATTACCAACATGTACTCCAGAATTGATTAATTTAAGAACACCCCTTTCATAATTTTGCATGCAGCATAACTTAAATTTATGATGTTACGTTTCTTCTCTGTGCAAAAGTATGCAAAAATAGTTCTAAGTAGTCAAAATATATATATGTTTTAACCGCTTAGTTTTCTGTTAGGTTGACAGTGGAAATTACGAAACATATGATCAACTGTCAAACGTTGTAATTACAACGTGCTACTGCCTGGCTTCATTCATTGTACAAATATCTCATTTGCTGACTGCTAATTCCACGACCACACATATATTCCTTTTGATATTTGGATGACATTAACAACATAGTTATGATAACGTTGTGTTTGCAGTGTAGGTGAGCATAATTATTATTTCCCAAATCATGTCGGGCATTGGCATTTTAAGTTCTTTTTGTATGTGAGGTGATAACATCTGGTTATGTGTTCTATAAACAGAAATATTGGAGTGTCGCAAACAATACAGATGGATATTGATAATTGTTGATTTGATACATTCTTTAATTAACAAGTCTAGTTTTTGTTATTCACGGCAGATGTGTTCTATTAAGATAACGAGGCCATTATTATGGTTATGTATCAGCAGAGCTCTGGTGCACGTCTCTAGAGAACATTGATGTCAATGAAAATTGATTTATTTCATTTAATGTTTGTGTTTGTTTTATGTTATGTTTGCTGTGCTCGGTGGACAAGCAGATCTATTAAAGATAAGTTATTTATGAAGTCTTGCCAAATGCTCTGGTTTCGCAAATGTAAATATATGCTCACACGGACACAAGCACAGACGTGCACACATTCAGATAGTGTGTGTGGACTGGGACTTGTGTGCATGTTTGTAATCAGACTTGAGTGATTTCAACATTAAACTAAAGACTTAATATTTAATTTGGTATAGGGCAATTCCACTGTCACTCATGTTACATGTATACTTTCTGGGGTCTTTCAACACATCACATCTGAAAATATTATTGATCAATCTAAAACATTTAAAGCATACCGTGACTTGGAGTTATGATCTACATCATAGGCAGTTATTCTAAATGTTAGATTTTCTAGTACATATGTACAATTTAGTAGCCGTCACTGTCGTTATGGAAAAAATACATTATTTTTTGCATCAACTTTGCTGTTAAATTCCTAAAACCAATGGCCTTAGCATAAAAAAACAACAACTATTTGTTTAGGTTTGAATTTCAGCTAAACAACAAGTATAGTGTAACTTCCCTCTATGATATATTTTAGCCACCAACTGCACATCAAAAACAAATTTCAACCTTTCCCCCGTACAGATGTACCTAGGATATATAAATGATAAATTGTCAGAAGTAAATTAAATTGGCCACTTAAAAATGTTTGAAAATGTTAAAAACTTAAAAGTGTCCACTATCCAAATTCACTGTGATTACATTACTTAGATTACTTCGAAAATAAGCATAATCAGTTATGATTAGGTTTGTACATAATCATTGTTACAGAATATGTAACCTCACCAGGGTAGACATCATCATATTCCACAATGACCCAGTCACTAACATGCACTATGTATTCTCGTCACTCACCAAATATACGCCCCTATTGTCTGACTACCTTGTCAGGAGTGAAGAGATCAGTGTTTGATTGGTCAACCAATAACAGTGAATTTTGACACAATCAGTAAACAATTGTAGTCCTGTATAATTTTGAACATGACAATGGAAAATATAACTTCACATGTATTGACAATTTAATGTTTGTAATATATTGTACACATGTTTTGGGTGTAACAAATAAGAGAGTTACTCATAAATGGTATATTGCAGTTGTGAACACAACATTTGCAGTGGTTTCAGGGGTAAATGTTTCTCAATTTTCTCTCTTAGACATTCTGCAACTCAAGGCCAATTTTCATTTCAGCTTTCAAATGAAGAAATATATGTAATTGATATTTTAACACAATCTTTTGATGATCACATTAATTAATATGATCATCATAGGTCACTAGTTTCAAGCTACCTATTTATATCAAAAATCACCATGTACACATTGTCACTCGCATTACAGATTTTTAGCTCAGATTGCATAAATTCTACAAGGCCTAGATGTGAATTTGTTTTTGTTTTACAATTACATGAAACTAAGCTAGCGGAACGAAAAACAACAGTTTCTGTGAATACTCTTCTTGCTTTCAAACATGAGATTAAAATATTCACATATATATTCGTCACTCACAGTACGTGACGGCCACCAGTAACACATCTGACAATATGCACTACCGGTAATGTGGATAACACATAGATTACAGTATCCAATTTATTAGAATATATATATAGTACTTAGTTCACTGTAATGCTAAAATGGAAATGGGCCTAGTGGTTGTGGTAAGTTTCACAGATAACATTTAAAAATAAAAGCTTAACCATTCCAAATGATCTTATTCATCATTATCAAGTAGCAGTTGCATGTAACTTTCACTTTGATTACATCCAACGTGTGTGCCATACAATACAAGTAACAAATTGTCAATGTGGGAAGATTTAGTTTTCAGTGTCATGTCCAAAATTACGTGGGATTGCTCTATAGTGTTAAAAGGTTTGGAGCATGGTTTGGAAATAAGGTGATTTTGCCCTTTTGTATTTGACTTTTCCAGAAGCCTATATTTGTATTTGAATGTTCATATGTAATTTGTTTGTGTATTTAATAAAATAATCACCAATTACGCCAGCTTTATTTAGTGTATCCAACGAACTATTCAATAAAGTTTTATTAGATCCAATCAGAGAGGCAAAGAGGACTATCACAAATTGACAAGGGAAAATTCGGAATGCCACTAGTTACGTGATTGAATGGTCAAAGTCAGTTATCATCTCGGTATTATAACAACTAATGTCATATCCTTTTGTATTCAGATTAATATAAGTTCCACGCCAGTTCATCAGAAACTAGACGTACTGTACAGAGTAGAACACACGCCATGAGCATCGTTTGAGTCTAGCCGTACCAGACATTAGAACTATCTTGTACCAATTGCATTGATATGATCAGCTTCAGACCAGATCATTATTGCCGTGATTTGTCTACTCGCTATTCAAGTCGAGGCATTCTTCAGTGCATTCTACACAAATGTCTATCAGCCGGTCCTTTCAGTGTTGGGTCAAGACCAAGAACATACTGAATGGTTTCTGAGTACTGATTCACAGTAAAATCTCCCCAGCATAATGGCTAAATCCATGTGTTTGTTCTGCATCTAGATATAGCACTGGAGGGCTATAGTCTGGAACTTTGATGACTTGGATTTATTCAATGGTGTACGTTCCACCACCAACTGTTTCTGGTTAAGACTATACATACTGTATATGCAAGTTTATAAAATATATGATTTAATAATTGATCATATGTGGGCAATTCAGGTTTAGATTATTAGATAGTCTACAAGGATCTGTCAGCTGAATTTTGAAAAATTATGGTCACATTTGATGTGTTTGAGATATTGTATTCAGCAAACATATATTTTCTGTTGACATTTTGCAATGCATTATTCATGTAATATGGCAAATCGCACAAACTATTAACTGTAAAATAAAACCTAACTATGTAATACCATGTAATAAACTGGTAGTTAACATCTTAATACTAATTAATACTCCTGTGAGAATGATTATGATGAATAATTTTGCTCACATTGACTAGATGGCAGAAGACATTTGTGGTTCCACTCAACAAACCACAAATCAAGCAAAGTTCTGATCCAACAAAAATTATGTTAACAGTTATACTGTATCTAGCGCAACAGATGACCTCCCTTTGAAACCATTCGCGTCATTCCATTATAACTGAAAGGTTTCCTAAACAAATGGAAACCAAAACAAACGTAACTTTTTCTGTACAAAGGATTCTAATGCCATTTCACTTCGTTGAATGTTGTTGTATGTTGCAAGCGTAGTCGATCATGTCATGCCATTTCAGATGATCATATCTCCAGTCAGATCTGTTGCACCCTAGGGAATTTCTCATTCTAGCAAGGCAGCTCAACAGACCATATTGGAGATTTGTTCAATTTAATTAGTAGAAAATATTAAATAAACCTCAGATATAAATTTAATTACACAGGGGACATTAGCAAATAAAGACTCCAGATGTCAGGAATTTATTTTTTAAAGTAACAACTTTGAAATCCCCATGTTGACCTGTACTGTTTTAATAAACATACTGGGTGGTTATTTAAGGAACTTCATTAGACGTCCCAACATGTTTCTTGCATAGCTCAATATTAAAAATATATCCGGAATGTTCTTGCCTTGCGCAGGGGCTTAACCAGAAACTTGTCTGGCCATCACCGTGACTGGCCAAGATGATAAGACTATTGGAATTTAGAGGGGACCAGATAGTCACTAGATTAACTAGTAGTTCCAAGTCTAGGGTCCCACATTAATGACTCATTGGTACACATGATAGTGAAATAAATCAAATGGATCAGTATTAATGAAATAAATAGCTTAAATAACACTGGTTTGTCATTGAAAAAACCACAATTGACTAGTAATAATTAGCGTGAATGGCTTCCACAAAGCTGGGCCTGGTTCCTGTGATAGTTTTACTGATAAACACATGTCTCTTTCAGTGTGTCGGAGTAGCCTGCTGTCTCTGTCCGTCGAGTGACGCTGTACTGAGCGTGTGCAGACCCGCCCGCTGGATGAGTGCATGCGGCGGCGCTTACCCTACTGAGCGTGTGCGGACTGATGCGTGCCACGATGAGTCGAACAGGCCGCGAGCGACAGAACGACAACGCGAATGATGAAGTGGAGTCGAGTAGTTCAAGTAGCTCTGAGTCTGAGAGCGAGGGGGAGGATGAAGGGGGGCAGGGGGCTCCGGCACAGGGGGGGCTGTGTCCCAACCAACTCACCCTCATTGATGATGATGTCTGCAACCTGCTGATACAGTCCGCCATGCAACCAGAGGGAGGTGAGTCGTGTGACGGGCTGAATCATGTGACAGGGTGATTCATGTGATGGGGTGATTCATGTGATGGGGTAATTCATGTTATGGAGTGAGTCATGTTATGGGGTGAGTCATGTGATGGGGTGGGTCATGTGACAGGTGATACATAATCCATGGGGTGGGTCATGTGACGGGGTGAGTCGTGTTGCAGTGGGATGAATTATATGACACTGAGGGAGTCATGAGACAGGGTGAGTCATGTGACAGGTGGGTCATGTGACATGTGAGTCATGGTGTGTCATGTGACAGTGTGGGTCATGTAACAGGTGAGTCATGTGGCAGGTTGTGTGGTGTGATGAGTCATGTCATAGGAGTGAATCATGTGACTGAGAGGAGTTATGTGACAAAGTGAGTCATGTGATGGAGTGAGTCGTGAGGAGGATTTATGTGACACAGAGTGAATCGTGTGATGGGGTGAGTCATGTGATGGTGAGTCATGTCATAGGGGTGAGTCATGTGACTGAGAGGAGTTATGTGACAGAGTGAGTCATATGATGGAGTGAGTCGTGAGGAGGATTTATGTGACACAGTGAATCGTGTGATGGGGTAAGTCATGTGATGGGATGAGTCATGTGACATTGGGGTGAGGACCATAATACCTGATGGGACAACTGTTATATACTTATCGTAGTAATTATCTTGTTTTTTATTTTATTTGCCAACTACTTGATGGGGATCTTGCATCAGCACCAGTCACCCCAGACTTCACTTGGCAACTCTTTCAGTGAGATGACGAATTCATAAGGAAAATCCATCAGTAAACAGAATCCATTGTTATATTTCTTTGAAGCTGAAGAAAGTTGCTGCTACATCAGCAGGGACACTATTTCTGTTACACACACACACACACACACACACACACACACACACACACACACACACACACACACACACACGCACACACACACACACAAAACAGTTCCAGTAGATGATCCTGGTATTGACAATACAGAAAACCACTGAGTAATTATCAACTGTAAAACAAGGCATATATATGCTATTCTGATTTGTGTCATGTAAATTTTGATGTTGTTAATATTTATGGGGTGGCTCCTGTGCTAGTGATATTATATATCTTAATGGGAGTCTCCCTACCTTATCTAATACTTACATTATTCATTGTATATGTATCGTATTTATAGGTCAAAAAAAATTATTCTGAGTTCAAGGAGCGAAGTCAATTTTAAAGGGCAAAATGGCATTCTGTGCCCTCAACTGTCTTCCTGGGGTTTACGCTCAAGCACAAGTCTTTATTTATATAAAACTGAGGCCGACAAAATAACTGGTTAAATGTACCACAGAGACCGACATTAAATTGCTGCTTAAATGAATGCAGCAAACATTTGGCAGCTGTATGTAATAATTATATATATATATATTATTTGTGCATCATCCTGAGTGATGTTTGAAAGTTTTCAGGCAGTTCAAAATGGGGTTCAAATTGTACCAATGTACATGTTATTTAATTTGTTTACAAACCATCAGCAATGGTTGAGTGACAGATGGTTGAGTGACAGATGGTTGAGTGACAGATGGTTGGGTGACAGATAGTTGAGTAACAGATAGTTGAGTAACAGATGGTTGAGCGACAGATGGTTGGGTGACAGATAGTTGAGTAACAGGTGGTTGAGTAACAGATAGTTGAGTAACAGAAGGTTGAATGTCAAATAGTTGAGTGACATATGGTTGATGACATATATAGAGTGTAAAACAACATGTATTTGAGTGACACGTGTAATTACTTTGCTGTGTCAGTTGGAACTGAACAATCCAAAAAGCAAAATTAAAATGCAACAACCCCCAGAAATGTTTCCATACAGGTGTATATTAGTCTCTAATATGCCAATAGACATTACACGTACTGTCACAGGAGCACACATTCATCTTAGATTCTTTTCTAACAAAGTGATGCGCGGATCAACTTGGTCCTTTTTTCACTGGGTTTTTCCAGTGGCTTTTAAATTCTCATTCTATGCCACGTTCATGGAACCTGTCTACTATTATACCGATCGCAAAAACCTGGCGCCATAGACTGGTTTTTGTCAAATGCAGAGACCCGTCATCCTCTCATTTGGACGGGCTGAGTCAGCTGGGAGGCTAAGAGGGCTGTGGGAAAGTTTCCGGCATTTGAATTGACAAATCGCCAACCGTATTTTACACCTTGTTAGCGTGGCGTTAACTTCGCCCGCTAAAACTGTTTTGTAACATGCGATTCGGCCAAATTACGACGGCATTGTTTTAGCCGAGTTTACGAACGATTTCCTTGTTTAGCATTCGCGTGCTGGCCCGCTATTCTCCATGTGCAAATTACGAGTATTTGGGAGGGTTCAGGGTTTTGCCGCCCAATATACTGAACGCACCTGCTTTGTTATTTCGCTAGAGGCGTCCGGTTAATTGAAAGCATTTTTGTCTTCGCCATGTTGCCGTCCTCGAAGAAATGTCGAAATGACATTACGCGTTTTTTCTAATCAAAACCAACGAAAATTACGATGACTGCCATTGACGGCATCGTTCGCCAGCAAAACGATGGCGTGGACAGAGTGGAAACTGTGCCAGTGATTGTGCCTGTGTCGTCGGTGATACCTCGGCCTGTGTTGTCCCATTCGGCGTCGTCATCTCTGCCATGTCGTTGCGTTCGGTGTCATTAGCATATTTTGCCAATCCACAGCTGAATTTTTCTACTAGAAGCTGCTTGGCTGTTTCTTATGTTACTGATTTTGTTTGTCATGTTGCAGGCTCTTGTTGATAACAAATTGGTTTTTAGTCCTTTTGGCCGAAGGTCCAGTAGACTATTGCCATTACTCTGCGTCCACCGTCCGCCGTTAGCTGCCGAATCTCAGAAACCGTTCAGTAACTTTTTCTCTAATTTTGCATAGATGTATCTTATGGTACTGCCACTATGCTCGAGAAATCTGTATTTGATTGAATCATTCATTCCACCAGGCAGGCCCACCCCTCCACAGTGAGGTGTGACAGATGTTGTAGGAAAAGGGATTAGTCAGATAGAGCTGCTCCTGCAGTAGACAATTTAGTTAGCAAATTTAGCATTTTAGGGGACCTTTGGTGCCCTTAGAATGAATCAGTCAAATACAGATTTCTTGTATAGTGGCACTACCACATGAAATGTCTATGCAAAATTAGAGAAAAAGTTACAGAAGAGTTTTTGAAACAAGAGAATCTTAGCTGCAGTGGGGTGGGATGTTGTTGGAAAAGGGTTTAGCTTTTTGGGAAGCCCTGAGATGCCCTTAGAATGATTCAGTCAAATACAAATTTCTTGTGTACAGTGACACTACCCTAAGAGACGTATATCCAAAATTAGAGAACAATTTACTGAATAGTTTTTGAAATAACAAAAGACAACCTCTGATCCATGCAAGACAAGACTCCGCATGTGACAGATGTTGTTAAAAAAGGGTTTGCCATCAAGTTATAAATAGAGCTGCTGCTGTAGAGGACAATTTAGTTAGCAAATTTAGCATTTTAGGGGACCTTTGATGTCCTTAGAATTATTCAATCAAATACAGATTTCTTGTGTATAGTGGCACTACCACATGAAATGTCTATGCAAATTTAGAGAAAAAGTTACTTAAGAGTTTTTGAAAAAATAGGCAAAATGTTAAAATTTGCCAGTTTTGGGGGTCCTTTTTGGAGGGTCGTTGGGTGCCCTTAGAATGATTTAATCAAATACAGATTTCTTATGTACAGTGACACTACCACATGAAATGTATGTGCAAAATTAGAGAAAAAGTTGCTGAACGGTTTCTGAGATACGGCAGCTAACGGCGGATGGCGGACGCAGAGTGGTGGCAATAGTCCGTTGAACCTTTGGCCCAAAGGACTAAAAATAGGCAAAATGTGAAATTGACCAGTTTTGGGGTCCTTTTTGGGGGTCATGTCAGGTGCCCTTCGATGATTCAATCAAAAATACAGATTTCTTGTGTACAGTGACACTACCACATTAAATGTATATACAAAATTAGAGAAAAAGTTACTGAACAGTTTTTGAAAAAATAGGCAAAATGTGGAAAATTACCAGTTTGTTGTGCCCTAAGGGGCCCTTAGAATGAATGATTCAATCAAATATAGATTTCTCGTGCAGCTGGCGGCGGACGTCATCAATGCATGTATTTTAAAATAGGTGCCACAACATTTTATTTTCTATTATAATTATTCATTTAAATGCAAGACATGGTGCAATAAATGAACAGTAAACATGTAAACATTTTACTTCCATCATAACCCTTAATGATCTGTAACTATGATTCACCAAAAAACATTTGATTAATAATTACCAACAGGGTTGTTTGATTTATGCCGGGCAGAAACAATTTCTGCCCGGCAGAAATGGCAACAATAGGAAATACATGCCATTGATAGGCAAACGTGTTCTTTTTATAGAAAACGTCAGTTTCTTTCAGTACCTGTCTACATATGATAACCATTTGTCTGCCCTGCTCACAATAAACAAGAAACATCACATGAATGACAAAAGGAAGATAATTGCCACTTAACTTGTGGATTGTTATTATAAAACTGCTCTGCTACTGCTTGGTGGACAGTTAATTAGTGGCTCAAGTTCAAATACATCAGGACGTTTTTCACACCTGCATGGTAATTTAGGCTCCGTAGTTTGCTGGCAGCCACTAAACCTACAGGCTTGTGTGAGCGTGTTGAATGTATTATTTATATTGATTATTAAAGAAATAATGTCTGTATATTGGATTATGTATAATGTTTAATGTGTAAATATAACTACAAGCTGTGTGTTGTAATGGACTTCTTGGAGATATGTACAAATGTCAAATACACCAGACACTAGCACTGAAGATTAAGTACTAATACCTGTTCATGTCCTTCAAATCACTAATTACAAGAGTACACCAGGCAAACACTTTATGAGTTTATTACACAAATTGACCAGTCTACACTGATACTCTGACAATGTAGGCAGTGCAGCTATCAGCTGTATCTGCTAATGAATGGTCCTACTCAAGATGTCAGCTCTGTTATTAATTTTCTTTAGTCTACCTTTTGCCCTCAAATAATCTGTCCTCTTAGTTTTACACATAAAGACATAATCTGGCATTACTTGATATAAGTTTTTGTAGCAGCATATTTGTACTTCTAGTGTATTAGTGCAACATAACATACATACTGTGTGCCACATTTGAATTTCATGCATGTAATATTTCCACGCAATCCATTTGCATATACATAATGTAAAACTTCAACAGCCGTTTTCTTCATTTTAACTTTTTGACCCCTACCATGTTTAATACTCCATAACTTCGCCAATTTTTGTAGCAGTCATAATTTTTGAAACTGTGTAAAGCACCCTACCCAACCTTTACAAGGATGTAAGAAAACAATGTTACAATTTTTCCGACTTATCACTCATTTGGTCAGCCGGGGTCACATATAGACGTATTAGTCCAAAGGACTTCAGAGCCTCATGGCCCATTTTTTTATTTATTTTTGGCTTGGTCGATATGGAAATAGATAGCAAGGATGTAATATAATATGAATTCAAGCAATAGGTGTTTTTATTCCCTTTAAATCAGCGCTTGCTAGAACTTACATTGTGTCGTTCTGATTTCACTTTTAAATTAACACCAAGTTCTATTCTGAAATGCTACATGCAAACCTGCTACTTCCAACTGCGAACCATACACGCGCTACATTCGTTTTTATTTACATTCACAACATTTGCATTCACAAATTTAAACATGGAGTCACACTTGTTGACACTCGACCCGTGACGCGGGCATCATTCATGTGATTCAGGAACGCCAATCATAATCATATAGACGTATTAGTCCAGAGGACTTCAGGGGCTCTTGGCCCATTTTTTAAGTTACATAAACATTCTACTGGTGACGTACTGCTGTTATTAATATGGTCACTATATATATGTGATCAACCCATCATGTGGACTGGTTAGAAATTGAGGTTTTTTTTGCTCTCTCGACTGCAGAATAATACTCAAATAATATACGGCCCAGCCCATCCACTGAACGCAGCTTTCCAGAAACTTCCATCAGGGAGACATTTGAAAATGCCATTAGCGAGGAAAATCTGTTTAAGAAGTCGTTTATTTCCTCTGCCATTTTAAATGCTAGTTTTAAGTGAACTGTTTAGAGCAGAACATGTATGAAATGTTGTAGTATAAGTGTTTTATTTATTTATTATAATTTTTTTATTGCTAATTATGATGTGTTTTACCAATCATAGTGCTGACCATAATGTGTTTTACCAATCATAGTGCTGACCATAATGTGTTTTACCAATCATAGTGCTGACCATAATGTGTTTTACCAATCATAGTGCTGACCATAATGTGTTTTACCAATCATAGTGCTGACCATAATGTGTTTTACCAATCATAGTGCTGACCATAATGTGTTTTACCAATCATAGTGCTGACCATAATGTGTTTTACCAATCATAGTGCTGACCATAATGTGTTTTACCAATCATAGTGCTGACCATAATGTGTTTTACCAATCATAGTGCTGACCATAATGTGTTTTACCAATCATAGTGCTGACCATAATGTGTTTTACCAATCATAGTGCTGACCATAATGTGTTTTACCAATCATAGTGCTGACCATAATGTGTTTTACCAATGTTATGTGTCGTACCAATTTTATTACTGGCATTTCAATGTGTATCTAAAGGAAAATGTCCATGTCTATTGCAATGTTTTAAACGGACAATAATATTATTGAATTGAATGATATGGGACTTGGTGAACAGCAAATAAAAATGTTATCACGTCAAAATCACAATCTTAGAATTCAAATTCAAAGACCTTTTTTCAGTAGAATGATTGACAATGAGATTGGATGTCAGATGTGGATTATATTAATATATATATACTTAATATATCACATGCAGCTACATGTGTAACTTTGAATTAATTTTATTGCTTAGTCATCTTGAATTTTGTACTGGACGAATGCTTCCACCACAATGCAATATGATATTTGTGCATGTTTAAACCTGTCCACCAACATAATACCTAAATAGGCATGGAGAAATATATTTAAAATTGGCCTACTATATCTTCAAAAACTCTAGCAAATCCATAATATGGTTGATACAAATATATTTACGCAGAACAGACTTAATAGCCATTTGTTAGTTGTTCTAACATCATGGTTTACCAATGAGTATCCTGCCATAGCAACTCTTAGTAACAGGCAGGCCCAAAATGCAAGTACATAAATCTGTCGGCCCATATATCCGGAATTACTGGTGTTTATAGATTTGATTTAGTAGTCAGAGGTCTACTGTTGCAAATCTGGTTATTTTTAAGGATTACCTGGTTATATATGAAAGATTTATTTAAAGAATGGAAAATATGCCATTTAACTTAAGTTCTAAGATGCTTAACAAGCTTGTGATAAGGTCATGGTGAACACATTTTAAGTAATTATTATTTCTACTGGTTTGTGATTTGATGTGTAAATGCAGTTTATTTTTAACAGATTCAAACACACTTACATAAATTGGTACAATAGGAAACATTAGCATGTTTAATCTATGGGTACAGTGTAAAATGTTTAATCTATGGGTACAGTGTAAAATGTTTAATCTATGGGTACAGTGTAAAATGTTTAATCTATGGGTACAGTGTAAAATGTTTAATCTATGGGTACAGTGTAAAATGTTTAATCTATGGGTACAGTGTAAAATGTTTAATCTATGGGTACAGTGTAAAATGTTTAATCTATGGGTACAGTGTAAAATGTTTAATCTATGGGTACAGTGTAAAATGTTTAATCTATGGGTACAGTGTAAAATGTTTAATCTATGGGTACAGTGTAAAATGTTTAATCTATGGGTACAGTGTAAAATGTTTAATCTATGGGTACAGTGTAAAATGTTTAATCTATGGGTACAGTGTAAAATGTTTAATCTATGGGTACAGTGTAAAATGAGCTTGTGTATTTATTTGTGGAATGTAGTTACTTTGCATGTACTAATAATTGTCATGTGCATAGTAATTACGGTTTGTTCTGGTGAAGTTTCACTTGCACCAACTCGAAATAAATGATTACTCAATATTAGATCAATTACAGTAGCAAGATGTTATATCCTATGAATTTGGATCGTTATACAGTCCTTATTTATGAATAAAAATTGATCAATACTATATCTATCATGAAAACCATATAATAAAAGCTGTACACTTTAGTGCAGTCCGAGTTCTAAGAAACGCGACTTACTGATCTGGCATTGTTGGCATAGTTCTCTGTCAACCGATGTGTGTAATAAAGACAAGCATGGAGATTGATTTGCCATTACTGTAGGCCTGTTTGCTATGTAGAGATGATTGAGTGGAATAAAATGAAAAGTAATGGTTGTGACTGCATGGGTAGTGTAGAGTGAATCCACATGGGGTAAGGTACCATGGAGCAGATTAGAAATAAATATGACAGACTGGAAGTCATACGTGAATTAAATATAAATCATTCTTCTAGAATGTGAACGACCTCATGGTAATGGAGTCTACATTTGATTCGACTTTATTCAAACCTCAATATGCTTTTTAATGTTATAATGCACAAACATTTAGTTCTTATTTCATGAATAAATTACTAGTAAATAAACATTGAACAATACATGCACTTTGCGTGTTATAATATGCTACATTACACTCAGATTTATTACACCCAAAATAAATTTCTCACCACTTAGTGGGATCTGATCAAATTAATACAACAGCACACCCCTTTTAACAACGATAGATGCATCCTACCAATTAAACTACAAATTGACAGCAGTTTGATTAAAAATTTGATATGAATGTGAAAATAAAAACAAGTTCTTTGTGTTGAGCACCTGAAGCTGTGTTCTGATCATTGTTCTGTTTTTCGTATGAATCACACATATAAAAACAAAAAATATGAAATGATTACATTCTAAAATCTTAATTGCACCGTATGGGCTTAATAAAACTGGAGTTCAATTGACACTTTTATGTTAATTGTTACTTGTTCTGACAATGCCTCACTTTTCAGGAGAATAACCCATTTACCTTCTATGAATTCTGTCGTACATAATACAGTTGTATTAATCTCAACTTATTGCGGTCATCCTAACACTTGACCTGCCAGCAGCACCAGCGCTAGAGACGCTGCCAAGGAGACACATAAACACATTCATGTTAGTGCTATGTCAGTAGGACATAACCCCACATGGACACAACTCCGCGTGGACATTTAACCTGTAAGGACACTATCCTCAAGGGTAAAACTCCTCACAGAAATAACCCATCATGGACAAAACTCCTCTTGAAAAAAATCTGTGCAAAGGCACTGATAATAGTACAGTAAGATACATGAAATGAGCTGAAGCATTAAATGAAAAAGATACCACATAACTATACGATTTAAGAGTAACACATAAAAGTTATGTAAGTTAGATAAACTTGAGTAAACTAAATCTCAATATAGTGTATAAAAAATACAAGATATACAAGATGTAAATGAATTAACCGCGATTGTGTAGTGGTTGGCACAACCACCAGGCAGGCCAGCGCCGAGTTCAAAACCCGGACCGGGCAGGCAATTTAAGGTATATTTGGTGTGAAACATGGTTCTCATCATTGGGGACTGTGTATTCCTCGTGACTCGGAGATCATGCTAATATTGGTCCCGTCTCAGTTTGGGACGTAAAAGAACCACTGAGGACGACAAGCACCCTGGCAGTGACCACCCTCAGTGCCAGCATAGAAAGGTCGGCTTGGCGATAATGTTGTGAAAAAGGCTGACTAATTGAATGAGACCATAGCATTGTAACCACAATATATTTAGATTTTAAATATGTATAATAAGTAATATGCTTAAGTTAATTAAATAGGTGGAGTTGTCTTTTGTTTCCCGTTAATTCACTGATGTTTCTCCCCAGGTGAGGGTCCGTTCGAGGAGGCTGGAGAGGATGGAGAGGGGGACACGGAGGACCTCGCGAGTACCATCCCTGAGGAGACGGTGACCGAGGAAGAGAAGAAGGTGGACCTTGGGGCCAGTGGCAAGCCGAAGAAAAAGAAACGGCGAAGAAAAAAGTAGGCAATTTTATAAATCATTTTTATTGCAGGATTACTGTCTATTCTCGTTTGTGTATAATATATATATATATATATATTCTTCTGTTATTTTTAATTCAAGAAAAGGAATTATTTGAACAAAAGATGTAAACTGGATTGTTTTTGGTTATTATGGCAATAGTTGAATAAGTTTGTAACTTTAAAATCGAAGTCTGAACAAAGTATGACAAATTTAAATGTCCCATGTTAGTATTGATCTAAAAACCTTTATTTATAAAATTTATTTATATTTTATTAACACACTTTTAATGTTCAGTAATGAGTGGACATCAGAGTTTGCATACAAATTACAAATGTTTATAGGTTGTTTTGCTGAAGGTTTATTCAAAATCATTTATTAACTGTGATACATGGAATTAGATTTGTATCTATGATATGTGCCATGCTGTCAGATGTCTGAAAACGTGTAATGCAGTTCTTTCAGAGTGTTATTGTGCTAGCTAATTGCATTGACTTGCTTGTGAATAATAATCTCGCATTTGGCTGTATTTGACAAGTGCATGTAGTTAATAAATGGGCAGATCTCACGATAAATTTGGTCAACTTTTCAACAAAGTAGGCACAGTTATTGCAGTGCTGCAAACCCTACACTTGGCGCCAACTGTGTCTAATAGTTGACCATGCTTTAGAAATTATTAAACGACTTTGATTACCTTGTTTAGTCTCCTCTATGGCGGAACGTAAGTACATGGATGCAGGCACCGCTAGGGGGCAGCGCTTACTTTCAATAAGTGCATTACTTTATGTCTGCCTCTCATTGATTTGCTGCTTAGAACATATTATACGCCGACATTGGTAAACGAAATGTCGCTTGCCACTTTGTTTACATTTGTCTACACTGTAGCCAGGGAGCATGCGATATGTGTGGGCATGTATCGGTACACTACAAAGAGGCCTACCCTGTCTGTTTGTCTGTGTCTTGTCTGCTGCATGCAATATTCATCAGTGTTACACCTACTGGAGTTGGTGAAGAGGCGTCATTAACTTTGTGGCTAATTGGAACGCTGCATAACAGCATAAGTTATGAGTTTAACACGTTTCCACTTGCCAGCTTTATCCTGTCCTTCTGTGCTTGGGTCAACATTTCCACGCAATATCCATTGACAAATTGAATAGTTCTGCCCAATTTAAAATAAGTTTTACCATTCAGCCCTTTGTGCATGGGCATAGCAAAGAACATTTAAGTTATATATATATATGAATGTTCTATATATAAATATCTAAACATTTACAGTGTATATAATTCATAACAGTATAATGTAGAGACAATACTTGTAAATTATTACTGGTTCTGAGACCATTTTTTTTAGTTTATAAGGTTAGCATATGTAGGCCATAGTACGGCAGCAGGTAAAAACAAGACACACTGCAGCAATTTGCATTTGAAGATTATTAAAACAACTAGGGTAATATTTTATTGATGATACTGATAATGTTCTTAAATGGCATTTATCGGTTGGGAATGGGAGACTTTCTCTCTGGTATGCGACATTCATTGATCCACGAGTATATCTGACAACACATGACTTCTTCTGGAGCCTCTCCAAAGCTAATCACTCTTCTAATTGTTGTACATATATAATGCCCCCATTATTTTCATTTAATCAGTCAGGATTGAAGTAAACAAGGAACCGTGTGTATGTTGCAACCAGTTTCGATCGATTACAAGCTGGATGGGTAACTGAATTGTTTTTTCTTGGCAAAACACAAATATTCATTCTTTGGATTTTGACAAAAACTCTTCTGTGCTTTGTCATCAGAGCACAAATGGAAACTTGTGCATGGTTTTGGAATACAAAATCATAACGACTGATAGCAATGGTTAAAATCTTTGTACAATAATCCATCCACCTATTTTATGTTGTTTTTTTCTTTCTTTTTTTATTAAAAAAAAATTGTATTGCATGATTGATTAATATGTATCAGATTAGACTACTAGAGTGCTACACAAGAATAAAAAGTCAATTTGGGAGTTAAATAAGGTAAATTGAAATAGTAATTATTCATTAAAATATTAATTCACATTGTGTAATTTCTCTTTAATAAAGGAATTTATCGACAGGATACAATGTTCATAAGAAATTAATATAGAAATTCTTTACATGTCATTTGTATTGATTAGAATTAATTTGATTAAATATTGAAAGGAATTTTTGGAATTAATAAGCGGCTTTCCTTTCAGATTGATTAAATACATCTTAACTATTTAGTATATTTCATTACCTTATTTAGGCAGAGGACTGTTTAACAACCTAAAATATAAACTGCTAGGAACTTTAGCAAGACTGTTCTTAAATTTTTTTAATTTAAATTTTAAAATCAACCTACTTCTACAGGACGCACGCCACTGCTCTTGAACTCATCCGAGCCTATGTATAGTATCGCATAATCAGCATGCCTCCATACTTCCCAGCATGCAGTGCTTTCTATCTAGTTATTAAGCAACAAATGCCACCTTCTCAAGTCAGCAGTGCACAATTGTTTCTATGCACAATTTAGATTCCACTCCCACAAACATGCACACATGGTTATAAATATGTGTCACATGAACTATGTGCCACTCTAAAACAGTAACTCTGCTCGATGTGTTATGCAGTGTTCTGCCTAGGTCGAGTTTGCAGGGCGTTACGTCCTGCCCTTTTACAGTGACGCCGTCATTTCGATTGTTCAAGCGCCCCTATCTCGACTCCTTTCCCGGTCGCCATTAAATGTGTGTGCCAAAAATATTAAATACATTGATTTGAGGAGACGCCGACCTTCAAAAATGGACAAACCGGAGTGATGGACTTTCACGGAGCGCCTCGACTTACATATCGCCAAGCATTCCTTATTTTGTTTATATATTGAAAAGTTAAAGTCTGATCACCGGGAGACTTCTACCGTTAGATTAGTAATTAAATTCTTAATCACGTGATACTTGCAAAACTTATTAAAAATACTTTTTGATCTGAGGAGGCGCCAACTTTGCAAGTCGGTATACCAGCCTGTTCACGACAGACTTTCGAAGCCGGCATGTGTGATTAGAAAATTATGTTTTATTCATACACTCTTTATTTGTTAATGTAATGATATATAATGATAAGTAACGACGTTTAGTATAACATAGCTCAACAATAGTAGTGAATAATTGCATATTGTGTGCGTTAAAAGAACCTGCTCCCCCTCAATATGCAATGACCTGCAGGCACATGATGTCGCTCATGCTCGTTGTAACGCGTGCCTTTTCTAGGTCACGACATCACATGCATGTGTAGTGGACTAGCCTAGGGTGCTAAGGTTGCTGGCGGCTAGCGTCTTCTTTTGCCAAAGCGTTTAGCAGTAGCTACCTGTAATAATTATTATTCGGAGGGGTATCAGTAAACAGTGGCTTCAAACTAGTAATAATTACTTTTTTGTTTATTGACTGATTGTTAAAAATTAGATTGTATGTGGGTAGATTTTCTGTGAATAAAATGGAATTTTACAAATTAGCTATGCATGTCTATAATTATTTTATTGATTGACATCACACTTTTTATTATTTGCAGTGTAATATATCTCAATTTCTGTTCAGCCTAGTCCAACAATATCTTGCATACCTATTGCTTATATAATAGTCTTTGAGAATATTAAGTATGCTGTAAATTTATACATAAAATGTTATGCCGTGCTGGATATCGTGTTTTTCTAAAACTTAAATAAAGTTAAGACATGCAAATTTCATTAAATAAAATATGTTGTATTGTCTATAATTACTATATAATCATTCATTTGCCCACATTTATATTTATTTAAATGTCATTTTTCAAAATTACTATGTTGCTTATATATTTTTAATTTTCAAAATTGAATATAACAGTATATCTCGATTTATGTTAAACTTAGCCCAAAGAAATTTGGCACACATATTACCTGTATAATAGTCTTTATGTGTATTGAATATTATGCAGATTGAAAGAAATTAAAAAGTCATGTAAAGCTAAATATTGTGTTTTGTTCTACAAATGCTTGCCCAAGCTAAAATTATAATGCATAAATATACGTATACACTGTGAACATAATATACTATATGTAAGTAGTATGATATTAAACTACAAGCTGTACACTGCTACTATGTCTTGTTAACTATTTAATTTAGTCGCATGTCACAAGTGCCTTTTTAACCATTGCTTACCATTGATTTTACTAAAATGGTACCCTGCCCTTTTGAAAACCTGGGCAGAACACTGATTATGTATTAAAAATATTAGTGTTTGCATGATTTCATTCCAGGATGGTAAATGTATAACAGAATAGGGATTATTATTAAAAATGTCCGGTTTTATCTGATAAGATGTACATGTATTACTATGAATCTGAAATAAATTGTTTCCTATTATTTTACAACTTTTACATTACCGCAGAGTAGTTGTTTTGAGTGTTTGGATAAAATTCATATACTGAGTTAGTATTAATAAATTATTCTTTCTTTTGAATTTCAGGTGCCTATACGTGTGCCTAACAAACTGTAAATATGACTCAGGTAAATATATTTTGTTAGATTTGTTTGTTTTCTTTAACAAGATACTGCAAAACTACTGATGAGGGTAAATGTTTAAAAAGAATTAAGACAAAGCAATTAGATTAATTAAGTAGACTATCAAGTTGCACTTTTCATTACATATTACAGGCATTGATTCATTGCATATGTTATCAGCAAAAACTATAGCTTTGGAATATCTTGCTTGTAATTTTATCCACAATGCAGATACTGGTCTCCTTTTTAAAATAGTAGATTTTTGATATGATTTCTATGTATGATCACCGAATTACCCAAACCTGTTTTGGTTTTCTGAAAAAGAGTTTTAATGTCCTGTTTTTAATGTCACTTTATTGGAGATGTTGCTTCTTAAATGTGTAAAGATCGCAGCACCGCTTGATAAATTTCCCGTTGTGATAATTACGAACTGGTGCATCAAATACATCACATGTAACTTAACGTAACATGTCAACTGCCACCAGGGGTTGCACTGGTACTGCCACCTAGCGATGAAACTGTTCCTAGAATGGCTGATGACAAAGTGATTACACAATCGACCATCGACTGGTTTAGCCAAACTGATGATCGAGCGTGTAATAGAGTGAGACGTGATGTGGTTGATATGGCGATGTTCATGTCCTTGTGGTGTTATGTCATAGTACGGCGCGTATCGCGGCGGTTCGGCTTCAAGGAAGTTGCGGAAGATGATGACTGGAATCTCTTTTGGACGGACTACTCGGTCAATCTTGAGCGCGTCATGGACATGAAGAAATACCAGGTGGTGGTCAATGGTGGTCAGTGATATAAGGGGCTCAATGACCCTACAGTGTGTGTTCTAAATAACAACTGGAATTACTGGACATTCTTCAGGATAAATAAAACTTGCTTTGGGGCAATTGTTGAAATGTGATGATTCGACCCGTCCACAGGAGTTCTTGTTCATGAGAACAAGTTCCACTGTACACGGGTCGAAATGTCACATGTTTCAACAATCACTCCAAAATAAGTTTTAATTCTTGTTTTCTAATGGAATCTTGTAGCCATAAATAATATCATACATATCATTCTTCAGGATTGTTCATTTTATTCAAACAATTTCTTTTCTACGTATCCAGGACAATAATTACCTTTCGTTGAAACTTCACCAGTACAGTCATGTGATGTCTAATGATGTCATCATACATGTGATAGAGAGGGTTGTTGCCCTCATCTCGATTGATTGGTGTCTTCATCTCTCTTAAAATACACATAGAACAAGCCGTTTGTATAAGAAAGACCAAGACACCAATCAGTCAAAATGAGGGCAACTAAAAAATATAAGTCCTTAATGACACAGTTGTATTGCATAGTTTCGACTGTGTTGAACAGTGCATATAGTGTGTGACAACAAAATAAACTGCATTCTTTATGTGTAAGATACAAACCTAGATGCTGACGCTGCAGTGGTTTTTGCAATGAATATTGCTTATGTTTGCAGAAAATCAACCACTTTCCAAGCATGAGTGAGATCTGTCGGAAAGACATGTTGGCCCGGAACATGAATAGGATGCTGAAGCTCTTCCCTAAGGAGTACAATGTATTCCCAAAGTCCTGGTGTCTCCCAGCAGAGTACGTTTTGTTTCCTGTTCCATTGACACATCGGCTGAATTGTTACCAGAATTTCCTACAGATTACATTTGCTCTCTGCATAATATGTCCTATGTCTAATTTTGTTAAAAGCTACATTTACAGAGTTAGTATTTAATCAACAATTTGTTATTTATCAGAAATGTTGGCAGCCTTAGCATAAAGTTGAAAACAGAAATAGTTAGTATTTATAGGAAGTTCATCATGGATTATGGGGTTATCATAATTTCATTTGGACATTTTCTTTTCTTCATACGTTTTTGAAAATCACTGGTCAGAAGAACCTGTAACATTTTACACATATATCTAGTTTTAAGAACTTGTCGAATCACCATTTTGTTTATTTTCGTATTGTTTTCGATTGCGATGCAGCTATGGAGACTTCCAGGCATACACGCGGCAGAAGAAACACAAAACGTACATTCTGAAGCCTGAGAGTGGGTGCCAAGGACGAGGGATCTGGGTCACAAGGAACCCCAAAGAAATCAAATCTCATGAACATATGCTGTGTCAGCAGTACATCTCAAAGGTGTGTTGTGTGTTTTGTAACAGACTTGTCTAATAATGACAAAAACTTGAACTTAAAACGCCTCAAGCAGGTCTTGAATCTGATCAGCCCAAAGACATTTGCAAAGCTTTCGTGTGAGTTTTCACCAAATTGTGAACATGTGACCAATAGATGCGCACAGCATGATCAACTACATTGGTTCTTTCCTTAGGGACCATCTCGGAACATCAGTGTTCAATATCAGACGAAACCACTTTCATCTGGTCTCAGGCCCCCCACCCCCTCCATGCAGACGAATGTGTGTAAACATTTATATGATGATACCAATATATTGACAGTATTGGTCAGAAACGTAAAATATTGATGTCCAACGCCAGATGAAACTGCCTCAGACCCCCACTTTCCTCCAAATGAAAGCAATTTTGTCTTATATCGGTCATTGATGTTCTGAGAACAAGAACAAGAAAGTTTATTTTGACCCCGATATACAGTGTATAACAATAACAGTTAACATAACCTATATGTGGGAATATATTCAATATATACAAGTGCCATGTAATTTGTATTAAAGGGGTCAGTGATCTCTCCTATTAAGACTAGCAGTCTTAATAGGAGAGTATTAAGACTAACAGTCTTAATAGGAGAGATCCCTTAATGATCCATTGTGTATGCTATTGTCATGCACTTATTACGACTGTGAAGATACCTACATTCTGCCGGCAAAACAGAAAACAAAACAGACGCATGGTTGATTGGCAGAGCTGTCATCTCAGTTTGAAATTATACATTGGTGTATTCGTGTCCACAGCCCTTCCTCATCGATGGTTTCAAGTTTGACCTGCGCATTTACACCCTAGTAACGAGCTGTGACCCACTGCGAATTTTCATCTTCAAGGACGGATTAGCTCGGTTCGCAACAGCGAAATACATTGAGCCAACCAACCACAACGTTGTAAGTAGGCCACTCGCTTGTACTATGCAAACCACATCTGATGGCTGCAGTAAGATTTTTATTTCTGCGATTAAGGCCAATCATACGATTAAGTGTGGTGGCATTTTAGGGAACCTAAAATTTGAAAGTTTTTATAAAAACAGCACAACAGAATTATGAACTGATATAAAGTTTCCAGTTTTGTTTATGTTTTGGATTGCGGTACCCTGCAGAATATTCCTGATGAATGTGAATTTCTCACATATCTCACACATAGAAAAAGGGTGACTAATTGCATGGTACCTCATAAGACCACAGCATAGTAACTACAAAATATACACACTCAAATATTCAGTGTAGTACTAAGAAACATACATTAGAAGTCTTGATTTAAAGAAGGCATTTGACACGGCAGATCATTCTATACTAATAGAGAAACTTAAATTATATGGTGTTCGTGGTGTAGCAGGGAAATGGGTTGAAAGTTACCTATATAATAGAAAACAATTTGTAATAATAGGTGAATATTCTTCTGATCTCTTAGTGGTGTGCCACATGGTTCGGCATTAGGGCCTAAACTCTATCTTGTATACCGTATTTACCGTATACTTTTGGACACTTAAAATAATTAAATTTTCAGCTGTCCCAAAACATACGGTGCACAAAAATAATTATTAGATTCACTGTCCCAAAACTTATGGACACGAATGAATCCTGACGTCATGTCGCCCCCATTTTATTACCCTGGTGTTAACCTGGCTTTGTAACTTCACCATGGTTACCTCGTTTATTACCCTGGTAATAACTATTATTTGAGTAGCTGAATGGCCCTATATCCCGTGAAGCACATGTTATATGTAGGGCCTACATATTACTAAGCCGTATGAAATGTTTAGCCTGTCTGTTACCAGTTTCTCACACATGTTTGAAGACTATCTATTGAGTGACAGATTGTACTGTATCTAATTGCAGTACCGCTCATACCCGCATTACCACCCACCCCCGCTCATACCCGCATTACCACCCACCCCCGCTCATACCCGCATTACCACCCACCCCCATCTCAACCACATACAGAAACACATTTGTTATCAAAATATAGAACTTTAGAAGATAAACTTGCAGAAATGCAACAAAACGTCATGTACTGTAAATCCTGTATTTGTAACCATGGCTTCAGTTAATAGTATTGTGTTGCCTAATTGACGATGATGACGGCAAAGTTGGGGTGCAGCTTTAAATTCAGTAATTTGCCAAATAAATTGTGAAAGTAGGCTCAAAGGGTTGTCAGTAGTAACACTTACGATAAGTGAAAAACTTAGCAAAAAAAAATCGGATATATCAATAAAACATTGTATTACAATTGCCACTGGTGCAGAACAAATCATTACGTAACACATAAAAAACCTGTGACTGTGAAACTGTCCATAAAGTGTTCAGAAACAAAGATCAAAACATGAAAACATTAACATCCATTGAAGTCACTTTCATGGTCGCTGTCACCGTTGAAGAATGCCATGCCATCCCGGCGGTGTCATTCCATGTATCCATGCCACGCACACCGGGCAAACATCTTCAAATATCATCCATTTCACAATTAAAATCATCCAGAGTCACTTTCGTTGTCGCCATCAAAAAATGCTGCTTGGAACGGCAAGGCAGCGTCATCCTGCATATCCGTGTCAAGGCCTTCGGCATGCATATCTGTGTCAAGGCCTTCGGCATCGCAGACCGTGGCCGGATACATAGGACAAAATTGCTGGTGCCACATTATTTACATCACTCAAGTTTATGTTGTTTACGTCAGAGCAGCTGCCATTGTCATACGTTTTATTGGTAAACTGTTCTTTTATTTATGCGTCGGTATTGGGAAAAAAGTGCTTACTCGCTCGTCAGAAATATGAATAATTGATGTCCCAATACATAGGGACAAACAATAATTATAATTTCAAAGGTGTCCCAAAACATACGGTACAGAAAACTAATTTATTTTTAGAGTGTCCCAAAACATATGGTGTCCCAAAACATATGGTAATTACAGTATTAATGATGTATGCAATGTATCACAATAACTCAAATTTGTGTTGTTTGCTGATGACACCATTATACTGTATTCTGATACAAATGAATGTAATCTAGAGCCTGTAGAAGTACTTTAATTTTGTACGTGAGCAAAAGTACAACTAAGAAAAAAGCTTATCAAGTAAAAATAAAAGTACTTTATAAAAAAATGTACTTGAAGTACAAGTAAAAAGTAAACAAATGTACTTGAAGTAAACCTAAAAGTATTTTTCTCATGTAACCTACATAAATCCCGACACAGCCACCCATTGCAAATAAAAACAAAACATTAACAAGGTCATTTAGTACATAGACCAAGCAAGAGCTTTATTCAACTAAAGTGTTACACAAAATAACACATACTAGCTGGCGAACATTTGAGTTAGTTGAGAGTTCATACTGAAAAAAATCAAACTACAAATCATAGATGAACCATTATTTATCATGACCAATTAAGGCTACTTTTAACTAATCAGCTAGTAGCTTAGATGCTGAAGTATCAATCAAAAACATAAATATCTTCAACTTTCTTCTAAGTTTAATCACACCTGTTCAACTGGTTCACTTCTTGCTCTGGTCTATGTCAGTTTGTGCTGTTGTCAGTGTTGAGTTTTTGGGTTAGCGTGGACTGCACTTGAAATGAGCGATATAACAGCACATAGTGATGCGAACCGGAACTATTTTTGGCCCTCAACACTGCCCTAAAATGCAGTATTGTGTAACACTGGATGTGGAATGATGGAATGAATAATACTAATGACTTCCACATCATTTGTTTATACTTAATTTTTCTAATGGCTTCTTTCGATAAGTGTTTCTTTTTGGACCGTTTCCCTTGTTTTTTTAAGGGTACAAATTTATCGACTATGCACTTAATTTCACTCTTTAATATATTCCAGCATTCTGTTGCTGTCTTATTTTTCAGTGTGTTATTACAGTCTATCTTTGCTAAATATTTCCCCGTGTCCTTATACCTTCCTTTGTGGAAATTTCTCCTATACTGCTTTTTACTATTCCTTTCTGATTTTACTTTGATGGTAAAATGTATCTGGTTGTTGGTTGTGATCGCTACTCCCCAGTGGCTCACATATCTTGACGTTGTCAACTAATTCATTCTGTGAGGACAAAACTATGTCTAACACATTCTCACCCCTGGTTGGTTCTAGCACATGTTGAGAAAGGAAAGTATCTTGAACTAAAACTAAAAACTTGTGGTCCTCACTCCCCATACTCTGTAGAGATTTCCATTGTATATGCCCGTGGTTAAAATCCCCCATAATAATACAGTCCCTTTTGCTTAATTCCTTTATAGCATTTTGTATTTTTTCATTCTCTTCTATGCTTATGTTTGGACTTCGATAAACTAACCCAACTGTTAACATTGAGTTTCCTGTAACTATGTTACACCAAACAGCTTCTTCGCAATCTGCTTCTCTTTCTAATTTTATTTCATAAGCCTGGATAGATTCTTTAATATATAAAATAACTCCACCTCCCTTTCTTCCTATTCTATCTTTTCTAAACATTACATATCCTGTCAGTCCCATTTCAGCATCTGATATATCGGTGGTGGTCCAGGATTCGGTTATACCTATTATATGAGGGTCAATATCTTCTACCATAATGTTTAGTTCATTTCTTTTGTTTACTATACTCCTTGCATTTAAACAAACACATTTATATCCAGCTTCAGAAGAGTTTTCCAGACTGTTATTTGCTGATTTATCTATGCCTCCATTGTCAGGCTTTTCTGTGAGTCCCCCCGCGAATCTAGTTTAAATAGATGCAACCTGTCCCACTGTCAACAGATTGCAGCAGGTTCTCTGAGAAAACTGCTGCCCCCTTTCTACTAAGATGGAGGCCATCTCTCATGTACATATCTTCCCTCCCAACAAAGTATCCCCATAAATCTGTGAATCGCACCCCCTCTTCTTCACACATAATGTCTTGTACATTGAACATATCTGATACACTGGTGTACACAACAAGCATAATTAGTTTAACGTTGTTTATAATCTACATCTTGAACATTGATAACAAAAACAGCGTTGGCTGTAGTAACTCGCTGTTTAAGTGGCTCGGAAAAGTATTTGCAACTTGCATGCCACCTGGTGATCATTCCGGTTTATGGTAGTGAATTGACCAATCAGAAAATGCCACTGTGTGTTGTTCCCACTGATATCTATAAATTAATTTGTGCCAGCAACAAACAGTTTCAGCTTCCAGCATTGATATTGTGTTGAAAACATTTTAGCAGCTTCCAAAAATTAACACAGAAATTATGAATACTTTGTTACATTCTGGAAAGGTGCACATTATTTAGTTGGCCAACAAAGGTGTTCTACCTCTGGTGTGCCCGAAGGGCACATGCATATCTTTTCCCCAGCCCTGCATATACATAAGATATTTCTTCAGTATACCCCTTTTTCTAACATTGTGAATTACTTTTATTACTATAAAATGTACCATTATGTGTTAGAAAAATAAACATATCGATTGAATGATTGGTTGAAAATAGACCGTTGCAGAGTGCTGGAAACATCTACAATATCTTGTACTGCCCAGTTGAGATAAATGCTATATATTTGCTCATATTTTAAAAAATCCTCCTTAAATTAGTGTGAAATTAAGCCTATCTTATATCCACCTTGAAAGCTAGCTTGTTTGTTCAACTTTGTCATTTAGTTTTTGTGAAATCATCAGAGAAATTATTAAATAACAGATCACCGTATCTGGCAGTTTTGGGCAAAACATTTCAAAAGTGATATTTTTGCAAAAATACAATTTTTTTTATTCAACCAACCACATGCTATACTTACTCTATTCGCATGCTACAAATGTGAACGTCATTAAATCTGATTCATGAGGTGCCTATTCACTTGAAGAGACAGTTTTAAATATGTTTTCACCAAAAAAAAAAATGTTCCAAAACATCGGTGCAGTAGTGCAAGATAAATGATGCGCATGCACACACACACGCAAACATGCACACATGCACGCACGCACGCACGCACACCACACACATACACACACACACCACACACATACACACACACACACACATACTCTATATATATATATATATATACATAGGTAGTATTTGCTAAATTACATTGATTTTCCTTGGTCGTTAATGAGCGCAACCGCCGACTGTTTAACTGCTTCCACATAGAGACAGATGATTCAGTTTCGTCAATTACTGCCTTTAAATCGCATATTGATCTGTGTCTGCATCATCTGTTGTCCCGAGTTGGCATTGATTGTGGTAGCATTACATAAATCAACACTAACCAGATTGTGGCTCGGAGCTATGACCGGGCCAACAATGCGTAATGTGGTCAATAACTGTTTGGTAGCATGTTGTGTTACGCAGAAATAAATAAGGACCATTGCGCAAGAAGTGATCAAGTGCAAGTCATGAAAATGTATGAAAAATGTATTGTGATTGGTTTTATTTTGTGGTATCAATTTAAATCTAGTGGTCAAGGTTTGTGGGGACTTAGAAGGCCTGTGGGTGGATTTTGCCTTGATGTGGTATTTAAAACGTGATGTTTCTTTTAATGAATGTCTACAACTTGATTTCCCCAAACCGGGCCTAGCCCTGGGTTACAGTTCGGCAAAGATTGGTTGGATTGCTTATCAAATGATTCAATTTGATCGTGAAATCAATAAATTAACGGGTGGAGCTAGAGGGAATAAGTTTTTCTTTCATATTGAATTGGTCGTGCATAAAGGTAATACAGTGTTGAAATATTGGTATTACTACACACACATGTACACATTAATAGAAAGATGGGTAACACTAGACAGAAAACCCAAAATTATGAACTGTGTCATTTTCTGCCATTGTGCCAACATAATTCTGTTTTATTAATTAGTCGCTTAGTCAGTTAAATGCTCTCTAATGTATGTGATGAACTGTCATGGAACTGTTATGGATTTCACATTCTGTTTTTATAATTAGGTAATTCATTAGCTAAATGTTTCCTAAGCCAGGCTCGTTGGTTTGTTTCAGAACAACGTCTATATGCACCTGACAAACTATGCCATTAACAAGAACAGCACGGACTTCGTCAGAGACGATGAAGCTGGCAGCAAAAGGTTATGACCATCTCTCAATCATTTCATAAATGAAATGATTAATTAAATCATGTTTATTTTCAGCAGCAACAAAGTGAAGCAAAACATTCCAGTGGCGTTTTCATTACTACTTTATAAAAACATAAAATGTTGACCACAGGAAAGAAATGTAATACTTATATTGCATAATTAACGTTGTGTCTGGCCATTATGGCCAAATATCTATTTTAGTCAGGTCTTCCCATCAGTACATGCCACTGGCAACAACGAACTGGGTATTAAGTTGCACTGGCCTACAGCAACTCTGCTCAGTACCACTCTAACCACCTGTCATTCCCCCTTAGGCGGATCACGACAGTCAACAAGTGGATGCGACTGAATGGCTACGATGTGGACAAGATCTGGGCTGACATCGACGACGTCATCATCAAGACCCTCATCTCCGCTCATCCAATCATCAAGCACAACTACCGCACGTGCTTCCCGAATCATGTGCGTGGCAGCGGATGCTTCGAGATTCTCGGCTTTGATGTCGTGTTGGATCGTAAACTGAAACCGTACCTGCTGGAGGTTTGTGATTTGATTCAGTGACTATCTGTGTAACTTGCAGAGTGTAAAAGTAGAGACATATGGATTAAAACCACAATAATTTCAATGTTGTCTTACGTAGTGGCACATCTAAACCAACATGCCAAGATATTGGTCAGTTTTGTTTTTAATCATATTCAACAGACCTGCCTACCATTCCGGATTGTCCAGAATCATTCCGGAAATACACCTAAAATTACGGTATTACGGCGAGGGATGAAAATATTACGGATTCTTTCGTTGTCACAATGAGCGTCAATCAATTCCGTACTCCTCAAATTTAGCTTCACTTTATTCAACAGGTGGCAGCATATATACGCTGCTTGTTGTGATATGGTTTTTCATTCGCCGCTTCTGGTTGTAATCTGACCAATAGGAAACAGCGTTACGACAAATTTGCATTTCCGCACTCATGGCGCTCAAACAAAACGAAGTCACAACTCACGCGGCACGAAATGATGCCGGGGAACGAGTCGGCACCATTACCAGCCAAGAAGAAACGTGTACTGCAAATGTTTATAACAGCATGCACGCAGACATGGCCTGCATTGTCAAGTTTAAAGAAGGGGGTCGGCTTTACATATTGTCGGATACGCAAAATTTATTTTCTATTTCACATGGTCACTGCCACTGGTGACCGGGATAATTGCAGGTACTGACTATGTCGTTAGACTAGTACTAGTGACAGAGTAGTGAGTGTTGTACTTGTAGTGTTAGGCCAACTGAATGTACTAAGACTAAGTTAGTGTATTTATTGAGTTTAGTCTATCATTTACAGCCTACATTACAGGGATAGGCTTATATATACTAGAGTTGAGTAGACTAGAGTCTAGACGATGTCGATGACTAGCGTAACGTAATGGTTTTGGCGTCCCCCGGCATGACTGTCTTTGATCTAGTCAAGCTACTATACTGTGTAGTCTACAGCCTGGCCCTAGGTATACCGGCTACTAATATTAATCCTAATCATAGGCTAATGACACCACAAATAGACAATGCCGTGATGCATTGTTATAATTTGTCAAGTTTTTGTAGTCAGCATGCAGTTTTTGAAATTTACATAAAATCAGAATTACAATGTGGATACACTCATTTACATTACAGTTACGCTTCTTCACGTTTGATTTCCACCAATGCTGGTTATGAACATCTACCTTACCTTGTTAACTGAATACTTCAAAACACCTCATAGTTTATTATAGACAATTATGTTTTGGGTGCAACTATTATCGTAGTCACAGTATCAAAGTATTACTGACAGTGTCAGTGGTGTTCTTTTCGTGACAATATCTGACACGGATCTGAACTATTACTGACAGCAAGCCTATATTCCTGAAAATCAGTGTAAATGGAAAGATGGATTACTGACAGGAAGTTTTTGGGGTAGGCAGGTCTGTATTCAATCATACTGGTATTTACACTGTCAGTACATCGTTTGTCATATTCATTTATCATCCTCGACGAGAATGAAAACCTGTTATATATTATACACAGGTCCTTCACTAATGCTACATCAGGTCTTGTTTTTATGTAGTTCTCTTGTTTTTATGTATTTCTTGATCGACAAAAATATGTGAATATATTCATAACTGTCATTGTCTGTAGACATCTTTAAACTCATTGTCGCTAGCGTTGTAAAATCACATTTGCTTTGGTAAGTTTCATAACTTAGATATCTTAGTTCTCTGTTTAGTTGCTGTCCTCTGTGGCTGGAGCTTCGGACTCTCAGTCAAGAGATCCCAGGTTCACATCCTTGTGCAGCCATTTTTTTAACTTGGGCAAGTTTATTCACTCTACGTCTGAATGAGTACTTGTCTACAGGCAGTGGTGGATATTTGTGTAAGAATAGTCTTCACGCGGTAACTACACTGTGACCGAACACTTCCCAGAGTCAAGATGGTGCTTTTGATTGAACAGGTCAGCCAGGGAGTCAAGTGAAAAGTGCTCTACGTAGTCCTAATGACTGGATACCGTGCTAGATAAGAACTTCACTGTGTTCCTTTGTACAACATTACAAATATACAGCAGACTAAATGAGGCACTGCTTCTACCCTAGGTGAACCATTCTCCGAGTTTTCACACGGACGCCAAGTTGGACAAGGAGATCAAAGAAGCCCTCATTATGGACACGCTACATCTCATCAACTTTGGCGCCGTCGACCGTAGGAAATGTATCGAGGAGGAGAAACGGAAGGTGAAAGAGAGACTCTTCCAGAAACAGAACCGCAAAGACACAAAGTAAGGGGCTAGTTTTGTGAGCATGTTTACTAATGTACACACTCACATATGTGCATGCAAACACTCACTTCTTTGGTCTGAAGAATACCATTATAGATGCACCACTGTTTTTGGTATCCTGATGCTTATTTGACGTCTCCATGTTGTAGATTCTTTTTGTTTTTGTCTAGTGTTACCCATCTTTATTTACGTGTGTGTGCAAGTGCGTGCGTGCGTGTGTGTGTGTTCATGTGCATGTATGTGTGTGTGTGTGTACATGTGTGAGTACATATGGGTGTAGCAGTGTTTTGTTGTGTATGCATGTGTATGTATGTATGCATGTGTATGTATGTATGTATGCATGTGTATGTATGTATGTATGTATGCATGCATAAAATCGCAATTAATGACAACAATCATTATTTGCTACCTTGGAATTTCTGTAATTCAGTAACAAATTTCACAATGACTTGACTAGTTTTTTATAGTACAGTGTAAAATGTTGAAAAATTATAGGTTACATTTAAGAAATCATATTACTGTACTCTTTGGTATAAAGTTAGTATACTAATGTACTGAACTGCCTTGTTTGCACACTGGCAGGCCATTTGACCCACAGCAACGAAGGTAAACACATAGGTGGCATAATCAAAAAACAAATAAAACTGTCACTTCATTTGATTTACCTGAATTTATTTTTGCTCCTCACATTCCGGGCGTATTAATGAAACTTTGAACCTATCTACATTGATGTGCCAGCACATTTATGACGATTTTTTAAATATAATTTTACTGAAATCATCAAAGAAACTTTTACTGTATGCTGTCAAAATTCAGTTTTAAAGGAGGCAGGCTGTTCCTAGTTTTTAATTTAATGTTCTTAAAACTATACTAGCTATGTTGAAGGTTTCCTGCCCGTAACAACGGTTGCAATTTGAAGGTATGACCACGGGAACATGTTCAAATAGTAAACAAAGAATCCAGTTTCAAAACAGTCTTTATTGGCAATACGGCCAAGTCGGGCTGAGTTAACTGCAGTACCCTTTGATGTTCAACTTCCTACGTTCAACTCAGCAGACTTCCTGTTACAAATTACTACGCCCGCTAATTCCGGGTACATGAACAGACTATGTGCCTTTAAAATACACCTTGCAAAAGCAGTCCAGCTCAGTAGTGGTATATTTTCACACAGTGCTCTTCACACTTTCGTAACTTACCCGACCCATCAATCGCTATCAATGCTTCTGACGGTGTTAGCAGAAATACGTTCTCTTATAAAACTGTCTGTGCGAATGACTTAAAGTTTGAGCAAAAAGGAACCTGATTTGTGACGAGCAAAGTCAAATGAGGGTGAAATTTTAAGACTAGGAAATTGTGCTTTGCTTGTAAATTCTCCTAGTTAAGTTCAGTTGTATCACTGCATTAGTAGATGTGTTTGATGTAATACTGTAGTTACTTAAGATTGTTTAGTAATACTAACCCAAAAAAATAGTATGTATTTATGTGATAAATTTATCAAATCTAAATATGATGCAGTATTAGTATGTGACTGCCAATAGGGGTAACATTAAGTCTGATATGCATGTCATGAATGTAAATATATTCATACAAAATGATTCAGCTCTATCAGAAACACACATTTTTGCTGTCAATAATGTAGTTTATTAATCGACTGTGTAAGTTTTTGTCCGAATATGAAGTAAACGTTTTTGCTCTCCCGCCCGTGCTGCGGAATGACGCATTGTCAGAATCCGTATTGGCCAAGTTCATCCGTATTGTGGCTGAATCCATCGACAATTAATCCATCTTCAAACGCCCTCACAACTCGGCACAGACTTGCCATTGTTTTAGTGCATGGGAAATAATTGTGGGAATTTATAGTCACATGGCCAGTTCAAAATGTCGAAGATTGGTCAGAGAGTGAATTTAATGCCCATAGACTCTTGTGATAGTGTATGCAAAATTGTCAATTAATAAAAAATGATGTATTAATCATATTTGTATTGCCTCCGTGATGACATTCAGGTAGCTGTATTGGCCCTCAGCTTGTAGCCTCCAGTCAGTATGGCTACCCTCAGGCTAATAACATATACTATTGTGTATCTCCTTTGCTTTGTCAGTAGCCGGCTGTTGTATATGCTTCTGGTTAGATCGGGGGTCAGCACAACATGTCCAACTGTTTGCAAAACACCCTTTTTAAGGTGATCATTTATGCTTGTTTTTATGTCGGTGTCTTAAAAAATGTCAACCATTTTTATAACACAACTTTAAACGGGGACGGGGAAATAGACCATGAATATTGTGTTTCTTTTTATAATAAAACATAGGTAAGATAATTTACATGACCTTTTTAGCAAAAAGTAGAAGAGATCATTTTGCGACACTCTGTACATTTATTACAAACTATACACAGACCCAAATCCTCATTATACACTATAATGTTTTTATGCCATTCCATACCTGTCCTTTCGACGCAGAATAAAGCAGCGAACCATGTGGTTGCAGGGAGGAATTAGACAGAGCCCAGCAGAAGTGGATGGCCGAACTGGACCGGTACGAGAAAGGTCACATGGGTAACTTCCGACGGATCTATCCCGAAGAGGGCTCGGAAAAGTACGACAAATACTTCCACAACAGTGGCTCCCTCTACCAGGAGACGGCTGCATGCAAGGCGAGGTCAATGTGTGCCAGGTAAGTGTTGCCACATGTTGTAGCCTTTTTAGTAGACGTCCTTGTAATTAGTATTATAACTATTGACGTCATTAGTGAAACGTTTTTATATTATAACCATTTTTTTATGTATACACGGGTCAACATTAACGCTTGTCCGGGACAATTAGTTACCTGTTCGGACAAGTACATTGTCCAGGACACTTGTCCCAAAGAAACACATTGATTGAGTCACAATATTGTTTATTATAGTAAAAAAATGTATGGTCAGACAAGATTAGCAAGTGCCAAATAACTAGCTCTGATAATGAAACAAACACCACAAGCACCTTGTCTTGATGGACACTGATCCTATACAAGAGTACACGTTGTTGTTTACTGAGTGTTGTTTTGCAGGCAACAACGGGAAGAGATCATGAGGAGACAAGAGAAGCTTGAGGCGATGATCAAGAAGAAGAAGGATTACCTTCGACCCGAGAGTCCCGGCTCGACCCGACGGAGACGGGCCAAACGACTTGGGCCGACACGACGACTCACGTCCGGCAGTCGAATTGACGTGAGTAGCAACTTAGTCAATGTCGATGGTTAAAACTGTTGTATTTGAACTAGAACAGGACTTGGGCAAAGGAGATCTTTGGTCATTGGCAAAATGAACTCGCCCGTAACAGCACAAAAATCTGTTTACAGGAGATCAGTGTAGTTGTATCGGTTATGTTTGTGCATGATGTAACTTATCAATTCCAGATGCAAACTTCTGCACGTTATTCCCCAGACATGTACGCTCAAACCTCACTTTACAATCGTCGTCGTAATGCAGCCACCTCGCAATTAAGGTCAACCAGGACATTCCCAAATTATTTTCGAACGGTCGGGTATAGGAAATAGACTGATCAGGTCTTAGAAGTGAGGTTTTACTGTAAATCAGTCTTCATTTATTGTTGACACGTAGTCTATGTAGAGTTATGCGAGACTGCGTCCACATTGTAACACCAGATCAGAACACCTCAAGACATCTGTAGCGATTTGCTAGATCAACATGTTTCATGACAAGGGGCCATTCAAAACTTATGTAACGCCAGAGGGTTTATGCGTAAATGTTACAGCGCGTTACAAGGAGTGTCTACGACACTGTTACAACAGAGGTACGTACTTCACTTCACGAGCTCAGAAACTGTTTTACCTGTACAGAAATGTTTAAGAGATTCCTCTCTACTTCTGCTCCAATGGTTGGCGGAGTCCTCCATTTTGTTTGGAGTTCAAACCATTTATTAAGCACTGAAAGCACGAATGAATTATGATTAGATGATTTATTGAACACATGATGAACATTTTCACACCGAATTTGATCAACTTGTGCACATATAGTCATGTATGTAATTTAGGGATACACTATATGCAGTACATTTGTAACAGAATCACAATTCAAGTTGTTTTAGCCAGCATGGTCGTTCCTACATCTCGGCTTTACAGTGACACCCTAGAATAGTCCATTGATTATGGGGAGGGGGTTGTTATTTAGAATTCCTAATTTTGTAGGTGAATCATATTTCCGAGAAAAAGGCGTTACATAATTTTTGAATAACATGAACGGCAAGAAAAATTACATAACCAGCAACTACAAAACGTGTGGAGTACAATTGTAATCACATTGGAGTCATGCAAAACTTTCCCCGTTCATCCCTGTAATTTGACCGAATGAACAACTTTCCTAAAAGAATGACTGGTGAAAAGCCAAGACATGCTTTGTGGTTTCAGCCATTTATGTTCGTGACCGCGACTCTAAACTACATGAAGGGTCGAACGGATGTAGCCATGATGCAGGTGTCTATGGTTGTAATGTGGCAGGGTGCAACAAAACATGCAGCTATCCTTGAGCACTGTATGATTGGTTCTAAGCTACCACTAATACCTCTCAAAACGTCAAGATTTTTCTAAATTTCACTGCACAATATTTTCATAACAACATGTGTCTTATATATTAATGTGTTTACCTTTGATGGCTGGCTTTAGGACTAATCAAACTTAGCAAATTTACTGAAGGTTTAATTTATGATTTTTCCAGAATCTTTGTTCTAATAATCAATGGCAACCTAGGAATAATTCAGGATAACTTTTTTTACATTTTCTACGATTATCTGTGCACAAGTCAATATCTTATAGATAACAGATTTGTTGGCGATATATATACACGTTACAGGGTCTCCATGGTAATGCATAATTTTGTTGCACCCTGTTAACAATACACAGCAACCAAGACACATAGAATGACATGCCAAAACCATTTTATGACACACGTGATTCTTTTCTGGCCTGACTGAATAGTTTTATTTCCTACCTAAATTGTTTTCCTGTCTGACTGAATTGTTTTCTTGCCAAACCAAATTGGTTTTTGCATTATTGTTTTTCACTTGTCTAAATAGATTTTTCGGTGACTTAATTGTTTTTCCAGCCTGACTGACTTGTTTTCAAGCACAGCTGAATTGTTTTCAAGCTTGACTTAATTATTACCAGAATTGAATTTTGTTTCTGCCTGTCTTAAATTGTTTTTTCTGCGTGACTGAAATGTTTATCTAGCCTGACTGAATTGTTTTCATGCCCAATTAAATTGTTTCCATGCCCAACTTACCACACCAGTGCAGTTTGTGCACTGAAATGACCAGAGGTCAATATGCTTTGTCCAGCCAGTGACCGATGGACAGCCTACAGTTTGTTGCATCCTGCACACATACATTTTGTGTGTTGACTGAGCTAACTCAAGTCGCGTGACGCACCACACGTGATGTCTGGTATTGTGTCGTATCGTGTCACATCATCTGGTGTCGTGTGACGTTGCGTCTGTCTCTCTCTTGCAGGATGTCAGTGAGCAGTTGAAGCGAATCACCAAGTTGGACTACTCTATCATTTACTCTAACATAGTGACGGGTTTAGGCAAGGTAGTCACATTCCGTTGACAGTTGCGTGGCATGCATAGAGTGGTTCATGCAAACTACAGAACATGGTCAATATTCTGACATAAAACCATCATACAAAACTCCCACCCCTACCTTGTAGTTAGCGTTTTGACGACTGGTTTTATGTGAATATTTAGCCACCGTGTTTATCAACAAACACTAATATTTACAACATCTTAAACCTCTTTTGAACCATTGTATTTTCATGTTTGCCAATTGTATAACTTGAGGTTTTTTATTTCACAGATCAAGGCACAAATGCTGCAAATTTGTTCGGTATAAAATTAACAGAATCTTGGTGATTTATGCTCTGTGATCCTTGTTTGGTGGATAAATCAGGTGTTTTTAGCCAGAATGCTGCAGCTAAAACAGTTTAGCATCTCATTGAAGAAGTTGGTCATGTCTCTGGCTTATGTGCAATGTGATGGACCCACCCTTCTCTTTCTTATGACAAGAAACAATTCTTTATTATTTTATCAAGTATTAGTTGTTCTTTGATCATGGTGTACGTAGTTCATTTTTTCTCTACATTTAAAATGTGCATATCCATAACATGACATACTCTTCAAGAGTTTACCTTTTGAGTAATTCTCACCACATTTCATCATGTCCTCTCTTAATATCACATATAGGGATTTGCAAAAGTGTGACATCCCTCCATCTTCTGTTTTGATTGAGCATGTTGACTATCTATCTCCATTACAAGAGAGTCCATCTTTTGTTGTATGCATCTAGTGTTTTTCCACATAGTGGTAGCATTTCTAGTGCACCAAGATATACGTTCTAAATCCAATTGGATATTGCACCTACTTCACTTTTTAACCATTCAGACTCCGTCACACAAATATGTATATATATATACAGGCAGTGTATATATATATCAATTATATATATATATATATATATATATCATCATTGGAGTGGCATAAATGTACTAGATCAACCTTTCCCCCATTGTTATTGTTCCTGCTGAAACAAACAAAAACAAATTTGTAGGCCTGAAATTTAATCAGCAGAAATTTTCAATTTAGCTGACCAACAGATTTATGTTTGAAGAGCCAGGTTGCTATGCAGAAAGTCATCAAATGGATCTGACAATTGAACTATTAGTCATGTGACAGGAAGTGACAGCATAGCCTTCACCTTGGGACAGTAGGACAGTCATCTTTGTGTTCTTTAATGGGGCCAGTGATTCTGCCTGTGGTACTGAGCATTGCAGGGGGCTATTATTGTTTCATATGTTGGTGTTGGTTATCGCAGGCAGATGGATGATGTACTGCTTTGTACGAACTCCGGATAACTCTGTTCTGATGTTTGGGCTCTTGGAATGCAAGCATTCTCACGTACCTATTCTGTGCACAGTAGGAACTAGTAAAGCATACTAACCCATTATATAATATATATAATTTTACTAGATATATTATATAATATATATAAATTGTGGGGCGAATATTTTTACAGATATCACTCTATACATGTATATTTTCAGATTCTAAAATTAGGCTAATTCGTCAGATTTACAGCCCGAGTGTGTGTTATATGTGTTCTATGTTTTTTCAGGTATTGTATCCCTACGTGTTATGTTTGTTTTGTATGTTTGGAAATGCATACACAATCACATTTATGTATTTGTGTGTGGTTCTGTCAGTTTAACTAAAATCATTAATGGAATTTGGTTTCAAGGGTATGACCAGTGTAAATATTTTGTCTGGTTGTAGTGTTTTTGTGTTTCAGTGGATTTCTAATTTTCACATCTGTTAAGTTAAAATGTTCCCTCATTGTTAATATAGGGACTGGATGTTGGCTTGGAAACGAATGGGGTGAATGCTGAACCTCCAAATATTTAATAAATTACAATTTTCAGTAACAACTAATATGTCTGGATTCAAAATAACCATCACAAGAAAGTAGTGCTGCTTTAGCCTCCGTGTTTCCATTATGTCAGTAAATGTTGGATTCATATAGAGAAATAATTATTTCCTACCAGCTGTCCCTGGAAGTGTGCGTAAATATGCTGTATTAATTCTGTTAAGCATACATTACAGTTAACAAATATTTGAGACGTGAAAATATGTCAAATTTTGCATTCAAATAAGTGTACAAGGGTGCATGCTCATTTTCTGTGGTACCTGAGCACAGCCACCTCAGCAGACATGACTGGCAAGCGATTAATGTATCAACAGTATGAGTAAAAGGATACCAGGACCCTGTAAAGTCTGATAATTTTGATATTTTTCCATCACTGTCATCTTTTAATCTAATGTGACACTGGTAGGAATTAAAGTGCAATGATGGATTCAGCAGTCAGTGTTGGCACTGTGATCAGTGTCACAGTGTCACACAGTGCTAAAAAGGGAGTGTACATTAATTAGGGCATATACGCTTAATAGAACGAATATGGTATGTACATAATTATATATATATATATTTATTTTAATAGTATGTATATATTTAATCATTTAATATCATAATAATATAAATAATGATGGTTAATATATTGTTATTAGTTTTCATTATATTTGTGCTTGGACAGGCCAGTAAAATGCAGAATCTAGTTGCATATCACTCCCACATGAGATGACCGCTGACCGTTGCTTCCAGTCATACCAGAGCGTGACGTCGTTGCAGCAGCTGGACAATGCACGCTCGGAGCTGCTCGACACGTCGAAGCCAATGGACATCATCGAGGACGAGGAGCTGGAGCGAATCAGTGCGCTGCTACAGCGCGACAACCTGGTGAGGGGGCTGGGAATCGTCGAACACGTCTATCGCCTCCTTCACTGCACTCCCGGCACCATGGGCATCCAGATGAAGAACGACAAATACCTGTATCCGCACAGCGTAAGTCTTTACCCCCACCACGCACTGGATAAATGCTTACTCGGCGTGGTTACGTTCTCGCGCCGTAAACCATATTCTGCGTTGGTTGTCGCTGGAGGAAAATTGCGCCAGAAAATTTGGGAAACATTTTCATGGATTTACAATTTTTACAGGAGCCTTTGATCTTTCATAGGTCTCATAAATATATTTTTTGTGATGCATTGCTCTTATAGAGTCTTAGATCAGCCCATAATCCAGATTTTGTGGTAAGAAATTCTACCAAAAACCCAGCAACGTCTTAGGCAAATGTTAAAAAACAGAGTGACAGAGTGACAAGCATCTTCAGTGTTTTTATCATCAATTTTTACATATTTTTCCACAGCGTATTTTCTATTTCATCAAGAATCAAAATTAAGATCAATCCATGCAAATTGTACAGATTTCTTCCATGCGAAAAGTTGTTGTTGGGTAGGCAAAATTAAAGTTTTTGAGTTGTTGTTGTACACTACGTGTTTGCCCGCGGAGTGTGTTCACTCGCTGCCGATATTGAGCCAAGGCTTGTTAATGCTGTTGTAAACAGACTGTCTGTATAGATCAAGAGAAGCACGTTATTTCACCATCTGAACAATAGCAGCTATGAGCACCTTTCATTGTATTGAGTTTCTGCGTTTCTTCTTTCTAACGGATGTTTCTGTGTATGACAGTTAAGAATGTACACTACATGTATGTCAGGCCTTAATGTTTCTCACAAGTACGTATGTTGTCACCCGTTCTTAATACTAGACATTTATCACCACAAAACTGTTCGGAATTGGCTATATTTCAATGAGAGCTCATGGTTTAGAAAAAAATTAACCAATGCTCATGAATTGGTGCAAATCCTGTAGCTTTTAAGTAACGTTCATCACTTTCAAATTCACACTATCGTGAACATACTTGCTCTACAAGTCTACACTGCAGCACCATTGTGCAACTTGAGCATACGTTAACAAGTTTACCATAGATTAAACACTGCTCTAGAAATCTGCTCTAATGCACTGCCCGATTAGTCTAGGCACACTTCTAAAATATATTATGTATCACTAACTTTGCCTGTATTGCACATTAATTTATGTACACTAGTTAATTTTAAGTCACATAAAATGTTATAGGTCTCACTTGGTTTACCTGTACTGCACACAAACCAAAATAGTTCACATCATTTGACCTGCACTTATTAAGATTATAAGGTCGCACATCAGGTAATATGCTTTCTAGAATTTCCTTTTAATAGTAGAGTGATAAGGAGAAAACCAGCCATTTTTGGCAGAGCTTTGCAAGAAGGAGTTGGACCACAGTTTCATGCTTGCCATTTGTTTGCACGATTATAAAACCCAAAAGTGTTTGTATGCAAACTTCAGTTTTGATGGAAAACCAAGTGTATGCAAGTGGTGAAATTAGATATGGACAAAAATATAGAAATGAATGCAGAAACAAGACTCAACACTTTTGCATGTGTGATTTTAAAGATGATGCTTGGTTACAAACAACTGCGGGAGGATCTTGAAGTTTTGTCAACTTTCTTAAGCCAACAGACAGATCAAGACATGGATTGTCAAAAAATGGTCTGAGTCCTGTAACGGGAGTCCGCTGTAGCTCACTGCGTCACCTTGTCCTGCTGCCACCTAGAATCGTGTAGGCGATTGTCTGTCTGTCACTAACTACTTGCATCTGTCTGTCTGTTTGTCACTACGGGATGTATACCTTCAGCACTGTCTGTGTCTCACTAACTTCACGTACTTGTCTGTCTCTCTCTAATTTCCTGTTGTTGACTTCCTGTGCTTGTCTGTCTGTCTGTCTCTAACTTCCTGTCACTAACTTTCTTTTTCTCTCCTTCATGCTGCTACAGTATCACACGAAGCACAAACGCCTGCCCGACCTAGCACTGCTGGTCGGAGCGGATAGTCCCCACCGAGCTAAGGGTGCAGCGCTGCCCGAGTCCAATGCTAAATTCCCGCTCTGGTATCAAGAGAACTCTTCGGTAGAAAAGATCAAAAACAAAGTCAAAATCGCCCACAGCCTGCGCAGATGCCGCGACGGCAGTGGCAGTTATGTTGGTAATGCCCAGAAGGTGGCAGCAGGTGGCAATGTTGATCACATGACAGGGGATGCTGACCCCGGAGAATATGTCTCAGACCCTGGCCTAGTAAGTACTAGTGGCATCTAGTGGTGCATCGTAGAACAAGAAACCCTCGATACGTTACTTATGACGTTAAGAATGGTTTGGTCCTGATTATTTATATTTAATGTGCAGTACGTAAATGTGCAGAACAAAGTAAGTAAATACATTGAACAATGCATGTGAATATATTGAACAGAGTACAAAATGCACAAAGTAAGTAAATAACATAATAAAATAGGCAAACACATTTGCCAAAATAGATGAATTATTGGTATAAGAACATAGCAACATTACCCAACAATACATCTGCAAACACAGAACAAATTATGTAAATATGCTGAATAAAGAACATAGATATACTGAAGAAATTATTCAGTACACAGAATAAAGTATGTCAACACAACTTGTTAACTTCTGCTCAAAAGATCAGAAAACACCAAACATTATTTCAAGGTTCATTCCTCCTGGGCATTCTGTTGAGTTCTTCAATATTTGTGTCTAATACTACAAAAGACATTACAGTAAATAAGTATGGAGTACTGTGGCATAGCGTTTAGAGCATCTGACTCTCAATCGAGAGATTCCTGGTTCAAAGCCTCTTGTTGTTATTCGAACCTTAGGCAAGTTATTTCACTCCACTTTGCTCCAGTTTACTCAGCTGTATGAATGAGTACCTGGCTAGAGACAGTGGTTGGTACTTGTGTACGAATACCGGTAGTCTGCGCAATTATTGCCGTGGGGTTGAATGCTTCCCAGAGAAGTCGAGATGCTGTTCGGCTGATCTTAGAACTGGATAACACACTATGCAAAAACTTACCTTTAATCTGGACCCAGATAATATTGGCATTCGTAAATTAACCTACCAAAATATAGTTTTATAATGCTTATAGTTTTTGTGCATAATGCATTTATCTCAAACAACCTTGTTCATCAAGACACATACATTGTGGGCCAAATTGTGTGGTTTGAAGAGGTTCCACTGTGTACTTCTTAAAAAGTATACCAAAATATTATAATTTCAACACAATTGAACATTTCTAAGCCCTTTGGCTTTGCAAATGTGTGTAATCAATTCCGAGCAGTGTTTCACCATACACTCCTTCCACAAATGATTTAGCGAGTCATGGGTCAGGTTCATTAATGATTAGGTGACTGTTTCACTAAGACATGCTGATAAGCCTGATATTGCTCTTTCAAACCTATTTCACTCCTTAACAGTAATCTTGTGTACCAGAAACTGTCAACACCAAGATGTGCCGCTGTGACTCTTTTGCTGGTGTGTCACAGAAATAGTCTCCTCTGTGATACAGTGGTGGCTTTTTGCATTTTGCCAAAGTCCCAAAAATTTAGCAACAGATTCTGTTTAAGTTAATGATAAGTTTTCCTCATGATCTCGTTGCCGTAGTATATATATATATATACCTAGTATGTGAATTGTTTAAGTAATACGTTCGGTCAGTCTAATAATAGAGTGTGTACCTTTCTTTAAAGCATACTTGATCATTAAATTAGGTAAAAATCTTACAAGAAAAACAAGTTGCATTAAGCCATATAGAATCGGACAACTATTGCCATTTTGTTTACAGACTTTTTACAAGATTTTGTAAAAATGTGCAGTAAAATGTACAATGACATATACACATTATAGGAAGTCATGGTCAACTCTGCTGTGGCTAAGAAGAAAATATTCCAATTTGGCATATCGTAAAATAGAAATTATTTAAAATTATTCATTCTCCATTTTGAAAATAACACTTGGATTTTGATGGTCCTTTATATAGTTGCAACGATAACTGTTTCATCTTGTACAGTAAACAGTGAAACAGATTCTTCAAACCTGCTCCAGGTGTTTTTGTTTCCTTACTTTATACATGATAGATTCCGTATAGGTGCTTTAAAATAATTGTAATGATTATTTCCTCCAACATTCAGCTCAACTTACCTCTTGAACTACATGTGTGTGTATTTTTTCAAACATTCATGAACAACAAATGTATCAACGTATATGTGTCATAATTGTGTGTTAACAATCTTTCGGAAATTACACAAATTCATAAGTGTATATGAGCTTCATTTCAAAGACATGCTCACGAATAATCTCAACCATTCTTGCAGCATAACACTGATGACGTAAACACACGTAACAACCCGCATGAAGGCCGCCAACTGCTGTCGAATGTCGCATCCAAGTTTAGCTACAACGTGGGAGGAACGAACGGTGCATACTCCCTACAGAAGACGATGTATCACCACGGTCTGGTGAACACGCAGGCCCGGGACATGTCCCAGTGGAAACTGCAGCAGAGGACTTCCCAGAACCTTGGGCAGCTCAGCGAGAGGGCCCTACCGGTGAGACATAGGGGGTTCTGTGGGGTCATATCAAAGCTTTGGGCAGTTCAGTGAGAGGGCCGTACTGGTGAGACATAGGAGGCATTGTGGGCCCTCTAAGATGTGACTGAATTGGTCGCATATGCGACTGTTTTTTCTGTTTGGCAACTGGCACATTATGTACGGTCGCCCACTGGTGACCGCAACGAGTCTGTAATAACAGATCATGCGTTGTCGTTTACCGTTTCATAAAGCAATTATTGTGCATAGTGCGAGACTCATTTCGTTTTTCTCGTGTGGTGTTTATCGCTTGCCGCACGAACGGAATGACATGTATTCTGTTTTTAATTGCGTGTCTAGTAAACGTAAATGGCTATCATCACACTTAGAAACTGCATCGCCATCATGAGAATAAAAAAAAGTCAAAGAATCAGAAAGGGCCTCGTTAGAACAAACAGACGATAAAATCGAAGAAGACACTTCAGCACCCAAACCGAGCACTTCTGCGGCTGCGGCATCGGCCGTTAAAAACAAAGTCAGAACGTTCCGTGAAAACTGGTTACGCGACTTCGACTGGTTAAGATATGACAGCCAGAAGAAACTGATGACGTGCGTTTTTTTGTATGAAACAGACTTTGCGACAGGGTGTCGAAATTTCAAAATGAGAAACGCTGACGAAGCACAGCAGTAGCAGCCAACACCGCAAGTGCAGTGACGTATGTGTGGATCGCTCAGAACCACTGTTGAGGGCGCTGAATATGCAGCAGGCCAAAACCCAGAGTGCACTCAAGACGATTTCATCGTTAAATTTAACACGGCTTACACAATTGTGAAGGAAGAGATGGCATTCAACAAATTTCAGCCACTTCTGGCATTGCAAAAAAGAATCGCATTAACGTGTCCAGTGTGTATGCCAGTGACGTCATATTTGCAGTTTGTTGGCAGCATCACGGATTGTCTCAAAAATTAGATGGCTGAATGTGTTCTAAACAGTCGCTATTTGGCAGTGGTGTTTGATAACGCTACTAACTGTTCAGTACAGGAAGCAGAAGCTGTCATTGTGTGGTATGTCAGAAATGGCCACCCTGTAAATGAATTGCTAGCCCTGGCTTCACTCAAGCACCCGCACTCTGATGGCATCATCGATGCTATCACAACATCATTTGCATCGATTGGCCACGACTCTTTCAAGGAGCACATGGTTGCTTTCTGTGCTGATGACGCTTCGGTGAACCACAGTGCCAGGGGAGGCGTCATGGCAAAGTTATCAAACAAGTGCCCGTGTCTTTTGGGCATTTTGTGTCTACCACACAGACTGGATTTAGCTGTCATGGGAATGCTGAACATCAGACATGTCCAGGAAGGTAATAAGACGTACCACAACAGCTGTATAAGTAAGCATGAACTAAGGGAGTTAGCTGACCATCTGGGTGTTCATGTAAGGTATCCAACGAGGGCGACTGGAACACAGTGGACACTTCACCTTGAACGTGCCGTAGCCATCCTGCTGAAAGAAGAGACCAACCTCACCACTCCTGGTGTCACGAGATACCCCAGCTGATGACCATCCTCACCACTCCTGGTGTCATGAGATACCCCAGCTGATGACCACCCTCACCACTCGTGGTGTCACGAGATACCCCAGCTGATGACCACCCTTACCACACTCCTGGTGTCACGAGATACCCCAGTTGATGACCACCCTCACCACTCCTGGTGTCACGAGATACCCCAGCTGATGACCACCCTCACCACTCCTGGCCAGTACACAATATTACTGCAACACAGCCAGCAACTTGCTGCAAGCAGCCAGAATGGAGACATTCTTCAACACAGCCAGCACCTTGCTGCAAGCAGCCAGAATGGAGACATTCTTCAACACAGCCAGCACCTTGCTGCAAGCAGCCAGAATGGAGACATTCTTCAACACAGCCAGCACCTTGCTGCAAGCAGCCAGAATGCAGACATTCTTCAACATAGCGGAGCTCGGACTAGTCCAGTTTTAGAAGAGCAGTGCCGTCGGACTAGCTGTAATGACGTGAAAGAATGTATACTGTGTGTGTGAAAGTGAAGTGGTGTGATGAAATAAAGCAAAACAATAAGATCACATTTTGTCACTCGGCTAATTTTTGCGTGTGACCATCTCATCTGGTACCGGGATTACGGGACTTGAAAATGGCCGCTGTTTACATCAGTAAGTGGTGCCTCCTAGTGACCATGAATGTGGAACCACATGATCAAAATACTCGGTTTGCAGACAGCATCGCGTTCTATCATATTATCGTTCGACCATGTCGCAGGGACGAATCGGTGATTATTTTAGCAAGCTAACAAACTCCAACAAAGGCACTGGAATACATGTCAGCACATACAAGGGAAAATATAGCACAAAGTTGATTCAAAAATCGTCGTCTAAGACTAAAGCAAATGACGCAACATCAGCAACCGACATTGTCATCGCCGGTCATTCTACATCGACATCATCCGACATTGCCGGTCCTTCTAACTTGACAACGTCCGACATTGGGGTCATTGCTGGTCCTTCTGCATCGGCATCGTTCGCCACTGTAGTCATCGCCGGTCTTTCAGCATCGACATCGTCCGACATTGCTGGTCATTCAACATCGACCAACATTGGAGTCATTGCTGGTCCTTCTAGTTCTACACCCACTTCATCCGATACTTCCACTCCTACATCATCTGAAACTGTGGCTGCCTGTCCAACTACTGCTATCGTCTTGTCCAGCAGTGACTCTACCCATGAGCGACATGAACAGATCCAAACTGCATCCATCTCATATGATGACTTTGCACGTGTACTGTCGCGGCATCACCTTGTTGCCAATGATGGTCCTGATCATGTGACCAGTCACTAACACCACCTGCGTGCCCCCAAGCACCAGAAAACGAAAGTCAGAAGAAGACAATTCGAAACAGAGGTACGAGGGAGTGTTGCGAAAGCGGAGGTTTTTGCAATCGTGGACAGTAGTTCGGGCGGTGAAGGAAAGTACAAAATTACGGGTTGATGACGCATGACCGAAGCCAGGCTCACAAACGAATAGAGGCAGCCCGTATGACACAAACAGGCCCAATGGATACAGTTATCACGACGATAACCAATGAAAAGACCAATGTCATAAAGCACCATTTCAACACAGCCTACCACGTTGCTAGATATAAATTGCCATTCCGTCATTATCAGCCTTTATGTGAGCTGCAAGAGAAGAATGGTGTGTGCATGGGTGGCTGCTATAAAAATGACAAGGCATGCAAGGTATTCATAGACAATATCAGTGAGACAGAGAGAGACAGAGTCAGAGAGGAGGTGGGAAAGGCAAAGTGGGTATCTGTGATGGCTGATGGAAGCACTGACCACAGCATCACAGAACAAGAAAATGTTTACTTGAGATACGTAAATGAAGATGGTATTCTGAAGACCGAACTTGCGGACATTGTCCCTGTGAAGTCAGCAGATGCCACTGGCATATTCGATGGGGCATCTGTCAATCAGGGCAAAAATAGTGGAGTGGCCAGGAAGATTGCTGACGCCATTCCACACAATGTTGTTAACATCTGGTGCGTGGCATACAAGCTGGAGTTGGCCATGCTTGATGCTATCAAGGTGTCAAGCAATGTCGTAGCTCTTGTAGAAGAGTGCGTTGAGTTTGTGTACAGGTTCTACTATCGTTCCTCAAAAAGACGCCGAGACCTCAAGCAAATCGGCGACATTATTGAGGAAGATGTTGCCTACTTCAGTGCGCCGAAGGGCACTTGCTGGATGGCGAGCAGACAACGCGCCTACTCAGCACTCAGACAGAACTTGACAGCAGTCTGTCTTCACATGGAAGATGCTGCGGAGAAGAAGCTGTGAAGTGCAGGAAACTGAGGTGTTCAAATTTCAAACAGGCCTTGCACTTCATAATTGATGTGCTGAATGTCCTTGCGGATATCATCTGTGCCTTCCAGAAGGATGACCTGTCTATCACCGACATTGCTGTGAAGCTGGGAGCCGGATGCCTGAAATTAAAGGCACTTCGACAGTTGAACGACAAGGTGTTTGCAGAGTACCCTGCCTCGGAGGAGACCTCACCTACTGAACTCCAAACGGCGGGCCTGTGCAACTTTGTTGACAAGGTTGTTGCCTTCGTTGAGACAAGATTTCAGTTTCTGAAACAGTCACCCTTTTCCAACTTCCAGGTGTTTGATTACTGCGACCATCCCACCACAAGTGAAGAGGATTTTGCTAGCTTTGGTAATGCTGATACCGTTGCTCTCTGTCAGCATGTCGAGGGCATTCTTGGAAGAGACGCAGATGACATCATTAGACAGTGGCCTGAACTGAAGATGTTGTTATCAAGAAAGCGAAGGCGCTGCCCAATTGAAATGTACACCAGCCTGATGGCTGACACACCAGAGGGGTTGGCAAACATAATGTTGGTGCGACTGATGTTCACCATGTCGCCATCAACAGCAGCATGTGAACGTGGCTTCAGTGCTATGAATGCAATCAAGAACATTCGCAGAATGCAAATGTCAGGTGAAACACTTTCCACCTTGATGCGCATCAGTGCTATGTCACAAACCCTGAAGGAATTTGACCCAACCCCAGCCGTCAAGAAGTGGCTCAACAGCACAAAGAACCCTCGATTGTTGGCTCGGCAATGACCTGGACATGATTCGTTAATGAAAAATGAACATTCATTCACAAATAACATTATACATAACCAGTGGATGGACATTTAATTAAAGACGAACATCAAAGTAGAAAGCGTGTCGTCAGACATTTGCACTATTCGTATTTTCTTAATTAAACACTATCATTGCTAACAAGCGGATGAACTTTTAATTATGGAGGACTACTGCTACAAGTTGATGGACATTTAATTATGGACAAACATTGCTAACTAGTTGATGCACATTTAATCATGGGCAAGCATTGCTAACAAGTTGATGGACATTTAATTGTGGACAAACATTGCTAACAAGTTTATGCACATTAATTGTAATCATGGACAAGCATTGCTAACAAGTTGATGGACATTTAATTGTGGACAAACATTTCTAACTAGTTGATGCACATTTAATCATGGACAAGCATTGCTAACAAGTTGATGGACATTTAATTGTGGACAAACATTTCTAACTAGTTGATGCACATTTAATCATGGACAAGCATTGCTAACAAGTTGATGGACATTTAATTGTGGACAAACATTTCTAACTAGTTGATGCACATTTAATCATGGGCAAGCATTGCTAACAAGTTGATGAACATTTAATTGTGGACAAACATTGCTAACAAGTTTATGCACATTAATTGTAATCATGGACAAGCATTGCTAACAAGTTGATGGACATTTAATTGTGGACAAACATTTCTAACTAGTTGATGCACATTTAATCATGGACAAGCATTGCTAACAAGGTGATGGACATTTAATTGTGGACAAACATTTCTAACTAGTTGATGCACATTTAATCATGGACAAGCATTGCTAACAAGTTGATGGACATTTAATTGTGGACAAACATTTCTAACTAGTTGATGCACATTTAATCATGGACAAGCATTGCTAACAAGGTGATGGACATTTAATTGTGGACAAACATTTCTAACTAGTTGATGCACATTTAATCATGGACAAGCATTGCTAACAAGTTGATGGACATTTAATTGTGGACAAACATTGCTAACAAGTTTATGCACATTAATTGTAATCATGGACAAGCATTGCTAACAAGTTGATGGACATTTAATTGTGGAAAAACATTTCTAACTAGTTGATGCACATTTAATCATGGACAAGCATTGCTAACAAGGTGATGGACATTTAATTGTGGACAAACATTTCTAACTAGTTGATGCACATTTAATCATGGACAAGCATTGCTAACAAGGTGATGGACATTTAATTGTGGACAAACATTTCTAACTAGTTGATGCACATTTAATCATGGACAAGCATTGCTAACAAGGTGATGGACATTTAATTGTGGACAAACATTGCTAACAAGTTTATGCACATTAATTGTAATCATGGACAAGCATTGCTAACCAGTTGATGGACATTTAATTGTGGATGAACGCTCTTAACAAGAAACAATGTACCCATTAACTGTACATGTATGTCAATGATAATTCCTTCTATAAATGTTACTTGAAGAGAGAATCGATTTGTCACCTTCTCGAATAAAAGCACTAACTAACTAGTTTTAGTCAATCGATAGGCCAACGTGATAGAGCATATATATATATGTGTGTGTGTGTGTGTGTGTGTGTATTGTAATATATGTATATATATATATATATATAATGACATTACCGGGTACATTTAAGGACTAGTAAACAAATTTCAGGACTAGTTGTTTGTGAGTCAGCCAGTCCGACGGACTACCAGCTGGCTAAAACTATCGTGCACCCTGTACATATATATATATAATTATACATATATTCTGATATCATTCTGGCATACCAGTTGTAATCTGAATCTGATCACTGTTGTGTATTGATATTAGGCATATGTTTTTTTACTTTATATACATGTATATTTACTCTTAATTATTGGTAATTTCAGGGATTCCACATATAACTGTTATTAATTTGCCAGTGTACTGTGTTATAATGCATAAAGTTAGTGTTTGGCCACATATTCGTACATGTTTTAAATTTATTTATATTTCAAACAGACATCTGTGGTTAATTTGGATTAAATTGGTACTGAAAATACAATTGCATACATACGCACACAATATTACTTGGCTCCTACTTTTTAAATATGGCTCCTAAAAATTGTAGGTAGGAGCCATTGACTCCTAGACAAAAGGTTAACTAAGAGGGCTGTTTGTGGGGGTTTTATCAAGGTCTTGGACAGCTCAGTGAGAGGGCCCTGTCAGTGAGATATAGGGGGCTTTGTGGGGAGTCATAGCAATGGCTTGGGCAGTTCACGGAGAGGGCCCTACCGGTGAGACATAGGGGCCGTTGTGAAGTGACATATCAAGACCTTGGGCAGCCCAGTGAGAGGGCCCTACCAGTGAAACGTAGGGGGCTTTGTGTGGGTCAAATTAAGGCCTTGGGCAGCTCGGTGAGAGGGCCCTACCGATGAGACATAAGGGGGGTTTGTGAAGTGACATATCAAGGCCTTGAGCAGCTCAGTTAGAGGGCCATACCAGTGAGACATTGTTATTTTGGGGGCCGTGGTATGTAAAGAGACTAGTGCCACTTTGTGTGTAGTTCATATGAAGGCCTTGGGCAACCGAATAAAGAGCGCTACCAGTAAGACACTGGTGCCACATTAGTTTGACATGGCTAAATAATAACATGATTGTGACAACTACTAGTAGCATGGAACTGCTTCTGTAAAATACAACTTCAGCCTCTCTCTGTAGATCGAGACACCTGAAGTCAGGAACACCCACTTCATATGATGTTCTGGCCTGCTTTGTGTTTTGTAGCCACGGATATATGGAACATTGGATGGAAAGAATAGTTTAATAAAGTTCCAACGAGTGTCTTATTGCGAGAGTCCATGCTACACACGTGGATACCAATGTGTTTTTGATTACTGAAATCACCTTCAAAATGTGGTGCAAACAGAAATTATTGAGTTGAAAGTTAACAGTAGGAACTACTAAGTACTAATCAATGTCTCAATCACCTCTCTTTGGGGTAATGTTTGATTATATACTGCTGTTATCTTACGAGGTACTCATCATCTCATTTATGCACAATATGCGTGCAGTCACTATAGCTGTTGTTTCTCGTGCTGCAGTTGAGGACTCGATACAGTACACGGAAGCAGAATGTTCGGACCGGCGACCCCGCCAGTCAGCCAGAACCTGATCTTCGTCACATGTCCGACCTTGATTATGAGCGTTCGCACCAGCCAGCGACATATGGTCGCCATGGTTATGAGAGTCGCGGCGACAGTGCAAATACTAGGAAAATGGTGCTGTCAAACAGCTCCCCAAAGGCAAAAGAACTTGGTAAGACTTTTCATACATGTGTGGATGAATAATATGACTGTTTGCCTTTGTTTGTCCGTCAATATGTATTGTCAACATTAAGTGTCATATTGGTGATGATTCTACATTTTCAAAGACACATAAAAAATACTTAGAGCAAACGTTTTGAATCGTCAGTAAGCCAAATTACAGAACTGCATTGCACACAGATTCTTGAACAGCATTTGTAGAGAGGTGTCGTCAATCAAAGGGGAACATCATGACACGTAGAAGCTCTATACAGCTGTATATGACCTGCCACAGCGAAGCGGGTACTAAGTCGTGCAGGCCCATTCTTCAAAAATAGCTGTTTGGGTCATGTTCCGTCACGTTTGTGATTTGGCCAGAAATGTGTACCTAATATTGTCATCTTTCCATGTCCAGTTTGGTTTCCTCAACAAGTAATCCTTGACCTAGTTTCCCAATACGTTGCTTTTCAACATTGCTTCAATTTGTGCAATTAATCAAAAACTACTGAAGATATTTCAACAAATGAAGTATAATTTTAAAGCTTATTACCTGTGGAATCCAAAAATACAACACTATTTTGCAACTTAATATCCACAGCTGCGGCTGGTCACATATTTCATGGTAAAGTTAAACATTTTAATTTGTGTAACTAACATCCCAAAAAGCAACACAGATATGCTTCCTTACCTGAACATTATTTGTGCACTGTTTCTTAATCTATATCCACACACCCAAACTGTTATTTGCTCCCTATTTCCACACTTCAACAGTTATCTGTTCACTATACACTTGCTTCATATTTTTAAACCTGGGCCACGTTCAGAGTTCACACCGCACCACGACGTCTCTTTTTGCCCCGGAAGTCGATTTAAAGTTACGTTGTGCTGATGTTGTGCTGCACACCACGTCAGCAATCTCCAAATATGACCTACGTAGCTGGTTTTTTGGCATATGGTTGGTGTGTTTAAGAACTTCAATTCACACTCGAGCATGACTAGTTGAGATTTTAACGAAACCAGTGTTTCCTGTTACAGAGATGGCGACATTTTTGTTTTAAAAACACATTCAAAATCGGTAGCATCCATTTTGAATGCGGCGAATGTCACAGAACATAAAATTTAACCGTTCAACTTCTGGCAGCAAACCGCGACGGTTCGACGTCGTGGCACAAACTCTGAACATGGCCCTAGCTGCTCTCTGTTTCTGTGCTACTTCTCTGTTACAAACTCGCTCTCTGTTTCTACACTTGAAAAATTAGTAGTCACTCTGTGCAGTGCTGCAGATGAGCACATGTTTCTCCTGCCTTGGCACCAGGTGGAGCCACTCACGTGACCTTGACTGTTGACCTCTCCTGTAGGCACCAGTGACAGTCTGCACGGTTTACAGTCAGTGCACCATGTCTCCATACCACACAATAAAGGCATCATTTACAAAGGCCGAAAATGCCTACCACCCTGATGTATGTATTGTAATTAAGCACACATTCATATGATGTTATTTCTAAACTTCAAAACTTACCATAATTAGAAGTGACAGGTCATCAGTTTAAGATGAAGGAGATTTTCCTGTCGGGGATAAAATAAGCAATGGAGTGTGTGAAAGGGAGGCAACAACTTGTGCACAATATTTTTGGGAAATTAATTGTCATTTGGAAATTAATTTTGTACCAGGGTAGTCATTCTAAAAATAAAAATGTGGATATTTTCAAACGAGGATGTGGCAAAAGATTTCCTTCCCAAAACGGGAGACTTGGCACTTCTACCACCTTTGTTATGCTTTGTTAAAATGCACGCACGAGGTCGCACCACTACCCTAACACCCTCACATGTCGAAACACCTAAACCAGTCAACGGTTAAGAATCTTTAGTTGGCAGTTAATGCTGCCTCTTAATTTTACCCATCACGAACCAGGTTCATCATTGCTCAAATCTACATTCTACTTACTTATTTCCTCTAAACCTCAACCTGTAATGTGCAGATATGGAACAAATAATCCTACTAATATTACCATCCTACCTATTGGTAAGGCGATGTACATTATTACATGATCTAACCACGTGATATCATTGCCATATTTCAGGTTCAAAGGTCACGCAGAAGCCGATGGTGATTGGCCACCAACAAATGGTGACCCCGCCACTGCCTCAGGTCCACAGCACGTCCATGGCGTCACAGTATCACTACGCCTTTCCGAACGTCACCAAGGTGCTGCCTCACAAGGCAACAGACAGCCTGTCGGTGATGTCAGCGCCGGTGGTGACGCGTCAGGAACTGATGACGTCGGTGAGTGCCGTCGCCAAGAAGCCCGTCGGTCTACTAGCGCCGCCGCAGCAGACATCCGCCGTCGGTATGACGCCCACAGTCGTGAAGTCGCAGCGAGCGCACGCCCCACCCACCAACAACCTGAGGCTGAAGCAAATGGAGATCGTCGACAACCACGCTGTTGTCTTCAGCTGAAGTCTCCTCCACCGTACTCGTGCCCTGGCTTAGCTGCTCCCAGGAGGAAGTAGGGAGAGGGTGTGGGAATATTGGCATCGTAATACACCCACTTATTTGCAGTGTTTTTCACATCCGCTGTACAAATGTGCAAAAGTGCAGAAAAATCAAACAGGTCATGCACTTTGTGATTTTTGTGTAGACGAATCTGGCTGTATGTAGCACGAACCGTCATACAATGACGTTTATTAGGTGTGTATGATAATCCTGTTCTATGTCCATCTGTCAGTCGTACTGGTGTTGTCAGTTATGTGTGTATACACATATTTGTATACACACGTGTGTACACACATATTTGTATACACACTTGTGTACACATGTATATATGTAGATATGCACAAGTTTATGTGTGTGTATATATGTATACATGTATATATATATAAACACATGCGTGTAGACTTATATGTTCATACATATATCCACACATACGTTATTGCATATTTATTATTTCCATCTTATGTATGTGCACACAACTTGCACATAAATACACACACTCACATACACAAACTCACACATACATTCACACACACTGCCTTATTCCACAGCTGTACAAATTGTTGGCCACTTTGTGATGCATTCCTAAACGAAATGAGAACTAATGCAAACTAAATCACAGGTATTTTCCATGTAAATTAATAATCGTCTTACAAATGTTAATGTTTCTAGGAAAATATCTACAAAATGTCTGAACGGATGGTTTTGGAATCGCAAACCAGCCCAGATTGTTGATGTGAAACAGTTTTTACTCCGATGCTCCCAAAGATATCTAAACTATTATTTAGGACTTCCATGGGGAATCGGCCATAGCAGTTGAGACACTGTAGGACAATATACAATATACACATATTCAGTATATGTTACAGTTAAATAATGCATTCATTTTCAGCAGTGTTTACCATCAGTATTTTGATGCATATGATCTGCATTGTATGTTGTGTAAATGTTTCCCTTTAAGTTTCCAGTGGCTGTGCAGACTGTGATAACAGGGTAAAGAATGGAGAAAATACTTCAAGCCAGTCCAAAGCTGTCGCTGCATACAGTTAGATAGCTGCTGCCTGGGAACTGTGGTGGAAAACTTTGCTTTAACCCAGTTGTAGGGTCAGATCGACTAAGGAAACTGTAACGTTTCACGTCTACGAGGTTGCCATCATATCATATACTGTGATTCTGACGTTGCCGGCATGTTTGGGTTTGGTTGTTAAAGAACTTGTTATCCTCAAGAGAGAGTGAGAGATTGGGGAATAGGTTGACTACAAGATGTTAAGTTGTTACTTAATTTTAATTGACAGGTGATATGCATCTCTGGTTGTACTCGCAAGAGTTGAAACTGGTGAACCAAGAATTATATTTTGTTAACGTGTACCAAAGGTAGATTGGCTCCGTGTAAATATAATTTAGTGCCATCTTACTGTGGCATTTGTACATACTATTTTAAGCAAATTTTTTTTTTTTTTGATTGCCTCATAGCCTATAGTTTTGGGGCAGTCTAGAATACTCAGTGCACATCCATGGTTCGTAATAGAAGCATTCCTCTGGAAACCTTGATGGTAATCAACTGGTCAGTTGTAGGAACAGGCAGTATTGCTTAGTTGCTGTCAAGTTAGTTTATTTATGATGTTGGTTTGATATTGCATAATTTTGCGTTCTTGACAGTATTATAAATAGCATGTCGTATGTTTAGAAACAAACGGTCCATCAGCACCAAACGACTTGTAATGTTTTTATTAATATCGTGCATTTTATCAGCCATTTTCATGTGAACAAATCCAAATTTACAAACTTGTGACATCCATTAATGATTGGGTATAATGTAGCGGGGGGGGGGGGTCACCATAGACCAACTGAAAATACTACAGAGTATGTTGTAATAGTATAAAATAAAATCTTTTTAGACACCACATGTCTCTAGAAATAGATTCAGGGGTGTTTACAAACTAAAACATGATGTAAGAATACATTACATAGGTGATTTTATTACATTACGTGTTATATAACACAGTAAAGTATAAATGATTCTGTTTTTGCATAAGCAAGACTAACAGCTCAAATTGAACAGGCATTCCGTCCTAAGATTAAACATGTCAAGTCAAAATTGTCTGTAGTTGTGACTTGCAAATGTTGTATTTCATACATTGTGCTGTTTCATACCATCCGCTATTGGTTGAACATTCCGTCCAAAGATTACAAATGTCAAGTCCAACATTTTCCATTTACGTCGTGAGAAATCATACTTGCAAATGTTATCTTTCACATGTATGTGGGCCATATTAACAGTGTCATCTCTTGTTGACTGAACATTCCAAATGTCTGTGATATATTTCATGTGTATCTCTAAGGTACTTTAATGTAAGTACCACATGTTCATACCTCTGCCACCACAGGAGCAATGTCACACCAGCCAAGACAGTGTTTATACCAACATATTTTTATTAATTTTTTACTCCTTGCGCAGTGCGTCTCGTATTGTTTTAGACAACATATAATGTTCACACTTCTGTGATTTTATTTCAGTACTATTACTAAAGTCCCACGTTTATCTTTGTTAGCATACAATCACGCAAGGGAATGACAGAATGTTTCGGTGTTTGTGTTTAGTAGAGCAGCTGATACTGCTGCTGAAAATACTGGCACAATACCACCACCAGAGTTGCACATGTGTTAGGGTGTACAATGATTCATTGCATGTGCAGACAGAAATATGTGTTTGATACAAATATGTTACAATTCAGTGTGTGCCAAAGTTAATATGGATGCAGAGGCTGGCAGAACTTCAATGTTGGGCAGAAAACGTTTGCATGTACCTCGGAAACCATTTGATTTCACATTGTAAATGAATGTATTCTCCTTCGATGTCAATCTTACTGCAAATTTTGTTGCAGTGAATAAATTGATCATTTTAAACTGTTTCCCGTCCAGCATCGGAGTGGGTCTTGTATAACAGTCTGTTTAATTAAACAACTTACTGTAATGCAAGAACTGATTTATGATTAATAATAAAATAATTGACATTTTATACTTATTGTCTTGTGTTGGTTAACAGCAAATCTATGTTTTAGGGATGCATTGTTTACATTGACTCTGCTGAAATTTGTTTTCGTAAACCTGCTATGTACAGTAGATGCCAAAATCCCCCAAACATTAGTAATAATCTGTTTGTTCAACATACAATCAAACTTTGGTTTATGGACACCTGAATAATCAGGTCACCTTGGAACAGTCCTAAATGATTTCCACAGTAAAAGAAAAAAATGGGCCAAGTGGCCCTGAAGTCCTTTGGACTAATACGTCTATGTGTGACCCCGGCTGACCAAATGAGTGATAAGTCGAAAAAAATTGTAACATTGTTTTCTTACATCCTTGTAAAGGTTTGGTAGGGTGCTTGACACGGTTTCAAAAAATATGACTGCTACAAAAATTAGCAAAGTTATGGAGCATTGAACATGGTAGGGATCAAAAAGTGAAAATGAAGAAAACGGCTGTTGAAGTTTTACATTATATATGCAAATGGATTGCATGGAAATATTACATGCACAACATTCAAATGTGGCACACAGTATGTAATATGTATGTTATGTTGCAATGATACACTGGAAGTACAAATGTGCTGCTACAAAGACTTATCAAGTTATGCCAGATTATGTCTTCATGTGTAAAACTAAGAGGACAGATTATCTGAGAGCAAAGGGTAGACTCGCTGTTTGACACAGTTTAAAACCTACAGGCAATTGTCCAGTTTAACAGGGGTCTAGTGGCTTAATGCTGTGTGTTGACACAAGCTACTGCCAGTGACCAATTACAGATTAGTCACAGCTTCCATCAAACAATAGCAGGCAGAGAATCTTAGCTCCACAGCTGGGTGTAATACACAACCAGAGCCACCACTGATTCATGGTCAAGTAGATTAGCTCAATGCACCAACTAAGACAATACACAACACTGTGAGTGACAGTGTCCAGAGTGAGGCCTAAGCAGTGTCCTCATTGCTGAATAGATCAATTAAACCTGCCAAGTGGGTGACATTCTGCACAAGTGTTCATTAATCCTTAGTGATTGTTCAGAACACCAGACTGACCACATACCTAAACAAAGCGAATGTAATAGGTGAAGAACAGGCAGTGTTCAGATAGCGGTATTGGTTAAATTGTATTTGTCTCGACTTAAAAGGCTTTATTGTGTCTTCATCGATTATAAGAAAGCATTTGATTTAGTAGACCGGTCCTCCCTGTGGTCTAAGATAATTTCATGCGGTATTAATGGTATTGTGTTGAAAGTTGTATACAACATGTACAAAAATGCTAAATTATGTATAAATGAGGGCCAGGCTGTGTCAGCCTTCTTATGTGTAGAAGTATGGCAAGGAGAAAACTTGTGTCCTTTGTTATTTGCTATTTACCTGAATAATTTTGAACACTTAGTCACAATTATAACGGACTTGACATGGCAGCTGGTTAAATTTACATATATAGTGTATAGCGGAACTATGTCAACTCTTCTAATGGTTGACATTTGGTTGTTTCAGGTGTCAACTATATTGTGAATCTGTAATTATTAGTCTATATTGATACAATTGATTTACACAGTACCATGTCTACACAAGGCATGGCAAGCGTAAACAGAACAGTAGAATGCATTTGATATAAATAAAGTGTAGGATATTTCACTCTATAGTTGTCCAGAATATAAATTTTCTGTTTGTCACCTACAGGTGACAGAATATTAATTTTCTATGTTTGTCACCTACAGGTTTCTACAGACAATACATCTTTAACCAATAGACACCACAGTCACACCATTTTATAATAATTAAATGAACATCAAAATAAACACAACTTGCAATTATAGAAAATCAATAGTTTTGAAGATACAGTTTAAAAGTGTTAGGCAACTGTTCAGTCTAACAGGGGTCAAGTGTGTCTACTCTGCCTGGGTGCTGTGACCAATTAAAGATTAGTCAAGGTTTCAATGGCCTAGGCTGTAGAGATTAGTCACAGCTTTTGACTTTGTGGCACATTACACAACATCTACTGTTGGGGGTGGTCTCAAGAGCCCTTCTCAAAACCACATCACTAGATAATGTAAACCTTTTGCACTTTGGGGGCCCCTTAGAATGATTCAATCAAATACAGATTTTTTGTATATAGTGGCAGCACCCTAAGATACATCTATGCAAAATTAGAAAAAAAGATGCTGAACAGTTTTTGAAAAAATAGGCCAAATGTTACATTTTTACCAGTTTTGGGGTCCTTGGAGGCCCTAGGGAGCCCTTAAAATGATTACAGATTTCTCGTGCACAGTGGCAGTGCCCCAAGATATGTCTATGCAAAATTAGAGAAAAAGTTGCTGAACGGTTTCTGAGATACGGCAGCTAACACAGAGTGATGGCAATAGTCCCTTGGACCTTTGGCCAAAGGACTAAAAAGTAAAAGAAAAAAGTTAGTGTCCCACTAATCAGGTCACCTTGCTATTGAGAAATACGGTCAGTAACCCAATGCAAAATGCCAGCAGATTATCCCTGCACTTACAGTCGGTCACAACCAGCCTTGAACCAGGAAGTCAAGATTTGAAGGCTGGAATGGATCAGCTTGCCAGAATTATTTATGTATGTGTATGTCTTGATATGGTCCATTTTTCTAGGTATTTTTCCTACCCGAGACAATTGAATGGTCATCAACTCTCCAGATGGTGCTACTGTAAATGAGTTTAAGATCAAATGACATTAATTGTAATTTGTCCATAGTCCATGCTCCAGTGGTGGGTCTAAGCTACTAGATAATAATTTCTGTATAAAACAGACCACAGATACAAGATGATCATTCAACCATTTTAAAATACTGATCACCAGAAGTTTCACCACAAAATATGCATATTTTTGTATATACATATTTGTTTTTATAATTGTAGCATGTATAGCAAGTCGCGTGTGTCTTCAATGTGTGCTAACTACAAAACACATTAAGGCCAATGCCAATATTGACTCAACATTTTTTTGGTTACCAAGGTAACAGGGGCCCCAAAAAGTTCAATATATTTTCTACTCGGTATGATCCATTCTATACTTCGGGCAAACAAAATTGTACAAATTAAGAAATAATCTTAGCTACCTGACGTGTCTGGCCTTAAATACAGTTCATTCAAATGTCCTGCATATCTGCAATGTGACATTGCACATGTATAGAAGATTGTATTCATAGTAATATTGGTTGATAAGGTTGATACTTAAGGAACACACACTATACACGTGTGTAAGTTCAAAATTAAATGGAACTTGAACACAATACACGTACTTGGACAATAACAGGCTATTATTAATATTAGCTGGGCAATGTTAATCTTAACAACCACATATACAGGTGTATCTTACTATTTAGATTGATGCATGTCTACAATTCTAAGTATTAAACAGAACATTCGTTCTTGTCAATCAATCAATTTATTATACTACTTTCATGTGTGTAAGTTCAAAATTAAATGGAACTTGAACACAATACACGTACTTGGACAATAACAGGTTATTATTAATATTAGTTGGGCAATGTTAATCTAAACAGCCACATATACAGGTGTATCTTACTACTTAGATTGATGCATGTCTACAATTCTAAGTATTAAACAGAACATTCGTTCTTGTCAATCAATCAATTTATTATACTACTTTCATGTTGCAAACCTTAAAGTTAAATGCATCTCAACAGTTTCAGGATATTTCCTTCTGATGTGCTGCAAGTGAGAACACTTGGCATTTTGAACGACTACTTTTCTTCCTTGTGGAAGTACAACATAACATAACAGCATCTTTCCAGTTCGGTTTTCAACCGATGGTATAGAGTTTGTCAGATGCAACACAAAATATACATTTTCTAAAACGTGCAACAATTGATTGCTTATAACAGAAGACATGTTGAAAACACCTGCTGCTGGTTAGTATAATCAGAACGAACTGCGGAAACATTGCAAAAGACTCAAGTAAAGGTCAGTTCTCATATAGCATACTGCTCAAAATGTTTTACACTTTACTCACTGGCAGACCTGTTCAGTCGAACACCATCTCGACTTCTCTGGGAAGCATGCAGCCATGCTGCAATTAATGCGCAAAGATTATTCGTACACAAATATCCACCACTGTCTATAGCCAGGTGCTCATTTATACAGCTGAGGATTTGAACCCGGGTTCTCTAGAATGAGTTCGGCGCTTTAGACACAGCACTCTACACAGAACACCTGTTACATCAGTTCCTCTAGAGCACTGATGACACGAGACACAAAGAAGAAGAATTACAACATTTGTTCATTGATCTGTGGGCCACAGTCCAAGACTAAGTAAGATGTTTTCACGTACAGAGATTCATAAACACTTCTTCAAACATTATGTTGGAATAAACTTCCTGAAGTAATGTCAACATCTATTCTGAACATCTTCAAGAATAAACAGGTCTCCAGCCACCGCTGAAAGAGAGGACAAAGTTTAGTAAACTTAGTCGTGAACGTTTCATGGTTTCATCTTGACAAGCGGGATAGACTTGATGGCGAGACATGTATCACAGACCCATTCAGCGTACACCTCCTTGGTGAGCATTTGATACGCCGCCTCCGTGAGCCCAGTACACATTCGGTGGAACCAGAAATTACAGCCACTCTCGCACAGTATCGCTTGATCGTTGTCATGCACCTCCTTGTGGCACACACTGCACGGATAGATCGGAGGCGCGTTCGGGTTCGACGGGTTAAACACCATCGGTTGGTTGGCGGGGTAGACCTTCCCACCCATCCCGCCTGGAGGGGGGAGGCCCCCCGGTTTGTTGGGCATGCTGTACATCATTACGGGTCCGCCCACCATCACGCCTCCGCCCACCGAGAGGATCGGGTTCGGGCCGAGTTGTGGACGCTGTATGATGTACGTAAGTGCACCCGACGCATTCTGGCCACCCTGTTGCAGGCGCTCGTCAAAGTGGTTGCGCGCCACAATGCTAGATCCTGTCAGCAATCAGATGATTTCTCCTCAGTCTTCAGCGTACACACTTCTCCCTGCTTTTCTCTTCTCCCTGATCTTGTCGGTGGTTTGCCTCGTCACACGTTTGATTCACACACCTGGAAATAAACCGATATAAATTAAAATTGCACATCTAACAATTTTGTACGAGATATCAATATTTTAAGCATCGCGATATAATTATTGCAAGCATCATCTTTCGTGTTGTCATTACAAAATAATATCCTTACGTTAAGGTTTTTAAATAATTATATGGAATTACATGATTGTATGGTTCATGCATGGACTTCTGCCATTACTACAGTACTAGTTAGTTCTACTAATTTCTAGCAACGCAAACCGTTTTGTTGCTACTAAACTACTTAACTAGTCGTGCTAACGATTGTTTTTATACAGCCTCATTGACATTGTCAGCTATAACCACAAATGTTGGCAAAACTTCAAAAAAGCGATGTGGGCCTAATTTCAAAACATGTCAAACACATGCCATCGACATTAAGGCAAGCTCAGCTGTGTAAAGCCATGGATGCGCACCTTCCACTGCCAAAGCCCGAGGCCCTGACGTCAGTGACGAGTGACGGTTCAACTTCAGTCCAGACCCCGGGCCCAGCCAAGGGAAAGTGATCAACGAAATCAAATTCAAGAACAGCCTCGTGAACGAATCGAGTACCACACGGCGCCGATCGACAGTAATCGCTCGGTGCATAGACGGGTATACAATAAATACAACCAGCAGAACAATACTGAACAGGTAAATTACAATGTAGCGCTTTGTTGGTGATTTTTGAAGCCCCCAACTTTCCACCGGAATACACTATATAATGCTAATGCGCATGCCCAAACATAGCATATTCCGCAAGATGGCACTACCATATTTTGTTTTCATCCTTTCATTGGTTCCCTGTCCACTTAGTGGTGCCACTGTTCGAGATGCCAACATAGTCGCGCTTACATTTATCCAGGCGTTTAATTTTAGGCTCAGGCTATTTCTCGAGCTGCTCGATAAATAACGCCGAATCTTATCGTTATTTGTCGAGCAGCTCGATAAATAACGCAAACTTCGTTCGTTATTTATCGGGCAGATCTGGACGTGCATGTATGAGCACTTTGAAATATTTACGTGGACATGCTAATTGTCTGAAGTAAATCCGACGCTGTTGAATCATTTCGTGGGTGTATTTGTCCGATCTGATAGGAAACGATGACTTTTCTTATTCGTCGAGCTGCTCGAGAAATAACGCCGACTTCGTTCGTTATTTATCGAGCAGATCTGGACGTGCATGCATGAGCACTTAGAAATATTTACGTGGACATGCTAATTGTCTGAAGTAAATCCGACGCTGTTGAATCATTTCGTGGGTGTATTTGTCCGATCTGATAGGAAACGATTACTTTTCTTATTCGTCGAGCTGCTCGAGAAATAACGCCGACTTCGTTCGTTATTTATCGAGCAGATCTGGACGTGCATGCATGAGCACTTAGAAATATTTACGTGGACATGCTAATTGTCTGAAGTAAATCCGACGCTGTTGAATCATTTCGTGGGTGTATTTGTCCGATCTGATAGGAAACGATTACTTTTCTAATTCGTCGAGCTGCTCGAGAAATAACGCCGACTTCGTTCGTTATTTATCGAGCAGATCTGGACGTGCATGGATGTGCACTTAGAAACATTCTTAAGGCATCTACGTGGACATATTAATTGTTTGAAGTAAATCCGATGCAGTCTGATCATTTCGTGCGTGTATTTGTCCGTTCTGATGGGAAATGAAGACTTTTCTTATTCGTCGAGCTGCTCCAGAAATAACGCCGACTTCGTTCGTTATTTATCGAGCAGATATGGACGTGCATGCATGTGCACGTAGATATATTTTCAAGTCATCTACAACATACCGAATTACGCAGGCATGCACACAGATTAAAAATGTACAAATCAAAAACATTATAAAACAGACAACTAGGCTGAAACATATGTCAGTTTATAATGAGAAAGTCAACCGAGAAAGTACTTGTAAATATTTTGGCATGTATCCACATTTCTACATCCTAAGTTTAATGACTAATCAAAACACATATTTTCATGAGAAAGTTCAACCTGCAACTACATCATTTGCGGTGTTCCTTTGATCACAAAATTACCGTCATATGGATGTATCAATTACTTCCACTCACGTTTTATTGACGTTTGTAATCCCGGCTGAAGTAAACTGTAATTTACGCAGAGGACTTCATGGCATGCTGTTTGACTGTGTATACGTGTTAACATACACACACACGCACACCCACACACACACACACACACACACACACACACACACACACATGTGTTAACACGTGTACACAGTCAAACAGCATGCCATGACTTCCTCTGCGTAAATTACAGTTTATATATATTTGATTGAATGATATATATATATATATATATGAATGATATATATATCATTCAAATCGTTTGTTTAGAAAAACACTGCTAAATTATCTCCAATCATATCTAGTTGTACATATGTCGTAATGACAAATAGTTTAATTAATAATATTATCATACAGGTGTAACCTTGTTTTTAAGCGTACGTGTACACTTAATAGAATGAATCGTACATTGTCACATACCATAACAAACAACAAGGCAATACCATTTTTTTACAAATTTATAAACATCCACAATCAAAGTGATAAAATAAAATGCATTTGTTTATACGCTATCGTTTTTTTTATATTATTTCCATTGTCATCAGTACAAAAAGCAAAAACATGCCATTACAGTACATATCACACTGAACAAAAAATACTACATCTCTTCATGTCAAAATGGCATGTGATATTGGGCTTGAATTCATTGCAGGATGCTGAAGCGTTGACAGAAGGCGTACCTACTGCCATCATGGGTCAAGCCCAAGCCACAAAATACAGAAACTACGTTTGGAGCCGGTTCGTGGATGAAAGTGGAAATTAAGATGACTTGTGCAATTCCGACCTGTCATCCAACGAAAGAGTACATAATTGGATTAACTGCGAGAATTGTATGGCCTGGTGGCACTACAGCTGTGCAAGGGTTACAAAAAAGCAACATAATTTTTACTGCAGTGAATACACAAGGCGCCTGCGAAACAAATCCTGTGTACAGTTGTAGGCTTGAGGTGATGCCAAGCGATGAAACGTATGTGACTTGCAATTTATTGCAATTAAAGATATCATCTGTCGTTCAGAATAGTCTTGAATTTCATTTTCAAATAGCCTAAAAAGTCTTGAATTCCACATCTCCAGTAGGATACGCGGACACTGGAATAAGAAACATCTTCATTTCCCACCAGAACGGACTAATACACGCACAAAACGATTCAACAGCGTCCGATTTACTTCAGACAATTAGTACGTCCACGTAGATGCCTTGAAAATATATCTACGTGCACATGCATGCACGTCCAGATCTGCTCAATAAATAACAAGCGATGTCGGCGTTATTTCTAGAGCAGCTCGACACATAAAAAAAGTCTTAATTTCCCATCAGAACGGACAGATACAGGCACGAAACGATTCAACAGCGTCGGATTTACTTCAAACAATTAGTATGTCCACGTAGATGCCTTGAAAATGTTTCTAAGTGCACATCCATGCACATCCAGATTTGCTCGATAAATAACGAACGAAGTCGGCGTTATTTCTCGAGCAGCTCGACGAATAAGAAAAGTCATCGTTTCCTACCAGATCGGACAAATACACCCACGAAATGATTCAACAGGGTCGGATTTACTTCAGACAATTAGCATGTCCACGGAAATATTTCTAAGTGCTCATGCATGCACGTCCAGATCTGCTCGATAAATAACGAACGAAGTCGGCGTTATTTCTCGAGCAGCGCGACGAATAAGAAAAGTCATCGTTTCCTATCAGATTGGACAAATACACCCACGAAATGATTCAACAGCGTCGGATTTACATCAGATAATTAGCAGGTCCACGTAAATATGTATAAGTGCTCATGCATGCACGTCCAGATCTGCTCGATAAATAACGAACGAAGTCGGCGTTATTTCTCGAGCAGCTCGACGAATAAGAAAAGTAATCGTTTCCTATCAGATCGGACAAATACACCCACGAAATGATTCAACAGCGTCGGATTTACTTCAGACAATTAGCATGTCCACGTAATTATTTCTAAGTGCTCATGCATGCATGTCCAGATCTGCTCGATAAATAACGAACGAAGTCGACGTTATTTCTCGAGCAGCTCGACGAATAAGAAAAGTCATCGTTTCCTATCAGATCGGACAAATACACCCACGAAATGATTCAACAACGTTGGATTTACTTCAGACAATTAGCATGTCCACGTAAATATTTCTAAGTGCTCATGCATGCACGTCCAGATCTGCTCGATAAATAACGAACGAAGTCGGCGTTATTTCTCGAGCAGCTCGACGAATACGAAAAGTCTTCATTTCCCATCAGAACGGACAAATACACGCACGAATGATCAGACTGCATCGGATTTACTTCAAACAATTAATATGTCCACGTAGATGCCTTGAAAATATATCTAAGTGCACATGCATGCACGTCCAAATCTGCTCGATAAATAAATATCAAAATCGACGTTATTTGTCGAGCTGCTCGAGAAATAGCCAGGGCGTTAATTTATCCGGGTGATGTTTATGTGCATATGTAAGGCATAATATTTGGTACCAGTAGATCACGTAGTAAGAAATAATATCCAGTAGTTAAATATGTTTCGTTCGTTGTCGTAATACGAGCGTTATAGTTAGAGTACATAATTATAATTTGCAGTTTAATATTTGTGACCAAGTATAAGAGTAAGTCATGTGACGTGTGCGTGGAGAGGAAACTGTTTTACAACAACAAATATTTATGTCTGTGGGAAACAAACATTTTATAATTTATGTATATATATAAACATAATTATATACTGTACAGTGCCTCATAATACCGCATTACCTGTACATTTGTAATGACGACTATATTACACCAATTTTAACGATCGAATATGCATAAATTATGCCCAGTATGATATCAGTTAACTATTTATATAAATCTAGGTGCTTGTTTTTGGTTTCAATTGCATATTTATAAGTATACTAATTTTGATATACAGGTAATGTTGTTTTAACTAAAACCATATTAGCTGTACATCTGTATATGTACAGGCAATGCGGTGATTTTATGAATATAAACTTACAGCCAATGAGCGACCACTGGCTGACCTTTTATGACCTACGACACAGTTTTTCATGACAATAATGGCGCCAGTGTTTTCTGTAGAGTTGCGCGAAACTGTATTCGTTTACATTTGATCTCTTGTCATAGTCGACTGCATTTTACCCCGGCAACAAACTGCTATGCTAGTTACACAACTTCAATGCTTACCGTGTGTAATATGTGTGCGGTAAGCGACTTCGTTACCGACACTGACAGTTCTAAAGAAGCCCGTCGGCGTCGAACTCGAGGTGAAGGTCGACAATATTAATATCATTCACGATCAACAAATCCCATGGCCCTTCTGGAATAACATTATTCTAGAACGAGCTCGTATTGATTCATGTTCGACATTTTTATTCATATATCAATATTATTCTTGTAAAATTGTCAATGGCATATTTATATACCGAAATAAACTTATAACGAAACTAGAACAACGAAATGTACCGAACTATATCTTAAGAATACTCAGCAATGAATTCAATAATCAATGTGTATGCATACGATGGGGAAATACCTACTCGGACTTCTTCTCGGTAGGCAATGGTGTTAAGCAAGGTGGGAAGTTATCCCCTTTGCTTTTTAACATTTATATGGATAATCTGAGTATACAACTGCACAAAAAACAAATCGGTTGTAGTCTTGGTAACATGGTTGTTAATCACCTTATATACGCCGATGATCTACTTCTGTTTGCACCTTCTGCTAAAGGACTACAAACACTACTAGACATGTGTTACTCATATGGATGTGAGCACGATGTGCAATACAATGCGAGTAAATCCCTGGTCATGTACTTTGAATCTAGAAAGTCAAATCTGTCTAAAGAAATGACATTAGGAGGAAAGAAGTTAAACTTTGCCACCTCTTGTAAATATCTTGGACATGTCATTTCTAATAACTTGTCTGATGAGTCTGACATGCAAGCCAAAGTGAGACTTTTGTATGCCAAGAGTAACATGTTACGTCAAAAGTTTCACTTTTGTTCAACTGCTGTAAAAAATAAGCTATTTACAGCGTATTTTGGTAATATCTATATGTGTGCGTTATGGGTGAACTTTAGAAAAGTTAATTTTCATCAATTCATTGTTGCATATAACAACTCTTTCAGGATATTGAACAATTTGCCCATGAGATGTAGCGCTAGCCACATGTTTGCTACAGCTAATGTCAGCTCGGGTAAAGTGTAATCAGAAAGGCTATTTTTAGCTTAATGAATAGGATTGACATGTTTTTGAATCCCATTATTTATAGCATTAAAACTAGCGACGTGTATTGTACTTCGAAACTGCGGCACCAGTGGGTCCGGGATTTATATAATTTTTAAACATATTGTTCTTATCTATGTATTTTTATATTATTTACATACTTTTATTGATGTATTTGTATATATGGACATCATGATTGTCTGAAATAAATACATTATTATTATTATTATATCCATTGTAGGCTACTGGCCTTAGCTTAGGAGCCTTAAAACACTAGGAGTCGGACGCAAGTTATATTTGTAGCTTGATATCAATCTAACTTTCGTGAAGATTTGCAACATCCAGGACATCTCCTTGGGGTAAGACGACATTAAGCATTCGTCCGCCATTACTCTCTGAAAGAGTGCCCTTGAAAATGCCGTTTTGGTGTAATGTGTGAAATTGTTTCGAGCACTTTGACATGGGACATGTTCGTCCCGTGATTATTGAATGTACTACTCCATTAGCAAGGTAAAACATCAAATGGGAATGCGTTTTCATATGCGTAACTTACGTGGCAGTTTATTGTAACTTACGTAACGAAGATCAAAGGGTCAACAAATTACCATCTGTGGTTAATCTGGCTAGTTAACTGTCTTGTTTAATAGCAATCTAACTTTCGTGAAGATTTGCAACATTTAGGACATCTATTTGGGGTAAGACCACATTAAGGCTTCGTCCGCCTTTACCTTCTGAAAGAGTGCCCTCGAAAATACCGTTTTGGTGTGATGTGTGAATTTGTTTCGAGCGCTTTGACATGGGACATGTAGTCTAGTCGGAAGAGGGGGGTATCGTGCAACCCCCAGAAATCAACTTTTAATCGGCGTCTCTAGATCGGAAAAAAATGCGTAGAAAACGATGAGCTGTGTTAAAAAGTCGACCTGATATCCCACGTATCATTTTTATGCAAATCAAATTCAAATTACAGAAAAATCTATGTTTCACTATATATCAGCCATTATTGCAGATAACTGAAAAAATGAGGTGTCTAGACACATGTTTTGAGGATCAAAGATTATAATAAAACTATTCTTGAAGTGACCACACGTGTCCGTGGCATACTAGTATGCAAATTCGTGCCGCCATTACCGAAAAATCGATTTTAAAAAATGGTGTTATTTTAATATTTTGTATTAGTCTTAATATTAATGGTGACTTCTATTTCCCATTTCAGATAAACAGTGGTGGTAGAAGTGGACATTAAGCCATCATGCCCAAAAGAAAAAGTGACCGGAGCGCAGACCCTACAGCCCCCAAACACTCTTCGCATACATGCATCCTTCATGTGCTATCCATGTCTGATCATGGTCGTTTTACACCCCTCAGTGAAATCAAAGGAATTGCAAGTGAAAAACTACACCAGCCTCATAAGATTCGGGACCGACGTATCCACTAATCACATGCGTCCCCATATCGTATGCAGTCAGTGTGCGACCGGACCCCCACAACTTCCCCCGATGACCCGGTAGCACCGTCAGTGTTATCAGCGCTTTACTGTTAAATCTTGTTAAATCTTCTTGGAGATGATACACAACCCGAAGCATCAACCTCGCAATGGCATCACTCCCCTCGTAAATTGTCTTCAGCGGTTTCCGCAGGACCCATCTTCCCACCAGAGTGCATTTATTTCTGTGACAAAGTAGAGATCAAAGATGGTGATCGCAAAACTGAGCGAGCTGGAGACTACTCGTCTTGGAAGAACAGAGAAAATGCATGGAAGCAAATCGAATCACGGGCCGAGAAAATGGGTCTAGTTCGACTGCATCGACAGGTGAAAAACAAAGACCTCTTTGCTGGTGAGGCCAAACACCATCCATCATGCTTGAAATCTTTCCGCACAGCGTTTGCTAACTACGATCGCGGGATTCGCAGAGCCGAATGAGCAAAGGATACCAAGCATGCTCGCATGTCAGCCACCCATGAGAAGGCAGAATGAGGTCCTACGGCTATCTTCCTTGCACTTGCTCATGTCGACGAACTGAAACGGAATGGATACGAGAGCTCGGCCTATCGCGCTAAGAAACTACTGAAACGCCTACAGCATGACCCAATCAAGGACCATGTCTACTTCACGAAGGTCGATCACGACAAAGCTGATGCGATTTCATTATGGCTTGTGTACAGCGCGAATATCACCGTTTCTAATGCTCTTGCATGAGCTTACACTCTCGGAAGCTCAGACAAGTACCAAGACGTCGCTCTCTTTCGTCGTCGTAATACCCTACGGGCATTCAGAGAGTCCGAAGGCCTACCGTGGCCGCCAACAGCCGACGACATGGAGCTCAATCCTGAAAAGCTCCTACCTCCAGACCTCATCCGGTTCCTCAGCATGGTTATGGCCGGCAAGGAAGGCGTGGAGACGAGCGAAAAGATGAAGCGTCTGGTATTCTCCATCGGGTAAGACCTGTGCCGTACAGTGTCGGAGGGATTATAATGTCTTCAGTTGGCAGTTAATCTGTATATGAAGTGCCCAAATTGCACATCATTTAAATTGACTAACTTGTGACATTACAGAGCACCGGGGGCTAGGATAGAACATATGACTGAAAGGGTAGAGAAGATATTGGGGCATGGCAAGGGAGGGTCTATGCTAGTACTCGTAGGAACAAATAATGCTGACAGAGAGGGAACAACTGCGATAGTACAGACGTATAGACAGTTAGTGAGAAAGCTAAAGAATACAAGACTTGAACAGGTTATTCTGTCAGGAATTTTGCCAGTAATGGGAGGAAGGGGGACAACGTATAGAAACTGCAAGAGGATGGCGATCAACGCACTAGCTGAGCAGATGTGTGAAAAAGAGGGGGTGGGATTCACAGATTTATGGGGATACTTTGTTGGGAGGGAAGATATGTACATGAGAGATGGCCTCCATCTTAGTGGAAAGAGGGCAGCAGTTTTCTCAGTGAACCTGCTGCGATCTGTTGACAGTGGGACATGTTGCATATATTTAAACTATATTCGCGGGGGGACTCACAGAAAAGCCTGACAATGGAGGCATAGATCAGACAGCACAAATAAATCAGCAAATAACAGTCTGGAAAACTCTTCTGAAGCTGGATATAAATGTGTTTGTTTAAATGCAAGGAGTATAGTAAACAAAAGAAATGAACTAAACATTATGGTAGAAGATATTGACCCTCATATAATAGGTATAACCGAATCCTGGACCACCACCGATATATCAGATGCTGAAATGGGACTGACAGGATATGTAATGTTTAGAAAAAATAGAATAGGAAGAAAGGGAGGTGGAGTTATTTTATATATTAAAGAATCTATCCAGGCTTATGAAATAAAATTAGAAAGAGAAGCAGATTGCGAAGAAGCTGTTTGGTGTAACATAGTTACAGGAAACTCAACGTTAACAGTTGGGTTAGTTTATCGAAGTCGAAACATAAGCATAGAAGAGAATGAAAAAATACAAAACGCTATAAAGGAAGTAAGCAGACGGGACTGTATTATTATGGGAGATTTTAACCATGGTCATATACAATGGAAATCTCTACAGAGTAGAGGGAGTGGGGACCACAGGTTTTAGTTTTAGAACAAGACAGTTTCCTTTCTCAACATGTGCTAGAGCCAACCAGGGGTGAGAACGTGTTAGACATAGTTTTGTCCTCATAGAATGAATTAGTTGACAATGTCAAATTATGTGAACCACTGGGAAGTAGTGATCACAACCAGATACATTTTACCATCAAAGTAAAATCAGAAAGAAATAATAAAAAGAGGTTCAGGAGAAATTTCCACAAAGGAAGATATAAGGAAATTAGGAAATATTTAGCAAAGATGGACTGGAACAACACACTGAAAAATAAGGCAGCAACAGAATGTTGGAATATCTTAAAGAGTGAAATAGAGTGCATCGTCGATACATTTGTTCCCTTGAAAATCAGGGGAAACGGTCCAGAAAGAAATATTTATCGAAAGAACCCATTAGAAAAATTAAGTACAAAAAAACGAGGTGGAAGTCATATAGACGTACTTGAAGTAACGACGACTACAACATTTATAAAGAAGCACTAAATCAATCTACAACTGAAATAAAACATGGGAGAGAAGCTACGAACAAAAATTAGCTTGTAATATAAAACAAGACAACAAGAGTGTTTATGCATATGTTCGGAGCAAACAGAAAGTTGAGGATAAGTTCGGTCCTCTAGAAGATAGTGCTAGAAATATAATATCAGAGGGATTCTTAATGGCAGAAGACCTGAATGAGTATTTTAGTTCAGTGTTTACCAGGGTAGATATTAGTTCACTGCCAGTACCAGAAGCTAAGTTCAAGGGGACAGAATCGGACTATTTAGGACAGTTAATTGTAACCCCGGAAATGGTAGCTAAGAAAATTAGAGCTATGAAGGATAATATATCACCTGGAGTGGATGGGATTCTGCTCGAACTACTACTGGAAACTGTAAAACAAATAACATATCACTTTCAAAAGTGTTCAACTTGTCATTAGAAGAGGGAGTGGTTCCTTTAGAATGGAAAGAAGCAAACATTATACCGTTATTTAAGAATGGTTCCAGAAACAAGTCAGAGAACTACCGACCAGTTGCAAATCATTGACGTTAACGTCAGTGACGTTAACGTCAGTGATTTGCAAATTATTAGAAAGACTAATTAAAGATCACATGGTCGATTTTCTTGTTAAACATATCTTGTTAAACCCATCTCAACATGGGTTTCTAAAAGCCAGGTCATGCTTAACAAATATGTTATGTTTTTGGAAGATATCACTAAGTGGGTAGAAGAGGGAACACTTAGCTATCATCTACTTAGATTTTCAGAAAGCTTTTCACAAAGTGCCACATCAAAGATTACTGCTTAAACTAACGGCCCATGGCCTAGGAAATGGTTTAATTAACTGGATAGAAAAATGGCTAATTGACAGAAGACAACGAGTAGTAGTTGATGGGGAGGCTTCAAACTGGAAATCAGTTTTGAGTGGGGTACCACAGGGATCAGTACTGGGACCTATATTATTCTTAATATATATCAACGATTTGAACGACGATATAACAAGCAAGGCGTTGAAATTTGCGGATGATATACCATTGTTTAGAAGGACTAAATGTGATGAAGATAGACAGCATTTACAAGATGATCTTGACAGATTGATAAAATGGTCTGAAAAAATGGCAAATGTTCAATTTTGGGAAATGTAAATGCCTCCACACAGGACATGGGAACGAAGATGCACAATATACAATGGGAGGTTCTGTATTAAGTACTACTGTAAAAGAAAAGGACTTAAGGTTAACCATTAGTGCTGATATGAAGGTTTCAGAGCAGTGCGGTATTGCCGCGTCAAAGGGAAATCAAATCCTTGGATTAATTAGGCGAAACATAACGTATAGGGAAAAAGAGCTAATAATACCGCTGTATAAAACAATAGTTAGGCCTCATTTAGAATATTGTATTCAAGCGTGGAGGCCATATCGCAGGAAGGACATAGCTATGCTAGAAATAGTACAGAGGAGAGCAACTACAATGATACAAAAACTGAGGGATCTTAGTTACGAAATACGCCTAAAAATGTGGCTTAACAACACTAGAGAGCAGGAGATTCAGAGGAGATCAGATAGAAGTGTTTAAAATATGGAATGGTTATGAAAATATTGATAGAAATATTTTTCTTTCAGTTAAGAAAGATAGAAGGACCAGAGGACACGAAGTTACATTAGTAAAGGAGCAGTGTAGATTAGATATAAGAAAGTTCTCATTCTCACAAAGGACTGTAAATTAATGGAACAGATTACCTCCTGATTGTTACAATACGATGATCCAACATATAAATATAATAGGAAGTTAGATGAGGACTCATTAAACAAATATGAGCACGATTTAAATTATGCAAACTGGGATACTGTAATGTCTCAGTTCTAAGTAATGAACAAGTCAAACCCTGATTTAGCGTTCTCACGCTTTATGCAAATTCTAAGTAACGGTTATAGCGATGCCTGTCCTGTCAAAATGACAACGTATATAGGAAAGACAAAAAAAAAAGATAAACCTTGTTTATCAAGAGGGCTAAAACGCTTGTATAAAGAAGAATAACCTGTACTTAGCGCTTCTAAAAAATAGGACAGAATTAACAGAAAGCTGCTATACAAATTACAAAATAACACAATTATTACTTCTAGAAAAGAAAAACTATTACAGAAAAAAACTCGACGATTGTAAGACTAATATAAGAGAAACTTGGAAAACTCTTAACAGCGTAATAGGTAAAAGAAGATCTGATACCACATATTTGAACAAGTTTCATGTTGCTGAAAATCTAGTAGTATTAGAAAATAAAGAACTAGCTAACCATTTTAAATATTTCTTCGTTGACATAGGTACCACATTATCCAACCTCATAGAACCCTGTCAACAAAGCAGAAACAAAGCCAACCGACTTTGTAAAACGTACTGGATCACAATCAATGTATATGTCCCCCGTTACTGAGCAAGAAGTACTCGAAATTGTGTCTGGGTGCAAAAGTCATTCGGACACGATGAAATCAGCATGAAAACAGTTAAGCATGTAATAAAGCAAATTGTACAACCGTTAACCCACATTTTAACAGATCTTTGATCAGCGGATCATTTCTAAATGATATGAAATTAACAAAAGTTATTCCTATATTTAAGTCGGGAGATCATTTTGAATGTTCTAATTATATACCTATATCTCTCTTATCCCAATTTTCAAAACTACTTGAAAAAATATTCAACAAAAGGCTAACGTATTTCATTGAAACACAACGCATATTGACAGATGAGCAATATGGCTTCAGAAGTAATCATTCAACTTCATTTGTCGAAAAGGTTAGTTCCGCAATGGATAAATGCCAAAGCACAATTGGTGTCTTTATCGACCCAGAGCGAACAAATTATCGCTCAATGTGAACAAAACACATTTTATAATATTTAGCAATAAAAAAGAGCATAGCAACATATAAAGTTAGAATATTTGGCTGCGCCTGTGTGGCAGCGCCTTATAAGTGCTCCATAAGATTTTGATTTTGTATGAGTTATAACTGTCTAACACCGCTATTATTTGACAGAGGAAATTGCAAGCACATTTGGATTGCTGTTCAACGGACGATTTTATATAAATGCAGCATATCTGTGAGTTTTAAATGCTGTGTCAGTGACTACTCGTGCGTGACAACAATCGGCAACATTACCAACACGCCTGCAGAACCATTGTGCAGCTCTGCCGTCACGCTTCAGTGATTGTTACCCACTATGACCACGCCTGACCAAGCCTGCTACACATACACAGCTTGTCAGCTATATCAACTGGCTCAAGGGGCACGTTCCAATTCTTCACGCTTGAATACCAGTGCTTGGAACATTTTACGTGAACTTGGCATGGCGTCAAGATGACCAACGAAGCGTGGATGCCGAGGTGGAAGTAATCAACTACCTATCTCCAAAGTGATGGTTATCGACCACCCAACAACTACGAGCGCACATCTCCACAAGTACATGACAACCTGATTTCAGTGACTCTTTCCCCAAATCCATTATGCTGTCCGACTACACAAGCCTCCTCGAGCCTTATCAATTCAAGATCTGTTCGCAACAAAACGACAAACGACCGACATTTTAGACTACATCTGCCTACACGATCTCGAAGTTGTGGCCATTACTGAAACTCGGCTTTCTAACAAAGCCTCCGACCTCCCGGTAACCAGGGCTCTCACACCACCTGGTTACAAACTCATTCACCATCCTAGATCCAGTCGTCGTGGTGGCGGCATTTCGATACTGCATAAAGTTTCCATCAAAACTTCAGCAGTAAAAATGTTCAACAACATTTGGTCCTTCGAAGCGATGAGCGCCAAATTAACATCACACGGGAAGTGCATAATCTTGCTTGTTGTCTATCGCCCACCACCACCTAAGAAGAACGGATCATCGGTTGTCGATTTCTTCAATGACTTCGCAGATATTCTTAACACGTATGCGACACTACCTGATGAACGTGTTATAGTTGGCGACTTTAATTTTCACTTTGACGTTAACACTGATGTTCACGTGAAACGTTTCCGTGACATGTTGCACTGCCATGACATGACGCAGTATGTCCAACAACCAACGCATCAAGAAGGGCACATTTTAGACCTTGTGATAGCCCGTACTAACTCCTGTGTGGCTGACACGGTGGTCGCCGAGCTTATTTCTGATCACCACTCTTTGCACTGCCGTCTTACAATGCGTAGGCCTCCATTTCGGAGAGAAAAGAAGACTTACCGCAAGTTAAAGGCGATCAATCTGACATGAACTCCACATTACACACAAAGCGTGAACAATCAGTAGACGACATTGTAGCTCAATACAACAATGTCCTGAGCGAGCTGCTTGACAAACACGCACCACTGAAAACGAAATGGCTCACCATCCGACCTGATGCGCCGTGAGTCGATGACGAAATTCTATCAGCCATGAAAGAGAAGCGCCGGAAGGAGCGAATATGGAGATTGTCCAGGTTGCCCATCGACAGAGAAATATTCATCAACCAGAGACAACGAGTGAAGAAGATGTTGTACACTGCCAGTGCCACATTTTATACTAACAAAATCAATCAACGAATAGATTGGCAACCCCAAAACTGTGTATCAGATAGTTGGTTCTCTGTTGCATACACAATATCTGCCAGCACTGCTCGACAACCACCTCGGACGATTGCTTGACAACTTCAGCAATTATTTCACTGACAAAATTGACATTATCAGACGCGATCTTGATACCCACGACAAACACACATTGCTGCGCCCGGACGAGCCCTGTGTCCTGGTTCGAGGCTATATTTGGCGGAGATAGATCGTAGAAATTGGTGGTGCAGAAAAGTTAATAAACAAGTGGAATTACAGATTGATAAGTATTATTCTTGCCTTAATATCATTCATAAAGTTGCAATAAACACATATTGAGTAGCAGTTGTGCTTAAAGTTAGTTAGTTAAAGTATGTTAGAACACCTTAGTATAGTGATCGAGTGATAATAGGGTAACTCACTTAGCCTTCGATACGTTGTAAACAAGATTTAACAAACCTGATTATGTGGTAGAATATATAGGAGGTAAAGTAACAACCATCAAACTACTTACATAAGATAATATCTGTGTAAGCCAGTACTTGCTAGATATTTTAATTAGGTAGCATTGTTGTTAAAACTAAGCAAGGGCGATAGTCGGGCGGCGTAACCTAATTAAATAAAGCAGCCTAACGTAACGTAATTGATTGTATTTAAATTAGGTCACTACCGGTAATGTTAGCGTTCGGGACAGGATAAATAGTCGGCTGTGTAATTGAAATTTGTAACTTAAAGTGTGCTGTAGTACACAGGAAACAGTCTTTATAAAGACTAAGTTAAGTTATTAAATAAATTCTGATCGGGATATGGCGCCCTGCAAGCGGCAAGTCAAGGCAAAGCGACACTTGGTGTGCGATCACTGCCACAGCTGGGTAGATTTTGCATTGTCCGGTTGTGGGAAGTCATGTACAGAAACCATGGAGGAAGGATTCACCTTTCAGTGCAATGGGTGTTGGAAGGTGGAATGTCTGCAGAAGGAGACAGTTAGGTTGACAGATATTGTGAAGGGAATGGAGATGGGAATTAGCAAGGAGGCAGGTCGAATGGAGAGAGACGACAGGGAGAGAGGTGAGAATACTACAAGACTGAAGGAGAATAGCAGTGGCAAGAAAACTGAGGAAAGGAGATTGAGAGGAGGGAAGGTGATTGGAGGGGAAGAAATGGGAAAATCGACAACAGAAAACGTGACAAGCGTGAAGGTGACAGGGAAGAAAGTGACCGTAGAGAAGGAGGGAGGGAAGATGGGGCGGGAGAGGAGAGAAGAAAATGAGATGGGACGAAAGATGAAGGGACGAAAGGAAGTGAGAGCAAATGTGATAGAAGAGAAGTCGATAAAAGGGACGCTGACAGGAGGAAAGGTGACAAGAGAAAAAGCGACAGGAAAGAATGGATCGGAAGAGAATGTGACAGGAGAGAAGACGACAGGGGGAAAGACAACAACCAGACAGATGCAAACCGAAGAAGGAGCTATTCTAAGGCAGTGATTGAGGGAGCAATGAGGAAAGAGAGGGTGTTTATGGGCGACTCCATTATGAGAAAGACGGACACGACACTGAGCGAGGGGAAAGGCGTCGTTGTTTGTCTACCGGGGCTAGGATTGAACATGTGACTGACAGGGTAGAGAATGTATTGGAACATGGCAAGGGGGGTCTATACTGGTACATGTATGAACAAATAATGCAGACAGGGAGGGAACAACTGCGATAGTACAGAAGTATAGACAGTTAGTGAGAAAGCTAAAGAATACAAGACTTGAACAGGTTATTCTGTCAGGAATTTTGCCAGTAATGGGAGGAAGGGGGACAACGTATAGAAACTGCAAGAGGATGGCGATCAACGCACTAGTTGAGCAGATGTGTGAAAAAGAGGGGATGGGATTCACAGATTTATGGGGATACTTTGTTGGGAGGGAAGATATGTACATGAGAGATGGCCTCCATCTTAGTGGAAAGAGGGCAGCAGTTTTCTCAGTGAACCTGCTGCGATCTGTTGACAGTGGGACATGTTGCATCTATTTAAACTATATTCGCGGGGGGACTCACAGAAAAGACAATGGAGGCATAGATCAGACAGCACAAATAAATCAGCAAATAACAGTCTGGAAAACTCTTCTGAAGCTGGATATAAATGTGTTTGTTTAAATGCAAGGAGTATAGTAAACAAAAGAAATGAACTAAACATTATGGTAGAAGATATTGACCCTCATATAATAGGTATAACCGAATCGTGGACCACATCCGTTATATCAGATGCTGAAATGGGACTGACAGGATATGTAATGTTTAGAAAAAATAGAATAGGAAGAAAGGGAGGTGGAGTTATTTTATATATTAAAGAATCTATCCAGGCTTATGAAATAAAATTAGAAAGAGAACCAGATTGCGAAGAAGCTGTTTAGTGTAACATAGTTACAGGAAACTCAACGTTAACAGTTGGGTTAGTTTATCGAAGTCGAAACATAAGCATAGAAGAGAATGAAAAAATACAAAACGCTATAAGGGAAGTAAGCAGACGGGACTGTATTATTATGGGGGATTTTAACCACGGGCATATACAATGGAAATCTCTTCAGAGTATGGGGAGTGAGGACCACAAGTTTTTAGTTTTAGTTCAAGATACTTTCCTTTCCCAACATGTGCTAGAACCAACCAGAGGTGAGAATGTGTTAGACATAGTTTTGTCCTCACAGAATGAATTAGTTGACAATGTCAAGATATGTGAGCCACTGGGGAGTAGCGATCACAACCAGTTACATTTTACCATCAAAGTAAAGAAAGGAATAGTAAAAAGCAGTATAGGAAAAATTTCCACAAAGGAAGGTATAAGGACATGAGGAAATATTTAGCAAAGATAGACTGGGATAACACACTGAAAAATAAGACAGCAACAGAATGCTGGAATACATTAAAGAGTGAAATTAAGTGCATAGTCGATACAATTGTACCCTTCAAAAAACAAGGGAAACGGTCCAAAAAGAAACACTTATCGAAAGAAGCCATTACAAAAATTAAGTATAAACAAATGATGTGGAAGTCATATAGATGTACTGGAAATTATGAAGACTACAACAGTTATAAAGAAGTACTTAACCAAGCTACAGCTGAAATTAGAATTTCAAAGAGAAGCTATGAACAACAATTAGCTAGTAATATAAAACATGACTGCAAGAGTTTTTATGCGTATGTTCGAAGCAAACAGAAAGTTCAAGATAAGGTCGGTCCTCTAGAAGATAGTGATGGAAATATAATATCAGAGGGACTCTTTATGGCAGAAGACCTGAATGAGTACTTTAGTTCAGTGTTTACCAGAGAAGATATTAGCTCACTGCCAGTACCAGAGGCTAAGTTCAAGGGGGCAGATTCAGACTATTTAGGACAATTAATTGTAACCCCGGAAATGGTAGCTAAGAAAATAAGGGCTATGAAGGATAATAAATCACCTGGAGTGGATGGGATTCCGCCCTAACTACTACTGGAAATTGTAGAACAAATTAGCGTACCGCTTGCAACAGTTTTCAATTTGTCATTAGAAGAGGGAGTGTTTCCTTTAGAATGGAAAGAGGCAAACATTATACCGTTATTTAAAAAGGTTCGAGAAACAAGTCAGAGAACCAGTGAGTTTAACATCAGTGATTTGAAAATTATTAGAAAGACTAATTAAAGATCACATGGTGGATTTTCTTGTTAAACAAAACTTGATAAACCCATCTCAACATGTTTTTTTTTAAGCGAGGTCATGCTTAACAAATATGTTATGTTTTTTGGAAGACATCACTAAGTGGGTAGATGAGGGATCACCAATAGATATCATCTACTTAGATTTTCAAAAAGCTTTCGACAAAGTACCACATCAAAGATTACTGCCGAAACTAAAGGCCCATGGCATAGGAAATGGTATGATAAACTGGATAGAACAATGGCTGATTGACAGAAGACAACGTGTAATAGTTGATGGGGAGGCTTCAAACTGGAAATCGGTATTGAGTGGGGTACCACAGGGATAGGTATTAGGACCTATATTATTCTTAATATATATCAACGATTTGGATGATGAAATAACAAGCAAGGTGTTGAAATTTGCGGATGATACAACAGTGTTTAGAAGGATTAAAAGTGATGGAGATAGACAGCATTTACAAGATGATCTTGACAGGTTGATCAAATGGTCTGAAAAATGGCAAATGCTGTTCAATTTTGGGAAATGCAAATGCCTCCACAAAGGACATGGGAACGAAGAGGTAGAATATTCAATGGGAGGTACTGTACTAAGTACTACTGTAAAAGAAAAGGACTTAGGGTTAACCATTAGTGCTGATGAAGGTTTCAGAGCTGTGCGGAATTGCAGCTTCAAAGGGAAATCAAATCCTTGGATTAATTAGGCGAAACATAACGTATAAGGAAAAAGAGCTAATAATACCGCTGTACAAAACAATAGTTAGGCCTCATTTAGAATATTGTATTCAAACGTGGAGGCCATATCGCAGGAAGGACATATATATGCTAGAAAGAGTGCAGAGGAGAGCAACTAAAATGGTACCAATACTGAGGGATCTTAGTTACGAAATACGCCTATAAATGCGGTTGAACAACACTAGAGACCAGGAGATTGAGAGGAGATCAGATAGAAGTGTTTAAAATATTGAATGGTTATGAAAATATTGATAGAAATATTTGTTTCAGTTAAGAAAGATAGAAGGACTAGAGGACATGAAGTTACATTAGCAAAGAAGCAGAGTAGATTAGATATAATAAAGTTTTCATTTTCACAAAGGACTGTAAATGAATGGAACAGATTATTTGTTGATTATGTGGGTACTAGTAGCGTGAATATGTTTAAAAATAAAATCGACACATACCTCAGACGGGCGGGATACACATAGATAAAAAGGTCGGACTCTCGATAAGCCAAAGGGCTTCCTTGTCCACCTGCCACCTAGAGTTAATTCTTTGGGTGGCAATCTTGTTAAATCTTGTTATCCTGTCACATCTATCATCGTTCCTGCCGACCACGACACACGAGATCATCAAATAGATTGGCTAGTCGGCTTATAAAATTTGCAAGTTCGATCCGATTCCGACTCACCTGCTGAAGGCCAACATATCTACTTTGGCACCAGTCATCACCGACATTGTGTACTTATCTATTACGACAGGAGTCTTTCCTTCTGCCTTTAAAAAGGCTGTCGTAACTCCTCTTTTGAAGAAAGCAACACTGAACCCAAATGACCTAACGAACTATCGTCCAGTGTCGAACTTGTCTTTTGTGTCAAAAATTCCAGAGAAGGTCGTTGCTGCCCGTTTCTCCAAACACCTATCTGACAACGAACTCTATGAGCAAATGCAATCTTCTTATCGTCCGCACCACAGCACTGAGACTGCATTGCTATTTGTATATTCGATGAGCGCAAGGCTGCCATACTTATGCTACTAGATCTCTCAGCAGCATTCGACACAATCGACCACAAAATCATGTTATTACGCCTCAGAGATCGTTTTGGAGTAACTGGAAGATCTCTTGCATGGTTTGATTCGTATTTGGCTAACCGAAGTCAGAGTATTGAAGGGCACGGAAGAGAATCAGCGGAAAGTCCAGTGACGTTCAGCAGCAGCAGCAGCAGCAGCAGCAGCAACAGCAGCAGCAACAGCAGCAGCAATATTGTGTATGTATCATGTTGTTGTTGTTGTTGAATAAACGTTCATTCATTTATAAAATACAATTGTCTTATGTTACAAAACACTGTAATTGTGATTCGTACAGTATAGTCATAACTAAATAACACACACAGTTTACAAATCGTTTAAGTTGGGAGGTTTATCTTATTTTCAGTTAGTACAAATCTAACAGTTTGAGATAAAACATTCTGTTTCATAATTCTTTATGAAGTATTTTTTCAGTACATTGAAAAGGTTTGGAGAGAATGGGTATAAATCTTATTTCTGAGTTCTGATGGTACATTGTTAACAGTGTGAATAATTGAATGTCTATTGCAATTAGTGACACAATTATGATTTACTCGGTTTATTAAGATAGTATTACTGTTTTTGGAAAGATACTTATGAATGTCTGAATTATGTGCAATGGGCATAGTATTAATGTATTCTGGTAATTTTGTATTTACAAGTTTAAAATATAATTTTAGCTATTGCTTTTTTAAAATATCATCCAGCTTTAAAAGACCCATGTTTTTTAAAATAGGGGTGATGCGTGCATTATATTTAGAAGATGTTATAGATCTAAGAGATTTTTTTCTTAAGTTTTTATAAACGATTTGTTTGGCATCCCCATGCTAGTATTGTGTAATTGAAATGAGATGACATTAAAGCATTATACGTTTTGAGTAAAATGTTGCAAGGTAGAATGTGATTTAACTTTTTGAGGTTTTGTAAGCTATTCTATTTACATGATTTTTCCAACAAGTTTGTTAATAGTAAGGCCTAGAAAATTGAAATTATCAACTGGAAATCATTCAATACCATTCATTTTAATTTTTGGTATAGTTATCTTTTTAAAGGGATATGAAATATCATACATTTTTTAACATTATGTGATAACTTGTTAACTTGCAACTATGTTGTTACTTTGTTGATTTCATTGTTTATATTTTGACTGATTTGGCTATCATTTATATCATTAAAAACATTTACATTGCTAGTTAAGGTAGTATCATCAGCACATGTGATTGTATTGAACAATGTAGTAGCATTGGCTATGTCGTTTGTATAAATGATAAATAAAAGGAGTCCAAGAAGTTATCCTGTGGGACTCCACTTTTGACATCTATTGTTTCTGACTTAGTTAGTGAAAAATCAACATATTGTTTGCGATTTGTGAAATAACTTCTAAGAAGGCAGTGCGTTAATACCACAATAGTCTAGTTTGTATAATAGGATTTCGTGATCTAATGTATCAACAGCTTTTGCTAGATCAAGATAAATAATGAAAGGGATTTCGCCATTATCCATTTGCTGTATTATTCTGTCAATCATTTCGAGGGCAGCTAATTCTTTCCAGAGAAGTCGAGATGGTGTTCGATTAAATAGGTCTCCCAGGGAGTAAAGTGTAAAGCGTTTTGAACAGTCCTGAGAACTGGATACTGCGCAGAACTTACCTTTTAATTGCGTAGAATGATTTTCTCTAAATCCGTATTGATTATTGTAATATAGTTTATTTTGTTGGAAGTGATTATGAATCTATTCAAATGTAACTTTTTTCAAATAGCTTGGTGATTGTAGGAAGCAAAGAAATAGAACGATAGTATGAGGCAAAGCAAACCCCTTAATATAATTAATAACTGCCAAACACGATTTAGCCTACTTATTTTATTATATGATTACAGAACAATAGTGACAATGCAACAAACAAACAAACAAAATTACTGACAGTCCTGCACATCTATGAAATTTGATTGTGTGCAACAATTGCATGTATATGATAGGGAAAACCGGGGCTAGTTGTACATAAGGAGAGGTGGGATATGACAACCCACCGTCTAAGACAGACACTCCTTTATGTCTCGGCTGTAAGGTGCTAGTGCATTCTGTTGATCCGATGCAACGCGTTTGACATTGAATAATGTCATATATACAATATAGCGTCCACACCCGGGGGTATTAAAACTACTCCCTCATTTCGATGTTTTGCTCTTAGCGTTTCACATTTATTTCATAAAAAAGCAAGCCTACCAAGTATTCACTGTGTTACTCTAGTTCGTGTGTGTATTTTTTATGTTGGTGAAATTATCGTACAAAATATAACATTAATTTCGACCTCGACGGTTCGAAATTAATTTTAGGACTTCTGTCACGATGTTTGGAATAATGAATGCCCATATTTTACATCAAGCATTCTGGCCATAATGGTACAGTCTTATACCAACAATATTGATAAACATTGCATGACTAGTTAATATCTGGATGTTTGTGCATATAATGCATGCGGTCATGTGTGTCCGTGAGTATTATATAGCGAGTGTGTATATATGTCATTCAAATTAGTAGACATCGGGTTACACATTGTCTACATTGCCAACATACCTTTTTTATCAGCTCCAATTATTCATTTCCAATTCAATTCAAAGTACTCACAAAAAGGGTCAATTCATATTCAATTAAATTCATTTTTATTAAAAATTAGCAAACCGTAGCCCTTTAAGTTGTTTAATTAAGCATAAGCCGGGAAGTCCATAATAAAATGCCTGCATTGTTCTCAGAAGAGACAGTGCTAAGCAGGCCTTGTACTTACTACTACACACTGAGTCTTCTGAAGGTCATATCGACTCAAGTTGAACAACCTTCATCAGTATAGTATGGTACTGTAGACATTTAATAAGATAACGCACATAGGATAGCTATAGTTCACTAATTACGGGGTATTTACAGGGCTCCCAAAGCCATTCTATATGCAAATCACTATATTTGGGATGGGGGGTGTTTACATTTTAGGCCATCTGGTTTTGGGGAGACAGGGGCCCTATACAGAGAGCCTTTGTTCAGCAGCTTACGGCAAGTTCTCGGGCACCCTGCCAAGAGTGGCCCCTATAGCTTGGTAAAAATGATATAATTTGGGTCAGCGTCTGTCTTTAGGCTATATTTTAACCGTATAAAAAGGGGGATCTGGTGATGATCGGGACGTTTTATTGGGGGCACTATCGACAGAGGAATGCTCCTGTCGAGCCACGGCAATCAAAGTCTCGCAGTATCTACACCGTTTCGGTGAGTAATTCGGTTGCTTTATAAGCCGCCGTCGTTGGACTTATCGTTCCGACACTTACCATATAAATCTATGTTATATTGGGAGTAATTCGGTTGCTTTACAAGCCGCTGCCGGTCGGACTTATTGTCCGGCACACACACTGTAGGGTAGCAGTCTGGGGTTCATAGTATTATAATATATATATATGCGTATGCTTCCCTGCCGACCGCTCGCCGCAAACGCTGCAGTACCGCCTTGCAGCCTGGCTAGAGAACAAAGGGGATGCTGAACTGTGGACATTGGCAGATGCTAATTTACCCCTTCAGCAAACAGGACGTTTTGGTCTCTGGTGGTCAGTTTAGCACTTAGCAGCTATGTTCTATGCTGCTAGTAAAACTGGAGTACATATACCCAGATATAGGGACTGAGAGAGCTGAGAACTGCTAGACAAAGAATTGCAGCCTATAAATGCTGGTAGTTCTGCTGTTGATTGTTTTGTTTAGGTCTTTGACGAAAACGACACACCCGAAAATGTTACAATTTAACATATATGGTGTAGCTTTTACGTGTCAATTTATATTTAAAAAAACGTCGTAAATTTATATTAAATTTCGATCAATTAATTCAATTCATTTTACATTGTGGGATTAAATTTAAATACAATCTGTTTTGATTTATTCAATTCCAATTCAATAATGAGTTGAACCCGCGTCTGATTGCCGAATATACTATTGCATAGTCCGTTCGATAACTTATATTCCATTCATAACTGTTTGATATGTAAAAAATCCGGGTAGCCCTGATATATTATCCGATTAGTGTAATAACGGTAACATCCACGAGTGATATTATCATCGTGATACGCACATTACTTGCTGTATCAATTTAAGGTGTCAATTATGCTGTAACAACTAGCTCCGTTGACGGGGCTAATTGCTACAGTCACAGTGCCTTGGAAGGACATTGCATAATTGCGTGGTATCAGGCCTTTAGCCAGTGACCCGTGTCCCGTTATTGGAACGGGTTTTTGGAAATATTGCAACGGTCTTTTCAAATGCCGCGTGTTTTGGTCTTTGGATAACATGTTTTATTTTTCAGGTACCAGATCTTGTGTTGGCCCATAACATCGTTTTATTTTTCTAATAACAAGGTCAAACAGTGTTTGCGTTATCACAAAACGGACCTTGTAATAAGTGTGAATGCGATTGCAGGGGTGTAGTTTGAAGTCTGGGTATTTTGCTATCCTCAAAGGGGGTGCAGTTGGAGGTTTTTTTAATGCCTCAGGGGGGTGCAGTTGGATTTTTCTGAGAGCCTTCAGTGGGGAATGAATATATGGTTGTTTTGGACATACCTCAAGAAGGTGTGCAGTTAGAGTTTTTTCTGAGTGCCTTTTTTCTGAGTTGTCTGAATATTCACCACGTTCCTAAGCCAATGACCAATGCATGTGTAGCAGGGTTTTTCTTAAGAATAACGGGTAAATAAAAAATGAGAACGGGTAAATTTGAACATTTCACAATCTTGACTAAGGGCTTGCATAATATAATTATGTTAATACGAATAATCATAAAATGCATGTACGAAGTGAAAGAAATAATATATCTTACAAACTGTACCATATATTTATTCGAACATTGAGCCTATTAATGTCAATCATCGATATATATATACGCTATTTAATTCAAGGTGCTGTTTAGACATGATAACACAATTACAAAGCATGGTTAACTGTTACACAACTGACGCATTTAAATGTCGGTCCATTCCACAAATAGTCGGGGGAAATGTTGCGCTAAGTATTATTATTCCACGTCAAGTGCTTAAGAAGAATACTGAAAATTAGTTGGCCGGTGGTGATCTCAAACAAAACCATCCAGACAACAGCAGCGGAAGAGAAGATCAGGGATGAAGTTAAAAGAAGAAGATGAATATCAATCGGGCATGTGCTCAGAAGAAGTATCTGAGAACAATAACGCGGACGCTTGAAGGAAAGTGAATTGCCCAAAACAACATGGCGTTCAACCGTTGAAAATGAAAGAGACCAGCTGGGATGGAGAACACGGAGTGACGCAAAATGGGCAATAAATCAAAATTGCCGTAATTTTAGGCGTGACGTTGCTGCTAAAACCGAACGTAACACAATTGGTTTACAACCACATTGTATCGTTTGTTTGGAATATTGCTCCAATATAAGCATTATCTACCGAAATAGGGGATGCGCTTTGTCCCATCGGCCTACTTGGGTTTTTTTCTGCGAGCGCACTACCAGTAATCTAATCTCTCCTGAACGTTCGACCGTGTTCGCTTGACAATAACCATACTGAATTCCAGCACTGCGGCAGATACAGAGAGAACTTGATTGTACTTCAGGTTCACGTAGTCCTATTTTCAAATCCCTTGTTCCGCCCGTCGCTAGTTGATGTTGAGAATGTACTGTCAATTATAGTTATCAATTACTATTATAATGCTTACGTTCGTTTTGTTTTTCCTATAGCATAAGCGCATTTCTATAAAAACAGACTGCATTTGCTGCAGTACACAAGTATGGGTTGTTGTATTCGACTGTTTGAAAACAATACTTTTTCTCGCGGTCTCGATTCGCAAATAGTTTTTGTTTTTGTTTGCATGTAGTTTTTTTGCATATAGTTTTTTGCTATTTGCTGGTCATTTTTATTATTCTTTTACTAAACGCATACATTCCGTTATTGATAGATTACGGACGAATTTGCGCCGCAAATCTAATCAATATACTTTTCATTGGCTTAAATCAGATTCCAAATTCCACATCAACAAGTGGCAACATTATAAGTGTTTATTCAAAAAATAATTGCATTGAGTGGTGCAAATCAGCTGATAACGAGATATGCCCTACATCTCTACGGACCACCTACGTAATGAGTTCCTCTCTGTCTTAAAAAAAACACCTTAGCCTCAACGAACCGCCCTACGGAACTGCCTTATTGCAAGTCAGCAAGCAAGAAACTAACTTGGAAGTTAAACCTGCAATATCAGTTCGATTGTCATCCTCCTCGTTTTTCTGACTAATTTCCCGAAAAAAGCAAAGCTATCAAGTATCCCCTATAACATCCTAGTTCGTTGGTGCACTTGTGCTACTTCGTTTTGTTGAAATTACTAAACAAACTGCGAACTATTTCGAATTTGGTTTCGAGTCGAAGGAGTCGAAACTAGCAACACTTACTTGAACTTGGACATGCATCTGGAAGTGGAAACTTCATTTAATAGTATCGTTTTTGCGAATTTGGGCGAGACTGACCTCTGACCCTCAAGATTGGTGCCTCGATCAAACCGTTTTTGTTGATAATACAGTGTTCGCAAGTGTTTATATAACACGTTCTTATTTCATGGCATTTACGCCGGCGAAAAAGGGCCAAATTACGCATACAACTGCAATATTCGCGCCAGACGGTTTATTTGGGATAAACCAATGTGGATTTTTAGAACGACACAACTTCACAAGTCACAAAAGAAATAGCTGGAGTAAGACGTACTAAGTCTAAGAACAGACGCTGCGTTCGCAAAACTTCTTCTAGAGACAGGTTAGAAATTTCAAAGGAGTCAGCCACGCATATTTATTCGTATGAATATAATATGAATTATTATGTTGCTTATTATATGTTCAGAAAACCACCACTCCTCAATACTGTGAAAATGTCCATAACAATAACATGTATCGATAGCTTACGACTGATTTATGTGAGAGAGCAGAGAATTACCGTTACTATACAACGAATTGCAGCCCATGTTTTGTTAAGTTACAAATTCTTTTGTATATGTAAATTATAGAAGTTCTGTTTTTTGTTGTTTTTTATTTTGGTCTTTCACGAAAAAACGCACATCCAAAACATTACAATTTATCAATAACATGCTATCAGGAAATTGTATGTCTCTTACAACAATATATTTCGAATGGTGTTAGGTTATGACAGATACTGTAGTGCCAGTGAAATGTTTGTTAACAATAATTTACCTAACTGTTCTGCTGTTATTAGAAATTTGACGTATAGATCTGTATGCCGGCTGCAGTTCTAAAAAAACATATTGATTCGTAGCATTATTAATAGTAAGGTGAAATACATGTCTAGAATATGGAAATACTGGTTCAGTTCCCTGTATATACATTTTGTTGACGGGTGATTTTTATTCTGTACATTGTAACTGTTGTTTAAAACACAACTATAGAACTTGTATGTTGCATGGAGTCTGTGAATAAAGCAATTATTATTATTAAACCTCTAATTCATACATTTTGTAGAACAATTTTGTAAATGTATTTTTCGTTTCATTTAATTAATTCACTTCATCTTACTTTGCATGATTCAATTCAAATACAGTCAGGGTTGGCAGCTAAGTTTCTGACAGGACAGTTTACAAATTGTTTGCACGTTGATGATACTGAAGCCACAGAGGCTTCGCTTCAAGGAACATACTTTTTCAGTCAGAAACCTCTAGTTAATAACCACAGTTGCAAGTAGTTGAAAGGCCATAATCATTTTTTTTTTATAAATCAAACCAGGAAATCCATAATAAAATGCTTTTGTTGCTCTTATAAGAGACATGACTAACTGCTGGAATCTTCTTCTAAAGACTTACAGTGACTCAGCCAGCCTTTAGACAAGTTTAGCCAGCTTGCAGTGGAACCTTGCAGTCCAACTAAAGAACAAAGGGTATATTGATCCTTGGATGGTAACAGGTGGTAATCCACCCTCTGAGTAAACAGTAGAACTTTGTGGACACTGCCATGGGTTCACCCACTGCCACCCAAATGTCCTCCTCATTAATTAGCTGTGTTAGGTGAATGACACATTGAGACCACAACTAAGGCATTGGGTATTTTGCATGGTTTACTATTGAATTCCTCAAACTAAGTTTTGTTGAACTATCAGTGAAAAATTTCAATTTTTTTAATTTATTTTTTATTTTTCGAATAAAATTACTTTGTGACTTTGTTTCCTGTAACCTTCTTTCCAGCCCATCTGTGTTCTACCTGTACTTAGTTAATAAGATGACACTTGTAAATTGTCTATTTGTTTGTTACATACTACACTTTTACAATATATATATACAATAATAGCTTTGCCACTCTCATATCACTGTAATTGTTTAACAACTGGGCAAATGACCTTTTCACACTTGAGTGCTTGACAAATGACCATTGGGCAAAAGACTGTGCAACATATTTTGCTCGACGCTGAACCTCTCTCACAGCGTTGAAAGTTGTTGTCCGAAGACTCATGCCATATCTGCCAGACCCTGGCACCCACCGTTCCATCACCAACTGCAGAGCTAGTCAGGCGTCACCACATTCTTATGTCAAGCAACCTGCATTCTACATTGGTTTTCAGTCAGTCAAGCTAACTGACTGATCTGGAAGCCAGTGTACACCCCATCGGCACTGGGGAATCTGTCATGGATGCAACACACGACACAATTGGGATCACTCGGTGGACATTCACATGACAAACTGTTAATATGCAGCATATTGCATGGCTGTAGAATCATGTCCGAGATCCTGGATATACAACTGCCCAGTATGCCATATTAACTTGGAGAGCTAGTAGTACTAAGCACACTAGTTCAATCTCCTGTAAAGAAAAGCATATATTCAGTAAACAAAAACAGGCATCATAGTAGTGTTGGGAGTAAATAATTATGGAGTTGTTCATCGTCATAATCAGTAAATATAAAATAATGTTTCATGTATGATCTGCAGCATTTCACAAGAAAAGAGGCAGCAAGAAATGTTCTACTACAGCTGCATCTATACATGTTGATATCTTAGGAACAGTCGGTGTTTACCGGGGTTGTTCCGGGTGGAGGAAGGGAGTGAGTTGATACAGCATGCAGACATTAGTGGAATATGCTTTTTTCAAAATGGTGAATTTGTTTTACTATATTTCTTTACTAGGTGGTAGTAGTCAATATTATAGACTGATTTGAATTCTGCTAATCAGTAAAACTTTGTTTTGTTTTCAGTATACAAATTCATGTCAGTGTCTGTCATGTGTAACTACTACACATATTCATGTTTGACATTTTAAGCCTGAGATTTAATGGTCAAAGTGAATGTTGGAAATGACAAAATGAGGTGTTATTGTGATGCTAACAGTGTATTTTCCTCGTCAAGTATTCATAGATTCATACTATGTATGTCTACCTTCTTCAAGAATGAATAATTTATTTTATAAATTTATTTCAGAGTCATCGCCATATGCTAAATACTTTTGAAAGGTGTATTAATATGTCTGTGTTGATACACTGGGTATAATATACAAGTGCAGAAGTCAACCTAGATTTTCATGTCTAAGATGTCATTATTAAAATGTGTATGAAAATAAATGTATATTTAAATGTGCACATTAAAATTTGTTGATAACTTATACGTGATTGATTGTTATAAATTTGAAATTACCTGGATTGATCAAATGTGGCCCTCCCGCAGATTATGTATCCTCTCTGTGTCTGCCTGGCCCGGGTGACCGCCTCTAGCCCCTCCTCTGCCTCCTCTCAGTCTCATTCATGGGTTGCAGTGTGGCATCTAGTAATATAATAATTCAAGTGATGTATTATGTATTTATATATTGCTGTGGTGAGAATATATACATATATTGGTAAATACAGAATAATAGCTGGCATATGTCAGTTGAAAGATATCACAAGATACCAATTAATGCATTACATACACTATAGCCAGGCATCAAGGACCACAATGAAAATAAGTGCATGCATTTTCTTGTGTAATCCTTATATATATATATATCTATATATATATGGTGTACTCTAGCTGTATTGATATTTTATGTATTTACACGTTTACATTTATATATTGAAGAAAATCACCATCATGGTTGTCGTATAAAAATCTTAATTATTGTGCATAAAATGCAATGCAAATCAACAATATTCTGCAGTAATAATATCAAAATATGAGTCACAAAACAATGTTTTAATAATTACGATCACCAATATAATACTCCCCTGTTTGACGTTCTGTTGCACGAAATTACGGATGCTCCCTGACTAAGTTACTTGCACGATCAACAGGGGCCTGCTGCCAAAGCAATGTTTCTTGTCATTACGCACCTCACGCCATCTACTCTCTATATGTATTGTCGGAATAACATAGCTTAGTAACAAGATCCTGCGTTACCAAATACAATACATATCAAATATTATGCTCATTGACGTTGTCACTCTCTCTCAGTCTCTGACTGAATCTCTGGCTGATATCATATGCCAAGGCAATGCCAATGCCAATGGTGACTGTCTGAGAGTCAGCCTCGAGTCGAGTGTAAACTTTCGCAAGTTGCAATTCCCGTTGAATTAATACACGGCTACGCGTTCTTGTTGCTAACTGCGATAGTGTAATACGTACCTTCGTACAACCTTTTTGGAATCTTCATCTTGATACGCCAAAGCACGTGTGTGTTGTTATTGTTTTCGCATGCGTGGGATGCCGATCTCGCGTAATAGCGCAGTAGGTCGACAGCGCAATTGGCTTTCGCCAGCTACACCCGGTGTAACGACCAATCTTTTTTTAGGATTAAAAAAACAAGTACGCATTTTTTTATTAAACCGACTATGAGCACTAGTTAAACTATTCACACATTACACATCTGGACATAAAAGAACAGGATTGGCGATGGGCAAACGAACTGATTATGCACCTTTAAGCTATCAGGCGTCACCTCAACCAATTATTGAAGCAGGTGCAGCTCTAACGTTTTAAAATCCTCACACCGATTACACAAACCGCAATTATACTTTGCCAATAATTTAGGGTATTGTATTACGCATATCGTGCAGCCGGGAAGACACAACACATTCACTATAGCCCATTCTGACTGTACTCGGGGGGAAAGTAATGTCCTCACTGCACAGACATCGTGGTCCCGTTATGTTCACACCTTACTCGGCGAGGTGTTTCTCGCACGATATGTCGATGTCTCCTTTACGTGTGTCTGCCGTTGACGCCGTTTCTCTTGATCACTGCCAATGCCCCTTTCAAATAAATGTCATTCTTAGAAGGTAATTCCGCTGCTATTATATGATAATGACAAGACAACGACAACAGTTTTCCACTGCAATCAATAGTATAAATGCCATCTTCGCAAGATCGTTGTATAGTTTACCGATTTTGTTATATAGGCATCGGAACGTGGTAAATTTTGGTGAGCTGAGACTCACCAAAAATCCTCCATCTGCACCCCGCTTGGGGCGCACCATGAACCTTCAACTGCACCCTTTAGCCGAAATATTGAGGGAACTTAACACATCTCCAGCCCCCACACAAATATTATATAAGCCCTCCGGTTCAGATGCCTATAATATATATATATATATATATACATATACTAGCCACAAAAAGAAACTGTGCATGATACAAATGTCATTATATTGTTACAAAAGTGGTTTAAACTGTTCACACAAAGTGTTATGGAAGTGTAATATGTGTGCCATTATTTTTACGTGACAATAACAGGATGCCTTTAACGTTTATGCCTAGTCTTTAGAGTCAAAGTTTCAGCGGCAAACTTGAAAGTCACAAGATTAACAACGGGTGTGTCCTCCATCTGCGTTGATCACTGCAGTGCATCGGCGCCTCATTGATGAAATAAGGTGGGTATGGAACTTTGTGGAATATCATCCCATATCCTTAGGAGATCCCTGGACAGTTCGTGAACATCTGATGGCTGATGCGGCAGCAGGCGGAGGCGATGTTCCATTTCATCCCACACGTGCTCTGTTGGTGACAAATCAGGTGAAACTGCTGGCCACGGCAGGATATAAATGTCATTCTCCTGAAGGAAGCACTGGACAATGCGCGCTGTATGCGGTCGGGCGTTGTCCTGCTGGAAAATAACGTCCTGGCCATGACGTCGAAGGAACGGTACCACAACGATTTCATTTCGGTAGCGTTCTCCATTGAGATTGCCCGCAATGACGATTAGATCTGCATGTATGGTCACGTGCAGTTATACCTCCCCATACCATGACAGAACCACCACCATAACGGTCCCTTTCCACCACGCAGCATTGTGCGTAACATTAATCTGCACGGCGATACACATAGTACACGTCCATCTGAGCGTGAAACGTTGAACCTTGATTCATCTGTAAACATGACATCATTCCGCCATCGTAATGGGTGCCGTGTGTGACGTCTACACCACTGCAACTTTGCCGTCATGTGACGTTGCGTCAAAATCGTCCTAACGGCTGGTCTTCTCGGACATAGCCCTGCTTGACGCAATCGATTCCGGACAGTATTTGGGTGGATTCGCATCATGCCTGTGTATTGATCGAGCGGTTTCTGGAGCAGTTCACCGTCGATTCCGCAGGTGCGTCACCTCTATCCATCTGTCTTGACGCAGCGTTGTGACACTTGGACGTCCGGAACGTGGGTGGTCGCAGACGTCATCGTGCGGCGACTGAGGAGAGCGGACATGGTGTTCCGATGACAATGGAACCTTGCTGCGATGTCTTGCTGGCTCCAATATTCCGATAGCCTGATGGCGTTCGCCAAGACTCAATCTTGTCTTGGTACCCGTTGTGCACTGTCAGCTTTACTTTGTGCTTCGTGTGTTTTTCCAGTTGGGTGTACCCGCAGCTCTCAAAACGTTTGCCTTATGTAACCATGCCTGTTACGTAAGACCCTGCAGGAACATCTTCTTTGTTTTCACACAATGGCGTTGCCTGACCTTGCATTGTGTAACTTTCCAATGAAAGTCATGTTATGGTATAGTCTACATGTCCCTGTTTCATGTTAATTGACATTGAGCAAAATCAATCAATTGCATTACATTTCGGTGCCTTTCTTCCTATGCATAGTATCTTTTTGCGGCTAGTATATATATATATATAATTATAACTGACATGATTATAATGTAATTGTAATCATTATATCATTGGTGATTGATGAGATTGCTAACATATCAAAACTCCGACGCCGGTTGCCAGGACTTCCATTACGATCGAGGCTCATGAAAGCGATGGATGCGTGAAGGATTTACCAGCTGGACTAGTACAATTAGGACAATACATGTGGAGCGCAGACAATGGTGGATATTTGTGTACGAATAGTCTTCGTGCATTAACTGCAGCGTAGCCGAATGCTTCTTATGGGAGTCGACATGGTATTTGATTGAACAGGTCTGCCAGGGAGTAAAGTGTAAATCACTTTGAGCAGTCCTGAGAACTGGACACTGCGCTATGTAATAACTTACTTTTTACGATCGATGGAAGAGTTAAGGCCTATAGATGGCAAAACCAACTAGTATCTAATAGAGCTAGGCTATACACTAATATATTAACATATAATATATTAACATGTGAAATAAATGCATATTTCGTAACGTTTGCTGATTGGGCATTCACGATAGTGTGACGTCACCTCTTGCTTTGGGCCAGAAATCTGATGCCGAAACGTTAAAAGGTGCCATTAGCGTCTAAGTTATTTGCTGTGTTGTTATTTGAGCGTTAGCGACACTAAACCCTATTTCAAAAGTGTACAATATTTTCCACAAATTGTGAGCTTCTGATAGTTTAGGCGCCGGTTTCACAAAGACCAAGATAATGTTTGCGTGAAGTCAATAACTGAATACACATTTGAGAACGTTAATGAAAGAAAGAAAACAATGACTGGAAACAAAACATTACAGAATATCACACAGGGATGACAGTTGACCACTACATTTTGACTAGCAATATTTTTAAAGAGAGCTCATAGAAAACAGATCCACAGAACGCGGATTGGGCGGGATGTAATGTAAGCGAATTTCCGATAAGAGCAGTTGTATATATAAGTCGTTTCCCATTTTGCACCGACTCATCATAGAAGCAATAGTTCGATATATCTCCTGAAACCAGGATAATGTTCGCCAAGGTGATCTGTCCTGAGATGATGCAGGAACCCGTTTTTGTGAACTGCAGATATTAGGGCAATGAGGCACGAGGTTGGGAATGTGGTTTGTGGGTCTAGGTTCCTCTCCTTAGCTTTCCTTATGCCGCTCTCCGCCATGTTCAGAATGCTGTCCGATTTCAAGAGGTACACAGTGGACCACGCGACACCAAAGTCGACGATCGACGTCCAGTTCATACCGTGATGTAATGTTTATACGGCCATTTTAGGCATATTTTCAGGAGGGTGTCTTAGAAGTGCGTTAACGGCCTCCCATGAATTATTTGACCATGCTTGAAAAGGAACAATTGTCGGAGAGTGTCGGGCATTCTAAGGCGGCGGCCTGTCTAGCTTGGTTGGTTTCCGGATTGCTTCGATGCTGGCTGTTTACTGCAATGTCTATTAGAACGCCGGCGTTGACGCGGCAGTTTTCCCATGGATGCGAACCATACCCCGAACGCATTGTTGATGATATATACTCGGGGTCTTTAGGATGCAGCGCTACATGGTCCTAACGTCGCTAGTAGTAAAGGAGGTCCCTTACCGCGCATAGCGCTGCGGTGCAAGTGCAAACCCCATGTTAAGAGATAGGGATTTTGCACTTGCTCCGCACCGCGACAAAGTCAATACATTATGCA